>CAMXCT020003032.1:0-78343 GCA_947184155.2 Cladocopium goreaui | reverse complement strand
ATGCCTCCCTGAAAGAATCCCCAAACACCCCAGGTGATCAGAGCATTCGACCTAGCCATGGAGGAGTGCAGTATCATGACCTCATCCCCAGTGCGCAAGATACCGCCACTCGAGTTCCAGCGGAGATGCCAGGATCAAGGAACCAACAGAGTGAGGCAATGCCAATGTCCCGAACCGATGATTCCAATGAAGCACCACCGTCAATAACCTCACCAGTACCTTCACATCCACTTGAACAACCTGACAATGAACCTGAAGTACAATCCATTCCCTCACATGATAACACCAATAATAATTCCTTAACCTTACCTGACATCAACGCACCTGTGGAAGTTCCGGTTCCGGAGTCATCCGAAGAAGACGACGGACTCTATGTAGATGAAATTCCATGCTATGGCCTCCAAGAAGATCAAGCATTTCGGTTCGAAGTGGCCATCAACCAGAGAGACATAGACCACTGGAGAGAAGAGACTAGGCCTGAAGAAATGTCTTTCCTAGTGTCTGCAGCAAAAAAGCAACGCAGTGAAGTGAAGATATCTCACTTGAGCCCTCAGGAACGCAAGTTGTTCGAAGAAGCAAAGGCCAAAGAGATAGAAAGTTGGTTGTCAACGGAGGCCGTATGCAAGATCCTGCGGAACAAAGTTCCTCGCGAAAATGTGATGCGTTGTCGCTGGATCCTCACCTGGAAGGACGCCGATCCATCCGAGGTAAGCCATGATGGCCAAAGACCCCATCAACAACTGCCTCATGTACAGGCACCCAGACTGAAAGCCAAAGCCAGACTGGTTGTGCTGGGTTTTGAAGATCCGATGGTGGATCAAATTCCCCGAGACTCTCCCACTATGTCCAAGCTATCCAGAGTCCTCATCCTTCAACATGCGGCTAGCATGGGATATGACATAGGTAGTTTCGACATTAAGACTGCATTCCTTCGGGGAACAGAGAACAGCCAAAGAGTCCTAGGAATAGAACCACCTGAAGAACTCCGGAACAAAATGCAACTCAAGCCGAATGAAATAGCGCAGCTCCTCAAAGGAGCCTATGGTCGGGTAGATGCACCTTTCCTTTGGTTTCGAGAGCTCAAGCAAAGTCTGGAGAGTCTTGGTTTTGAGTCCTCACCGTTTGATCCATGCCTGTTTGTCTTGCGAGACAACAATCAGCGTGCCGAAGGGCTGATTGGCATACACGTTGATGATGGTTTGTGCTGTGGGTCAGCGAGGTTCCATGCGAAACTTGCCCAGCTGGAAGCCAAGTATCCGTTTGGAAGCAAGAAAAGCAGGGAATTTGTTTTCACAGGTCTGCACATCTCTCAAAAGAGTGATAACTCAATCTGGGTTAGCCAAGAAAAGTATGTGAAAGATATCAGTCCCATTTCAGTGAACAAAGAACGCAAGCTGAAGCCACACGACACCGTCACTGAAGGTGAGAGACAAAGTCTGCGTGCCTTGATCGGATCATTGCAGTATGCGGCTATCAACACTAGGCCCGATATTGCAAGCAGGCTGGGATGGTTACAATCAAGCATCAATAAAGCAACAGTTGCAACACTTTTGGAAGCCAACAAAGTTTTGCATGAAGCCAAGATGTTTGCTGATGTGACTGTGAAGATCCAACCTATCCCCTTAGAAAACCTGCGGTTTGTGGCCTTCTCTGATGCCTCGTTCGCATCCGAAAAAGTTCCAGATTCTCACCAAGGGATGTAAATAATGGCATGCCATAAAGATATTGGGGAAAACAAGAGCAGCGCAGTGAACCCAGTTGTTTGGCACTCAAAGAAAATCCAGAAAGTGGTAGTGAGTACACTATCAGCCGAGGCAATGTCATTGGCTGGAGCAGTGGATGTCTTGACATGGATCCGACTGTTTTGGGCATGGCTACGTGATGGCAAATGCCAATGGCAATTGGCCGACGAAACGTTGCTGAAGCTCCCTCCTGCGTTTGCTGCCATTCCTCCTGGGGAAGACACACCAACACCACAACCACCTATTAACATCAATAAGATTCCTTCATTTAAGAACCATAACCACCAAGATATCATTACCACTGATTGCAAGTCACTATACGCCCTCATCAGTAGACATGCGCCTCCCAGTTGCCAGGAATTCCGAACACAATTGCAGGCAAAGCTTATCATTAGAAGAAACTCGCAGCCATACCCTGGAGATGGTTCAAATATTTATTTTGTCATTTTTTGTCGTTTTTTTTGGTCATTTTTTTTGTCATTTCAGTTTTGTCTGTCATTTTGTTTGTCATTTTTTTGTCGTTTTTTTTGTCATTTCAGTTTTGTCTGTCATTTTGTTTGTCATTTTTTTGTCGTTTTTTTTGTCATTTCAGTTTCGTCTGTCATTTTTTTTTCATTTTTTTGTCGTTTTTTTTTCATTTCAGTTTTGTCTGTCATTTTTCTGTCATTTTTCGAAGAATTTTTCAATCGTTTTCACTATTTTTGAGAAACTTGCACCAAAACGACAAAAAAATGACAAATTTTCAACAAAATGACAAAAAAATGACAAAAAAACTTGCACTTTTGCAGGTGGCAAAAATTGCATTTTTCTCGAAGCATTGTCATTTTTTTGTCATTTTTCTGTTATTTTTCTGTCGTTTTTCGATTTTTTTTCGATCTTTTTCACTATTTTAAAGAAAATTGCACCAAAATGATAAAAAATGACAGAAAAATGTCAAAAAAATGACAATGCTTCGAGAAAAATGCAATTTTTGCCACCTGCAAAAGTGCAATTTTTTTTGTCTTTTTTTTTGTCATTTTTTTGTCATTTTGTGGAAAATTTGTCATTTTTTTGTCGTTTTGGTGCAATTTTCTCAAAAATAGTGAAAACGATTGAAAAATTCTTCGAAAAATGACAGAAAAATGACAGACAAAACTGAAATGACAAAAAAAACGACAAAAAAATGACAAAAAAAATGACAGACGAAACTGAAATGACAAAAAAAACGACAAACAAATGACAAACAAAATGACAGACAAAACTGAAATGACAAAAAAAACGACAAAAAAATGACAAAAAAAATGACAGACAAAACTGAAATGACAAAAAAAACGACAAACAAATGACAAAAAAAATGACAGACAAAACTGAAATGACAAAACAAATAGCAAAAAAAACGACAAAACATGACAAAATAAATATTTTGATTTTTTCAACCTTTGCCTGCCTAAGTTTCTTCTAAGCTTATCAAAGAACACCTCAATAATGGCATAATGATCAGATGGGTCCCCAGCCAAGCGCAGCTAGCAGACGCACTCACGAAAATCATGGATGCAAGTGTTTTGCGAGAATGTATGGCTTTAGGGCGATACAGCCTCCACGATGAGTCTCAGATACTCAGGGCTCGCTCAGATTCCCGAGCGAAGATGCAGTGGCTTCGACATATGTCCACCGGTTCCCAAGAAAAGGGGGTGTAATTCAACTTGTTGTCCTTTGAGACCTTTTTCAAAATATTGAAAATTAAATCAGTAGCAACTTGACCTGAATTACCTTGTTAGTGTGATTTTCCTTTGAAATCTTGTAAAAGCTTGACAAAAGGGAGACTCCTCATAATCCGGGAAGTGAACCGAGTGAAGATGTGTTGTCTGTGCCTTAACTGCAGACATCTTGAGCAAATAAAAGAAGTTTTGGGAATCTCAAATCAGCCTGATCAAGATGTCTTCCCATAGATGTTTCCAAAGGTACCAGCCGGTACATGCCAGCATACTCTGCAGCCGAGGGGTGGCTCAGGGAAGCCCGCGGAGCGGTGGGACAATCGTGACTTGCAGCCATTTGGTAAAACAGTGAGCGGCCTCACTAACTGCAGGGCAGAGGACATCAACACCATTTGGTCGGGGACCATCAATTCATACTACATTGGATCAGGGTATTCAATCTGTTCGAGGGATCAGTGATCTACAGTGGATAAGGGCTCGCTACCAGTCTTTCGAGAATATATATATATATATACATATATACACATTTATATATATATACACATAAGGTGTTTGGCTGTTATATTATGTATATATATATATATTATATATACTATGTATATTATGTATATATATATATATCTATTATATGTAATGATATATATATGTATGTATATATATATATACATTATACATATATAGCCAGCAAAACTTGGGATGCAAGAACCAATAGTGCAGATTTAACCAGCACAAAAGGGCACATGATGGCCAAGGATTGGGATGTAACCACCAACAAAATGGGGATATGATCACCCAAGATAGGGATATCATAGCCACCAAACGTTGAGACATAGTCGCCAAACATGGGAATAGAAGTAGCAAACATGGGGATGTAACAGCGTTGGTTGTGAGTCCACATGTTTTTAATTGAAATACCCTCTGGTAAACAAACATAGCTATTGAAAATGGCCATAGAAATCGTTGATTTACCCATTAAACATTGTGATTTTCCATAGTTATGTAAACGTTTACCAGAGGGTACTGTATTTCGGGACCCGCATAGTTCCAATCTTAGCCCTGCTCGCCGCTGGGAAACTTGGACGACCAGTCTGTTCCCACGCATCTTTCATCCACTGCTAAAGCGGTACCACGTCTTGGTAGTCCTGTATGCCCCCAAAAGGAAACCCTGGTAATGTATCGCATCCATTCATTTTGAGGGCAAAACTATTGGGGATATGTCATATGACCTGGGATTACCACATTGTTATTCTTCATTTTTTTTCCAGTTGAGGGTTATATCATTCTATCCCACTATATCGCTACAAAATCATTGGATCAACCATTATCAACCATCATATTAGGCATTTATAACTGGTTTTCCCCTTATCATGTTGGGTCTCCGGGGCAATACGCAGAATTCCGGCAGCACGACAGGCGCGTGCAGGCCGAACTGATCGCTGCAGGGAGGGTCAGCGGTCCTCCAGCCACCAACAGTGGTTAATAATGGCCAATAATGGTCCATCAACAGTTCTTTTGTTTTTTTTTGTAAAGTCCAAAATGTCGGTTTCACCTTTTTTTTAAGCCACCATTTGTATGGGTTTGTCTCAAAATGTCTAAGTCAGCCCAGACACAAAGCTTTTTTAGTGGGGGAAAGAGGATGAACCACTTGATCGGACCTTAGTGGTATTTACTTTGTCTCAGATGGTGTTTCTGCTTGGGACTTGGCATGTGACAAACAAACGCCCATAATTTAATGACGCACCAACAGACGTTTTTGCTGTTTGAAACACTTGCCGATTGGCTAAGTGGCATTCAAACTTGGTATCAGAAATCATCAAACTCACCCCTTCGACCTTTTCATAGCTGGGGTTGCCATGGTTCCTGCCGAGTTTGAAGATATTGTGTCAAAATTCAGGGCACCAAAAAATGGATGGTTCCACGATTTTGTCACAATTTGTAATTTCACTATTGCCACAGTCTTGACCCATCCCATCCCATGGGGGGATCATTATTCTCCAGCTTAGTTTGTGAACTATATGATTGAGAATGAATATACATATACTATGTAAAAAACATGCAGATTATATATATACATGCATCAAAGTACTCATATTAGATTTCAGTCTCTGCGATTCGTTCCTCACATAGGCAGAGGCTCCTGAGCACCTGTGATAAGAAGATTGGATATATATATATATGTATATATATATATATGGATGTGGTATACTTATAATATATATATATAGTATCTCCATGTATAGCAAATACGTAACAAAGTTTGTATGCCTTCTACATACACAGTAGCTCCAACGCGCCATACCCATGGCCCTTTGCAGGCGATGCACCGCGCAAGCGCAAGACGGGCGCTGCCTGGAAGCAGATGGCAACGGGGAATGACGTGGCAACTTCCTATTGACAATGGCAGATAATGGTAAATGATGGTAAATGGTGGTTAATGATGGTTAATGATGGTCAATGATGATTAAACATGGTAAATCATGATGAATAATGGTTAATGATGGTTAATGATGGTTAATAGTGGTGACTGGTGATTAATGATGATTCTACCCTCCTGCGTTTACAAACGTGGCCAGCTGGACACCCATAAATGGAGGCCACCGGAGGTGGGTTTTCCTATGGAAAAAGGCTGTGCAACCAGTCATCAATCCATAGGGATTTAGAAAAATCCATTCAAATGTGGGTAAAACAATGCCATAAACCACCCATGACTAATATATATATATAATAATTAATTTATATACATAATATATATATATAATATGTATATAATATAATATATATATATACCAGCTATGAACATGGTGATGACTGGGGCATTGTGCGAAGCCATGGCGGATTCCCAGCATGGGATGACCAAGGCGCCATGGTTTTTTCGTGCCAAGGCTCCAGACAGCTCCATGGTGGGCATGCCTCAACCGGAGGCCGGTGCGGTGCAATGTGGTAGACCGGTAGACCCGTAAAGCATCCAACCACTTGTCATCAGTTAATTGGTTATGATAATAATGTTATGACATGGGTTATATTCTATCTACAGGTTATGATAGTTTATTGTGCTAACAAAAGTCATCCGATGACTAGGGTTTTTCTCCATGATATTCCCAACAAGAAACCCCAGTGGGGAACGCTTGGGCCAGCCTCAGGGGATGCAATAAGCTGAACGATGAGAGGCAGAAGTGGAGCGGCCGATGCGAGGCAACAAGTTGGGACATTGACCATTTATAGATGATTTATGCTGATTTTCCCATTAAGGCCCTTCATTTTTGTGCTATTTCCCTGCTAGCCACGTTTGATTGCCAGATGGTAAGAACAACCTCACCAAGACATAGGCTTGGGCAGAAAACATACCCAAATATGGGAGATTCAGCATGAAGAACTATGTTTTTGCTGGGTAAGCCAAGTGAGATGTGCCCAAACCTATGATTTTCCATATGATTTGAGGGATGAACATCCATTTACCAGCTTTTTTTAAGTTCACCATTTACCAGACACGGATTTTGATCCACAACCAATCGCCTGAAGGAATGGAAAAGACTTGAAAAATAGAGATGCAACCACACATACAACCAAAGTAATAGCTGATGCAATCTGCGAATTTCACGAAGCAATGCCCCAAACATGAGGACGCTAGGAGGACGCTAGAATCAGATGGGATATATCCACAGAATTCCATAGATATCAAATAGGTATTTGTTGCTTCAGCGACCAGCGAGGAAAGGAACCTCCATATGTCCATACGAGTTGATCATCATTGTGCTAAAGTAGCCGCAACTCTTGGGATACAAACAACTCTGGAATGTGGATAATCCCCATCTCGGCATTTGAAGCCTTCCCCCAATGAATCATAGTCATTTGAGGATTCATGCCTATCCAATAATTCAATAGAGACGAAAAAGGATAGTCTATTTTCACAGGAAGTCGTTTGTTTGGGAGACTCAGCGGCATAGCCTTTCACCAATGAAGATTTGAGCAGTTCATGTGACCCCACGAAGCTAGGACAGCTAAGCCGCTCTGTTCTCTCTGCAACGGTAGAGTGGTCGCATCGTGATCGTGGGCGGGGGTCTGAAACCCCCGACAGTCATGGAGACGGTAAAGTGCTATGTGTAGAGAAATCTGTTGAAATCTGTTGATTAATCATGTCAATAGCGGTTAATCATACCAATTATATATATATATAGTTATGCTGCCACGCCCCAAAATTGAATCCAAAAGCTGCAAAACGGTGCTCATTCTGAAAAAGACAGCTCCAGTCACTGTCCGCCGCCAAAGGTTTCACCCCTAGTGTGCCGAAGTAGCGAGAAAAGAGGTACTGTAATCTAACGTGGCCGACTGGAGACAATTTTGTCCTTATGGTTTTCCAGAGGTATATATAATTATATATATATATACATACATACACAACCCATTTTAGTGCTATCATAGAAGGAACGTGGGACTTTCTAAACCGTTGGGGTTTAGGGGACCCCTTGGTACGTCCAGATTTAGGGCAGCCCCAATCAGGCTGCCCTGAAAACGAAGAAAATCAAGCTCCGCTAAATTTAAATCATATTTAAATGGTGTTGGAATAGGATTTCGGGCACTTTGAAAGGCAATCTTTGGGTTCCTTTTTTGATTTAGAGGTAGATTGAAGGATTGTATTGTCGTGTTTTTGTTTTTGTGAAGATCTTTCGGCTGTGCCCAGTAGTGAGAAGTGTGTAAATGTCTACCAATGTTGGGTGGGCAACATGGCTACGTGGATCCATCATCTACTGACAAAAGTGCAGCAGATGAAACTGACGAGGTCAATCTTGATGCTCTATGCTTGACTGGAGAAGGAGTGACCTTAAATGCTCCTCGCTCTATGCTTGGGTATGACCTGTGGAGGTTGGTGTCGGAGAAGCTTCCACGCAAGCCAGGCGCTAGGCTAGTGGTGCATCACATGAATGCAAAGCTGACGCTGAATCAAACCTTGGGAGAGCAAGGGATTGTTGGAAAATCGGCAATGCTGTCCTGCACTTACATACCAACAAATGTGTACACTGCATGGTGTTATGTCCATGGGCTCACGACTTGTGAGAGAGATTTGGTGCTAGGAGGTGTTACACAACTTGACCGAGCAGTGCCTGGAGAGTATTTACATCATCTACCCGGCAGCCTTGCAAAATTGAGTCTTGATGGTAACTTCAACCAAAGCCTGGAGCGGGTGACCTTTCCATTGAGTCTTCAAAGCATGACTTTTGGCTACAGGTTCAACCGAAGCCTGGAACGAGTGACCTTGCCATCGAGTCTTCAAAACTTGAGTTTTGGCTATCGTTTCAACCAAAGCTTGGAGCGGGTGACCTTGCCATCGAGTCTTCGAAGCTTGAGTTTTGGGTTTGAGTTCAACCAAAGCCTGGAGCGGGTGATTTTTCCATTGAGTCTTCATAGCTTGAGCTTCGGCGAGGATTTCAACCAAAGCCTGGAGCGGGTGACCTTGCCATCGAGGCTTCAAAGCTTGAGTTTTGGCTACAGGTTTAACCAAAGCCTGGAACGAGTGACCTTGCCATCGAGTCTTCAAAGCCTGAGTTTTGGGTTTGAGTTCAACCAAAGCCTGGAGCAGGTGACCTTGCCGCTGAGTCTTCAAGGCTTGAGTTTTGGCAAGGATTTCAACCAAAGCCTGGAGTGGGTGACCTTGCCATCGAGGCTTCAAAGCTTGAGTTTTGGCTCTGAGTTTAACCAAAGCCTGCAGCGGGTGAAATTGCCATTGAGTCTTCAAAGCTTAAGCTTTGGCCCTGAGTTCAACCGAAGGCTGGAGTGGGTGACCTTTTCATCGAGTCTTCAAAGCTTGAGTTTTGGCTTTGAGTTCAACCAAGGCCTGGAGAGGGTGACCCTGCCATCGAGTCTTCAAAGCTTGAGCCTTGTCAATCGTTTCAACCAAAGCCTGGAGCGGGTGACCTTGCCACTGAGTCTTCAAAACTTGAGTCTTGGCAATATGTTCAACCAAAGCCTCGAGCGAGTGACCTTGCCATCGAGTCTTCAAAACTTGAGTTTGGGCAATATGTTCAACCAAAGCCTGGAGAGGGTGACCTTGCCATTGAGTCTTCAAAGCTTGAGTTTTGGCTGGACCTTCAACCAAAGCCTGGAGCAGGTGACCTTGCCATCGAGTCTTCAAAGCCTGAGTTTTGGCTTTGCGTTCAATCAAAGCCTGGAGCGGGTGACCTTGCCATCGAGTCTTCAAAGCTTGAGTTTTGGCGTTTGGTTCAACCAAAGCCTCGAGCGAGTGACCTTGCCATCGAATCTTCAAAGCTTGAGTTTTGGCTGCGGTTTCAACCAAAGCCTGGAGCGGGTGACCTTGCCATCGAGGCTTCAAAGCTTGAGTTTTGGCGATCTATTCAACCAAAGCCTGGAGCGGGTGACCTTGCCATCGAGTCTTCAAAGCTTGAGTTTTGGCGATGGGTTCAACCAAAGCCTGGAGCGGGTGACCTTGCCATCGAGTCTTCAAAGCTTGAGTTTTGGCGATCTATTCAACCAAAGCCTGGAGCGGGTGACCTTGCCATCGAGTCTTCAAAGCTTGAGTTTTGGCTTCTATTTCAACCAAAGCCTGGAGCGGGTGATTTTGCCATCGAGTCTTCATAGCTTGAACTTTGGCAATATGTTCAACCAAAGCCTGAAGCGAGTGACCTTGCCATCGAGTCTTCGAAGCTTCAGTGCCGGTTCTCCCAGCAGCTATGTGTCGTGTGTTGGACACAGTCATATTGAAGAACAATCTTAAATGCAGCTTTCCAAGCAAAACTCGGGTGCTTGAGGCGACGACCATGGAGTAGCAACTAAAACTGATGTAAAAAATCACCCAGTGAACTCCAGTAATCTAACCTGGAATCTAATCAGTAACCCAGGCAGGAATCCAATCAAGCAACAGAAATCTCTGTGAAGTCTGTGAACTAATGTAACTAATACTGTATAGTATAGACAACTCATCCATAATTTGCGGCTTTTTCATTGCCAAGTTTGAGAACCATGATTTCCTTCAAAAGATGATCGACAAAGATATGAATTTAAGGGACGGAGCTACCAACTAGACCACACTTACATGACCTTGCAAGTCTTTGTCGTTGGGGAGAAGTTGACCCCAGGCCCCTTGGATGTTTTTCTTGTGACGGAAGACCATCAAGTGGTGGATTTGCCACCTGTACGGCACCAAGCCAAACTCAGCTGTGACATTGGCCGCTGGCTTTTCGCCGCAGCGAATAGCGAAAGGTAGGGATGGATGGGGCGTAGACGCAGCTGTCGCTTTGTTGAGCCGAAGATTCTTCGTGGTTCATGGCCTTGAGCTGGTATTATGCCTGTTTTCATTGGCTAGGCTGCCACCCCCATGTTTGATAATGTTTGATGGTACAATCACAAAACCATTGTTGGATTTTGCACACTGTTGTGTTTCTACAACTCCGATGCCATCAGCTTGATGAAACTTTTCTCAGCTTCCTGCCAGGGGCCATGGGCGGTGGCGGCGACTTCGGCAAAGGATCTTTTCTGGATGAGTGGACCACAAATTGAAGGCCCTCAAACCCTCAATATTTTTTTTACATTTTTTTTGTTGGTAGATGTTGGTAGTGAATCATCGCATTTTTGGCTAACCCAATTTTGAGGCTTCATAAGCATATCTCCTCCACTAGGTCACTAGGTTTCTGATGGGAATATCCAAATCTTTTAGTCTCTGTCCAAACATCAGATTGATCAGATTGTCAAATGTGGATCAACCACCAACAAAAACATCAAAATACACTAAATACATATTTTTTGGTCCTGACTCGATGGACCCTATGGAGTGTTGACTCTCTGTATTTTTTGCATCTCAGAAACCTCAGTTTCGACCCGTCCTTAAGCATGTAGGATCCTTGGCCATATCCCGAATTCCTGATGTTATCCTGCATACAAGTATAGCTTTTAAGTGCCCATAACTTTGCCACCATGATTGCAACTCACCTAGGAACTTGGTCATCTAAGTAGCCAGGAGGGCCCCTGTTTTTGGGTTTCAGATAGCATGGCATGGCCTCTCCATTTGCGCTGGCCCAGTTCTGAGATTTGCAGGAAAGGGCAAGGGGAAGAAAGGCAAGGGCAAGGGCAAGGGCAAGGGCATTTAGTTTCTGACTGGCAGTTATTACTGATAGTCCGAAGTGTCTTGATTTTGTGTATAGACCGTGAAGGATTTTAGAATATCTCATAAAAGTTTTATCCTCTGCGAAATCATCTATAATCAATAAGCAACTGAATAACTTGGTCATTTTCATTTTCTTCTGATACTCTATGACTTTGTGCTGTGTGTCTATGATATGTTGTAATGCTTCGGCATTATATTCATCAAATAAGTATTGTTCTTTTTTATTATCAATTTTTAACTCTTTTTCAATGTATTTTATTACCTCTTTGTATGCTTCATCTATGTGAGCGGTTGGGGATACAATGTATATTCTCTCAAAGCATCCTCTGTATATTTTCAGAATAAGGTTCTGAATTAATATACCCTTGCCGCCTTGACTGGCACTAACAATAATTGACCTAAACGGCAGTTTATCCGCTTGTGGGTATTGAGACTGTTTAAACTCATACTGCTTTACATTGATTGGTTCTATCTTAGGTATGTCAAGTTTTTCCCGAATGCGTAGCAAGGGTTCCCGTTTCACTCTGGGGGTCTGGGGGTTGGAGTGTGTTCGCTCGACGTTGCGTCCGCGTCCGCAACCGTCCGCAACCGTCCGCAACCGTTCGCAACCGTCCGCGCGAGGACCGTATGGCCGTGCCTATGGGAAGTTCTGCAGAGGTGGTAATTTTTGGAGGTTTCAGACGTGTCGTTGCTTCGTTTCGCGTGGCAGGCGTGGCACTTCGTGACATTTAGACGTGTTCTGGAACGTGTCGAAAGTCGTTTTGCGTGGCAGGCGCAATACTTTTGCGACGTTTTCCGAAGATGTGTTGCAGTTTTCGTGGCAGGTGCAGCACTTTGGACGTGTCCATCGCCATTTTTCGTGGCAGGCGCAGCACTTTAGACGTGTCATGTTGCGTGTTTTTTGCAAATCGCATTGGCAGGGCTGCGTCAAGTGGCGACAAGGTGCAAATTCCGTGGTAGGCGTGGCATTTTCTGACATGTGCTGAAAATTGACGGAAGCCTCGCACGAAACATCGATTTTGAGGTTGGAAATTTTCACGTTCTAAGGAAAACTCGTAGGAAAACGTCGATTTTGAAGCTACAAAGTGTGAAAATTGGAGGAAGTCTCGCACGAAATGCTCGTTTTGGTGCTCCCACGTGTCTCGTCTCGAGTCTCTGGTTTCCCTGTGGCCTCGCCGTGTCTATGGGGGAAGCTGGAAAACATGTTCTTGCGGCATGTTTCAAACTATAAAAATTGGAGGAAGTCTCGTACGAAATGCTGATTTTTCTGCATCCACGTGTCTTGTCTCGAGTCTCTGGTTTTCCTGTGGCTTCGCCGTGTCTATGGGGGAAGCCGCAAAACCTCTCCTTTTCGAAGGTTTCCAAGCAGCTTGTCATGTCGTTTTGCGTGGCAGGCGTGGCACTTTGTGACATTCCAACGTGTTTGATAACGTGTTGAAAATGTCAAAATTGGAGGAAGTCTCGTACGAAATGCTCGTTTTTCTGCATCCACGTGTCTCGTCTCGAGTCTCTGGTTTTCCTGTGGCTTCGCCGTGTCTATGGGGGAAGCTGCAAAACTTCTCCTTTTCGAAGGTTTCCAAGCAGGTTGTCACGTCGTTTTGCGTGGCAGGCGTGGCACTTTGTGACATTCCAACCTGTTTGCTAACGTGTCGAAAATGTCAAAATTGGAGGAAGTCTCGTACGAAATGCTCGTTTTTCCTGCACCCACGTGTCTCGTCTCGAGTCTCTGGTTTTCCTGTGGCTTCGCCGTGTCTATGGGGGAAGCTCCGCACTCCACACTCTACACTCTACACTTTACACTCCACAATCTACACTTTAGACTCCACACTTTACACTTTAAACTCCACACTTTGCACTTTACACTCCTCACTCCTCACTCGAGACTTTACACTCCACACTCCACACTTTACACTCCACACTCCCCACTCTACACTTTACACTCTACACTTTACACACTACACTCCACACTCCACACTTGACATTTTACACTCCAGACTTTACACTTTACACTCTTCACTCCACACTTTACACTTTACACTCCACACTCCTCACTTTACACTCCACACTCCTCACTTTACACTCCACGCTCCACACTTGACATTTTACACTCCAGACTTTACACTTTACACTCTTCACTCCACAACACTTTACACTCCACACTCCTCACTTTACACTCCACACTCCTCACTTTACACTCCACACTCCACACTTCTGACTTTACACTCCGTACTCCTTCCACTCCACACTCCACACTCCACACTCCACACTTTACACTCCACATTCCACACTCCACACTTTACACTCCACATTCCACACTCCACAATTTACACTTTAGACTCCTGACTCCACACTCCACACTCCACACTACACTATACACTCCACACTCCACACTTTACACTCCACACTCCACACTCTACACTTTACACTCTACACTTTACACCCTACATTCCACACTTTACACTTTACACACTCCAGACTCCTCACTCCACACTTTCCACTCCACACTCCACACTCCTCACTTTACACTCCACACTCCACACTCTACACTTTACACTCCGCACTCCACACTTTACACTCCACGCTTTACACTTTACACTCCGCACTCCTGACTTTACACTCCACACTCCACACTCTACACTTTCCACCCCACACTCCACACTCTACACTTTACACTCCACACTCCACACTCCTCACTTTACACTCCACAGTCCACACTCTACACTTTACACTCCGCACTCCACACTCCACACTTTACACTCCGCACTCCTCACTCCTCACTTTACACTCCACACTCCACACTCCACACTACACTTTCCACCCCACACTCCACACTCTACAATTTACACTCCACACTTTACACTCCACACTCCACACTTTACACTCCACACTCCACACTTTACACTCCGCACTCCTCACTTTACACTCCACACTCCACTCTCTACACTTTCCACCCCACACTCCACACTCTACACTTTACACTCCACACTTTACACTCCACACTCTACACTTTACACTCCACACTCTACACTTTACACCCTACACTTTACACTCTACGCTCCACACCCCACACTCTACAATTTACACTCCTCACTCCACACTCCGCACTTTACACTCCGCACTCCTCACTTTACACTCCACACTCCACACTCTACACTTTCCACCCCACACTCCCCGCACTCTACACTTTACACTCCACACTCCACACTTTACACTCCACACTCTACACTTTACACTCCACACGCTACACTCCACACTCCACACTGCAGACTGGTAACAGGGGAAATATGTACAAGACTGTTCAAATAAACTATTGCAGAAAAGTGTTCTGCGTGATTGCATATCCATGTGTTTTGACATCTGCGCCATTAACATACGTGTGAGCATTCGGGTTCGTGGGCTGCATCTTGTTTCATAATATAATATATTTAAGAAATAAATTTATAATATAAATTGTAGTGGCATATCTTATCTTGCTGGAATAAGGGGTCGCAAGGTTTGGAACAGACTGCCATTTACCTGCCATACGAGCATCAGGACTGTTAATTCAGTTCCCCGCAACAAACAGTTGAATATGTGTCTTACTTTTGAATTAGTTTGATGCCATGCTTTTGAGAGAACCCGCGCCCCAACCCTGTTCTCTTTCATTTACACAAGCGCAAGTATAATTATTAGAACATAGCAAAACTATTTTCTAATAGTAATGGTTGTGATTGATGATGAAGAGATAATTGAGAATATAGAAACCCTGATTGATGACGCTTCGGACGAAGTCCTCGCGAGCATTCGCGACACTAAATTTCCTGTGGAAGATGGTAAGATAAAATGTTTTATTCATTATCTAATCAATAATATTAAGGATGCCTCCGAAAAAGAAAAGCAGTAAATCCAAAAAAACTATTCCAGAGGATTTTGAACTGTCTGATGATGAACCCAAAATGGTAAGTTTAAGTCAGGAACAAAAACTAACAAGCAAAAATATTATCTTTGATTGCCCTTTATGTCAGGGAAAATTACAGTTGAGGAACGAAATTGAAATCAACCCCAAAGGCATAACCTGTCGTTGTAATCCGTGTAGTTTCAAACTGACTAAAATTGATAAGACTATGAATGTCAGTAAGGATGATGAAGGGGGGATTACATTGGATAGTCAAGACCACAGCATCTCGTTTGCTTTCAATCGAATTACTACTCCTCCAACAGAAGATGAAAGATATAGAAATGATATGATAAAAGATGTTATGAATACACCACGGAACAGCAAAAACAGATGATGTCTGAAATGGATTGAAACGAAACCATTTAAAGAGTAGTTGTTCTATCAACTCCAACTCATAAATAAATAATTAAATAAATTAATTTCTAAATAGATAAATAAATAAATAGTAATGTCAAGTGGAGATGAGAGCAAGACTGAAATGAAAGAGTTGATGGATAAATTCAACAAATACGCTAAACAGGTGAAACTGGTTCTGGCAAAACTTGAAGAAATTGACAAGAAAATAGGACAAAACTATTACTACTTAGATGATGATAAGAGGGGTTGTTTACGCCACAAATTGTGAAAGGTGTAAGGCTTGTTCATGCTGATGTGTTGTTGCTTCCAGTGCTTGCCATCACTGTCGTTAAGGCTCAACAATATCAAACTGCACTGCGCTGATGCTTCAAGTAAGATCATGATTCAAAGTCAGGAGGAGTAAGAGCTGTGGCAGGAATACGAGCTGTTGCTTTTCAAGACTTTTGTTGTAGCAATGGTTGCCTTGCGCAATGCTCGTGTTCGGCGCTATGTCCTTCTTTGCCATTTCTTCTGCTTTTGGCATTTCGCAGCGCGAACCTTACAGTTCTCTGCCCTTGCCCTGCCGCCGAATACAAAGCTGTTGAAGGACGTGGAGCACAATGAGATGCCAAACTGGATTCGTGAGCAAATGTGTGATTTGGGGTATGATAAAGGCGTCTCAGACAACATGGCCGAGGCGCTCTCATTTTACAGCCCTTCGGCCTTGGTGGAGGCTTCTCGAGAGAGTTTGCTGGGTGCGCTGCAACAGACATTCCCAAATGATGCACAGCGGATGATCATGGCCCAAAGCCTTTATGACCGCATTCAGAAGGGCATTTCCCAACCACAACCCGTTTCTCGGCAAAGATTGGTTTTAGTCGTAGCCCGAGTTCGTTGTGTTTTGTTTCTCGTTGATGTGAGACAGCGTTTATGTTTCTGTGGCTGCTTTGCTTGGTTTCAGGTTCAGAGCGATGTTCCCGAGAATGTCAAGGCCTTCGCACGAGCTTTGGATGATGCAGAGCTGGAAGGGCAAATTCTCAGAACGGAAAAGGGCAGTTTCAAGTTAGAACAGGACTCGGAAATTTGGGACGAAAAGCAGTTCTACGTGCGGGACTGCTACAAAGAGATTGCCGACATCATGTTGAAGAAAAAACCTCATAGGATGTCTTTGCTGGGCTCGTCTGGGATCGGCAAGTCCAATTTTATGGTATATTTAATCTGGCGTCGCTTCCAAGACAGTGAGCTTAAAGACTTCCCAGTTTTTCTGCACCAGAGGGACGACATCCATCTGTTTCAGAAGGGCGAAGAGCCGAAGCTGGTGGATGTCAGGACCTTGAAGTCGACCCCTCAACAAGCTTTGTATATCATGGATGCCGACATTGATGTGGAACATGGGGTCTTTTGCCAGTCTTTGTGGATTACCTCTGCGCGGAGGCCCACCGAACATTTTAAGAAGGCCGAGCGCTTTTCTGGGCAGTGCTTTATGCCACCATGGACGTTGACGGAGATGCTGAGTGCAGAGGTCATGGCCTTACACAAGCTGAATGAGGAGGTTGTCAAGGAACGCTTCGGCATCTTTGGTGGCACTGCGAGGCTTGTTTTGGAGAGGGACGAGACAAGGGCAGGCGTCGACCGAAGAAGGCTCGTAGAGGCCGTGCAGTCAGCAGTGGAGTCAGCAGATGCGCTGCAATGCCTTAAAGTATCGTCTGACATGAAAGCCATAAGCAAGACGACGCATTTGCTGGTGAAGATGCACCCAAAGCGGGAGTTCAGCTGGTTTGATGTGCAGTTGTCGTCTCCCTATGTTCGGCAAGAGCTGGTGAAGCAAAATAGACAGGACAACTCCGAAGAACTTTGGAAAAGGATGCGGGAAGGAATGATTACTGGCATCGGTTTTGCATTGTTTGAGGAAGAGTTCCACCAGTTCATGCAGGACAAGTCCATCGGCAAGTTCAAGCTCCGAGCCAGATGCTTGACAGCTGAGGGGAAAGGGTCTGATACAACACAGGAACTCCAAGGTGGTCTTGAAGGAGTGCTGATTTTGGGCAATCCCGCAGCAGACATCAAGGATGGCGAATACTACCAGCCGCAGAGCAAAAACTTTCCTGCCTTTGACTCATGGACCTCACAGGGCGTTTTTCAGCTGACGATTGCCGATACACATGACATCACCTTCAATGACAGTGGCAAGGCAATGGACGTGACGAAGACGCAGGCGTCTAAGATTGTGGATGCACTTTGCAAGAAGCATGACAGCAAAGCCAAATTCTTCTTTGTCGTTCCGCAGTTTCAGTTTGATAAGTGGAAGACTGTGCAGACAGTGAAACAGCCAGAGATGGCTGAGAAGATTGAGCAATGGGTCGTGTGCTTTGAACAGAACCTTCCGAAGTGAAGTGGAGCAGCGCGCTCGTGACCAAAATGAGGAAAGTCCGACATCCCCCAGTTCGGGGTTATGGGTTTTTGGGTTTTTTCTATTAGGGTCTTACCCCACACCTCATTAGGATATTGGTTGTAGAATGGACAAGGTTATGGGGTTGGGAGGTTCTTATGTTTTTTTTTTGAAATATTGTTTTCTATGAGGGAGACCTTGCCCCCTAATTCTATGATGGTTTGTTGTTTGTATTTTGATTGGTTCATTGAATATTTTTTGGCATGGATTATTCAACAATCTTATTGGTTGGTTTGTTGAATAATTTTTGTGATGGGGTGTTGTTTTGGTTTTGATGATTGCTTGTTGCTATGGTTTTGTTATTGTCTCGGTTGATTGATTACTCATTGGATTTTGGTTATGTCTTGGTTGTTCTGATTTATTTGTGTTGTTTGGTTGATTGATTTCTTATTGGTTTATGGGTATGCTTTGGTTGTTATGATTTGTTTGTGTGATGTTATGGGGGTTGGTTGCTTTGAAATGTTGTCTGTATGTTTGCGGTTGTGGAGGATGGGAAGATGGGCAAGGGCCATTCTAACTTATATATATATATTATACATATCATACCATATGACTTAAATTACGATCCAACCATTGAATCATTGAATCATTGTACATTTTTTGTTCAACTAGTGTTTCTTTTGTTTTGTTGTCGATGCTACTCCAATTGCAGATTGTCCGCACTTAGGTCGGTCAGATTTGGTTAAATCACACTTGTTGATGGTTGCATTCCCAGTTTTTGCCTATTCTTGCTGTTTAGATAATATTAAATAATCATCATTTTTGATGGTAAAATCACAATTTTGATGGTTTCTAAACGATAGTCCCTTCCCCCGAATACTAAACACCCCCCAGAAACCATGGTGGATGGCAGTGATGAATTCACACATTTGAGAACATAGAATGGGGGTGTTTAATAGGAACGGGGGGATGAGATTACTCCAACTTCGGAACACGTTGCGCGTCAGGCGCCTGCCGCAAAAGCCAGGCCTGCGACATTTGTGGCTGGAAATGCTTTGGGGTGATAGGACAGGATCCACTCGAGCTTTGCGATGGGAAACCCCCACAAGATTTCATATCTCTATATTTTGCAATTTATATGGGGTATAATATATATATATATATATACACACACACAATGTGTATGTGTATACACTGGTAGGACACAAGTTGCGCTTGTTGAGCTTCCGACAGTGAACATGTTTGATTTCTTCTTCTACACACCTTTTCCCCTAGAATCCTAGTATGGAGCTGTGTCGTACCCTGGTCGCATTTCCACCCTCCAAAAGCTTTAAATTCTTATAGATTTAAAAGAGGGTGATTTAAAAGAGGAACACAAAAAGGACTTGGAAACGTGATCCGCGGTTGACCGAGATGGATGTTTTGTAAAGATTTCAAGAAGCACAAACTTTGTTCCTCCTGAAGTATATATATATATATATGTTTGCATTAACACATTATTCTGTTGTAAGATTCTGATCGGGTACGTGCAAAAATCACCAAAATGAGTCAAACTGGTCCGTTGTGCTCCGACCGCAATGAATACCGGGTCAGCCATCATTTGGGCTTGCCTGAAATTTGCGTACTGTACTTCCAATTCCAAAGGATTAGATATCATCATTTTTCCCAGTATAGAATTGACATTTTGGGCAATCCCTTAAATTTTGGAGAGATTATGGTTTTACATCCCATCAAGGGTAGGGGTTTTGCACCTCAACAGTCGTCCACTTGGGCCCACGGCCCAGGCCCATGTGTTCGCTGCAAACGGGGCTCTGGGCCTTGATCGTTTTTACCGTCCTGGTGCGGGGCCTTGATGTGTCGCCTGGGGTGGGATTTTGGGTCCATGATAAACCTCGAAACTTTGGGGAGTTGCAATTGGCTTTGCCACTAATCATTTTTCCTTGTTTTTTCATGTTTTTTCGACTTTGGCAGGATCATTGCAACCAATGCACAGAAGAATCTTACAAGGGCGCTCCCTTGTTTTTCCGACATTCATTTATATCATTTGGACATGGGTCATTGCTGCATATCCTTAAATGGCCAGCCTGCTCATGGGTCCTCGAATTACTTTGTTGCCGGGCCCGCTACTGTAGCCCTTTCACAGATGTGATATGACGGTTCTATCCAGAAATTTGGTTGATTGGATCCACATGTTGGTTGAATTGAATTGCCACCATAGTTGGTCAATGTCCCCATTCTTCTCGCTCAAAAATTAATTGACCCCCAATATCTGCATGTTCAGTGGTTTATTTCCCCAATTTTTTTGTTGGTTCATATCTCATCATACCCACTTACTTGTTGACTCAATTCATTTACCGAATTGGTTGTTGGTTCTACATCCATCCAAACTATCTGGTGCTAGGGAGCTATGGGTATCAGTTTTCCCTAAATGGGGAGCCAGTTGCAGCTACAAATCGAGTTTCCCAACCACTTAATAGCTATAGATGGTAAATGATGGTAATATATCCATCATATCATATTACATATCCATTGTATACACCCATGATATCAATATAAAAACCATTATATGTCAATATAAGACACATTATATTAATATAAATGAGTACCACACCCATGAAATAGTAAGAGAAATAGACCACTTCTGTACCGGTACCCATGTTTTCTCCATTTTTTCTTCATGGGTGTCCGTCAGGTTGGTGGCTTCCTATACCTGCAACACCAGCGACTTGCAGAGGAATCCGCACCCAATGGCCAGGTGGGGATCGCTGCAACACAACTGGGAGCCGTGGATTGGTTCATTGGAGAATCTTTACCGGAAAACTGGAAAATTTTAACTGGAAACCATGGTTTTGATGAATCAAAGTTGGAGAACCCCTGAGGTTTTCACCGAAAACTATCTATTGAAATCTACTGTATTTTTTTAATCTTTGTGGCATGTTAAAATGGACCAAACCATCCCTTTTCGAGGATGAAACCCAAGAATCCACCATTACAAAAGGTTGAAGAGGGGGAAAAAACAACATCTGGGGTGCCAAAGGTTTGGAACCCTCACGCGCGTCCGATCTTGGTGTATGGTCTATGATGGGCTACAGGCAGCAAATTGGTAGATAGCATTCTTTTGGTTCCCCTTGGTAATAAAACGTGGCAATCGGAAATCGTCTATATATATTTCCCCACCTGCCAGGTGAGGGTTGTTAGATTTTATCTAAGTTGCCTTCTCCTCCTCCTGCCTGCCTCCTCCTCTCCTCCTCTCCTCCTCCTCTCGTCGTCCTCCTCTCGTTGTCCTCCTCCTCTCGTTGTCCTCCTCGTCTCGTTGTCCTCCTCGTCCTCCTGCTCAACTGCGACTCGCGATCCACAGTGTTCGCTGCCGGACCTCAACCACGACCATCCACGCCCAGTGTTCCCTGCCGGACCTCAACCACGACCATCCACGCCCAGTGTTCCCTGCCGGACCTCAACCACGACCATCCCCGCCCAGTGTTCCCTGCCGGACCTCAACCACGACCATCCACGCCCAGTGTTCCCTGCCGGACCTCAACCGCGAGTATCCACGCCAAGTGTTCCCTGCCGGACCTCATGTAGGAAGATATGCCAGATAGCATGTCAGATCGAATGCCAGAAGATATGTCAGATAGAATGCCAGAAGATATGCCAGATAGAATGCCAGAAGATAGGCCAGATAGAATGCCAGATTTGCCAGAAGATATGCCAGATAGGATGTCAGAAGATATGCCAAATAGAATGTCAGATAGAATGCCAGAAGATATGCCAGATAAAATGCCAGAAGATATGCCAGATAGAATGCCAGATCAAGTGCCAGAAGGTATGCCAGATAAAGGGCCAGAATGTTTGCCAGATAGAATGCCAGATAGGATGTCAGAAGATATGCCAAAAGATATGCCAGATAGAATGCCGAATAGAATGCCAGAAGATATGCCAGATAGAATGCCAGAAGATATGCCAGATAGAATGTCAGAAGATTTGCCAGTAACAAAACGTATAAATGACATGGTGGGGATCACACGAAGTAAAGTAATTTTTTAAAAATGATGTTTATAAAAGGAAAAACACTATAAATGGTTGACTTTTCATTGCTATGTCGGATTACGGGGTCATATATAGCAGGTAGAGATCGCAAGTAGAGTTCTCCTATGTTGTCCTGTCAATCAAGCCGTTAAGCCCAGCTGGGTTTCGAAGGGTTTCCCACTGAAAAAGCCAGGTTTTGTGCACCCACCACTTTGCAGCCTCCAGGGCTGGTGATAATTTTGGCCAGTCAGATCCTATTTGGGTGAACTCCCCATTTTTCCTGGTTCAATTCGACCTTTATCTGGTTGAATTCCCCTTTGGTCTGGTTTTTGAATGTGTGAAATCCAAATTCCTGTTGGTAGAATCATCATGTCTGTTGGTTCATATACATTTTTTTTTGGGTTGAATCCCATTTTTCATGGTAAAATCACAAGTTTTTTCATGGTTAACTCCCCATTTTTGCTTGTTTTTTTTTTTGTTTGGCCTGGCCGTTGTGGACCCTGTCCCAAGCCGCTCCCAGAGTGGTCCTCCATGTAGGCGGCCTTGTCTGCCGCCGCGGCGGCCGTGATCAATGTGGCCTCGGAGGTGGGGTGCGTTGTGTATGGGTGGTTTGAGAAGTTGGGGAATATAGTAGGACTAAGAATGGGATTATAATGGGGATTAAGTTGGTTGGCATTGTGATGGGAAGTTGATAGGGAATATAATAAGGATTAGTAGGAATTACTGTAATAGGGAATATTAATGGGATTACATTGGGAAGTCAATAGGAATTCATGGTAAGTTAATAGGGATTAATGGGGAAACATCATGGGAACGGGGAATATCATGGGAAGTATTCATAGAAAATTGGGATCCAATAGGCATTACTGGGAAGTTAATAGGGAGTAATAGAGAATAGAATAGGAATATAACAGGGATGGGCGTATCAATGGAAAATAACTATTCCATGGATTCAGGCATTCATAGGAATATATAGGGAACAATGAAGGTTATTAGTGGAACAAGGGGATTTAATATTGATGGAAAATGAGGATTTCATATAGCGATTAATGGGAATTAAATGAGGAATATCATGGAAATATCAGTGCGGTGCAGTTGAGGTTGCTTTTATGGGTATAATATGGTATAATAATTGGATTAAAAACACAATAAGTTGGGACAACACCTTTCTAACTATGGTTCTACAACCACTTACTAACTGGAACTGCTTGCTCCAAGCACCCTCCGGTAATTTGACAGTTTGCAAACTGGAAGCCATGGCCGGTTTGGTTCGATGATTTTAGATGTAAAAAAATGGTGATTTTCCTGAGTGCAAAAGAGGCAAAATGCTGGTAGAACTTGAGGGGTTGGGGTCGGGGATAATGCACAATCCAAGAAAAGACATAATATACAACCGCAAAATGATGGGATTTCAACTTGCACAGACTGACATACTATTTTTCTAGCAAGAAGCCTGAGATGGAACCACGTGGATGACAATTATGACAATGAATTAAACACCTGATCCCCTTCTGTTCACATCAAAATAATAGCTGGTGTCCATGGAAAAACCATTGATCTATGGCCCATATCCCAATGCCATAAACCATCCCCAAGTCATCACCATTTCGATGTGTGGTATTCGAGACATCCCCAAATGGTCAGTTTATGGCAGCCAGGTTTTCCCAGATTAAATGCTATTCGCCATTTACAAAACCAAGAAATCAACCATGGTTAACCATTATTAACCATAATTAGCCATTATTAAACACATTCTTCACATCCCCACGTCCTGCCGAAGTCGCGTTGGCTGAAGTCCTTCTGCCCTCCAAAGACCGGCAGGCCAAAGAGGAGTCCCCGGCGCCAGAGGAAGGCGCTGGGGGATGCGTTGTCCCTTGCAAGGTATGGGGTTTCCGTTGCAGCGACACCGCTTTAAGTTGGTTGAAATACCTCCAAGTTCACTATGACAACTATGGTTTATGATACTTATCGCTATAGTATTCATGGGGTTTATAAACCAACTTTAAAACTGGGGGGGCCTCATTGTGCTGTATGGACAATCCATATACAACCGCGCTGAATCTTGATCAACAATCGCTGGCATACAACAGGATTCTTGGCTACGTACATCAAACTAGCGGTGCAAATGAAAGCCAATGGAATTTATGGTCTTATCATCAAGAGTGGGCATACAATTATGGATTTTGGTTTGTGTGAAAATAGGATAGCCCCAAAATTTGATAGTCAATCACAGTTTCCCTATATTCAATGGCCACAACTGGAGGTACTCCCTATTTTCAGGTACCAAACTGAAAATAGGTTGAGTCAGTGGGATCCCCAAAATTGGAGGCGTCCACCTTTTCAAAATGACTAGCCACGTAGGAAAGTTTGGAGGGTTTCAGGTCTTGACTGAAGTAGACATGACCTGCCAAAAAGGGTGGTTCAATGCACAAACTAAGCATGATTCAGCTCTACATCTCCCAGCACTGAGTTGGTTTCTATTGGTATCTGTCACATCTCCATTTTGTTTGGTTAAATGGTTTCTTCTGCTAGGTGAATTCTCGTGTTTGTTGGATAAACCCCCCATTGTTCATGCTTAAACACATCAGTTTTCATTATGAAACCGACATTTTCATGATTAACTATGATTAACTTATATTAAATTGTAATTTTTCAATGGTTGGATCCCTCCGTCACTGTCACTTGTATTTGGAGATCAGGTGGCAAAAGCTCTGCCCGGGAACTGAGTTTCGGTGAGTTTCGGGTGGCTTTTTTTCGACAGACTTTTACGACATCACCAGAGTTGCGTAGCCCGTCGCAGGTTCAGAGTGCCAGGGGCAATGAAAAATCCATCCCCTTGAAATTAGTGGTTACCATGGCCCCCCATTTCTGCTCCCTTCTCGGCTCATGCTGTTGGTGCTGACCAGCAGCTCTTATATTCGAGGACACTAAGATGGAAGAATTCGTCTAATTTATGCAAATATATGCTTTATTATTCTTGAAACGTCTATCCACCACTTTCCAAGCCCTCATCAAATAGAAGAGGCTTCGAATATGGGTCGTGTCGGGAATTTGCGGTACCCCATTCCATCCATTGGTTAATCATCACTTTCCCTATCAAATAGCCAGAACTTGGGGGGTTCATCGTGTTTCATCCGCAAAGGTGAACGACCTGCGCGCAGAGATTTCGGCCTTGAAAGACTTGGTGGGGCCCTTCGATGTCGGTCACGACTGGGGATAAAGATGATAACATGGATTAACATGGATCAACATGGATTATTACAGTACCCACTTACTAAACATTTGGATCATTTGGACTTGTCTGAATAAACATATGGAAAACAATCACATTCCATCCGATTCCATCCCTTTTCCCCATGAAAGAGGTCATAAATTGGGGCCCTCTTCCTTCGACACATGTTGGATCCGGAGGGTATGAAACCCAGGTGGAGAAACATGAGAAGATGTTGAGGCCAAGAGATGATGTGGCGATGCGAGATGGTCTGGGGTCATGATACAGTAACCTTATGATAGAAAGAACTGCAGTATATATATATATATTTACATATATATATATACATCTGAGCCACCGCAAAAAAAACCGGCAATACTAAATATGTATTGGACGGACATTGGTGTATGGAAATTGATGAAAATTGTTAAAACACACGGTAAGCAATGGGACCTTCCCAAATTAGCGATACCCCGTTTCGAGGTTATGTCATTGTGTTTCTCTAATATCCACATTAGCGATACCCAAATTGGACGTCGATTTCTGTGAATTATATATATGTACATATATATATATATAAATGTAGCAGTTTCCTGCAAGCGATACCCCCCAAGTTTACCATATATCATTATTGTACAAACGTGTGGGAAGCGATGGGACCTTCCCAAAATGTCCTTTCCGTGAACCTAGGGTTTTCGAGACTGCTCATATATATATATATAAATAGAGAGATCATGGATTGATGTTTACTTATAAACTATCAATGTTTTTATGTTTATAAACCCAATCAATTCGGCCCTATCTGGCCCTATCTATCAGAGTCAAGGGAGTTTTGGAAGGTTGGCTTCAGGGCGATCGACAGTCTTGCAGAACGTCAATGACTTTCTCCTCAGATCTCCCTGGCACTGATCCATCATTTTCCGTTGATCTCATCTGCTTTTGTTGGTGATACATATCATATATACATATATAGACATACTGTAATTATACCTCCCTTCAACATCATTCCATGATGGGTAAAATCATATCCATCATATGTTGAAGATATGGAAATGTATATATGGAAGATACAACACGCATTTGTTTTTACCCATCTTCGACATCCTTCCTCCCTCCATGCACGTCGCAGATATGTCATGGATCGCTACGTGGAAAAGGACGTGGCTGCCGCACCCAAAGAGGGCGCCCAGGGGACCAAGCAGGCGACCACCGGGGGGCTGGGTCACCTCGAAGGAGATTTCTTGATATCTTAACCAACAACAAATGGCCATTTTATAGTTGGTGTATATATGTATATATATAAATAAACACATACATAAACATATATATATATATACATAATATACATATATATATGTGTATGTGTTATATTATGTAGCTGATTCATGATACCAAGCTAACTTGGTCTTTAACTCCAATTTCATTAGGGTTTATGATAATACTTCTATCCATAAATGGGTTGTGGTAAACCAACCTTGGATAAAAAGCCAGTAAGGCTTCAGTGATTTCCAGGATCAAGTGGAGCATGGCCTTCATCCCTGTGGTCTGTTGAAAAACTGATCGATTCACATCCATTGATCCATGATTTTCGCCAATGAAGAAGATTGCCATCAAAGTGGTATGCCCCATCTTCTTTTTTGGACAGTCCACTTTTGCTTTCCCGCGAGCGCCACTTTGATATCCAAACATCATATCATATCAGAAGGGTCAGTACTCCGGAGAGTGGGATAGTTTCCTGTACAAGCAAAAACGAGAATTCAGATATCAACCAGCAGAACAGAGGACATGATCATGAACATCATATTAGCCTTTTAATCTTTGGATGGTATATTCACCCACCAAGACCCGGTTTGAAGAATTTTTAACATCATGCTACTCATGCTTTATTCCCCATGTATTGTAACCCCCACAAGATTGAAACAGTTATATATATATATAGATTTTACCATTATTTTAGTAAGATTTAAACTGTTCTATCATTTTTTTGGTTGCTTGAATGCTATTTACCTTTTTGCCATCATGTAATCCAATTCACTGCATATGTTCCGGGAGATTGCCATTATCTCACCACTGTCTCAACATTATTCACAACTATTAATCACTATTGACAATGGTTTTCCCCTTACCATTCACCATTATTATACAATGATTAACCATAGTCACACCACTATCATATCATTATCAATCACTATTAACCACTATTAAACCACTAGCCGCTAACCATTAATCACTAATGACCGTTTCAACTGCCACATGTCCAACGCCAACCTCCAGGCGACGGTGGCCAATCTGTCGTTGACGGAAGGCGGTGTCGGTGGCAATGTGGCCACGCCCGAGGTCAAAGGGGAGGCCGGGATGGGATAAGTGGGAGAGCCAAGTGGCATATTGATATGATATATCATATATATATAATATCATATATATATATAAAATCATATATATATATATAATATCATATATATAATATCATATATATATATATATATATATAATATCATATATATATATAATATCATATATAATATCATATATATATATATAATATCATATATATATATCATATATTCTGGGTGGAGATAAGTGTCATCATCCACTCAAAATAGTGTTATAATAGGGATTTAACAACTCAAAATAGTGATTTGATATGATTTAATATCGCGATTCAATCATCAGTGGGAACTACATGGGACTGCCACCGTAGAACGCGGCTACGAGCGCCGAAAATGGGGATGTAGTCACCCAAAATGAGGATGCAAACGATGTATATATATATGTATATATATATACATATATATACACATATATATATATATACACATAAGGTGTTTGGCTGTTATATTATTATATATATATTATATATATACTATGTACATTATGTATATATATATATATATCTATTATATGTAATGTATATATATATATGTATATATATATATACATTATACATATATAGCCAGCAAAACTTGGGATGCAAGAACCAATAGTGCAGATTTAACCAGCACAAAAGGGCACATGATGGCCAAGGATTGGGATGTAACCACCAACAAAATGGGGATATGATCACCCAAGATAGGGATATCATAGCCACCAAACGTTGAGACATAGTCGCCAAACATGGGAATAGAAGTAGCAAACATGGGGATGTAACAGCGTTGGTTGTGAGTCCACATGTTTTTAATTGAAATACCCTCTGGTAAACAAACATAGCTATTGAAAATGGCCATAGAAATCGTTGATTTACCCATTAAACATTGTGATTTTCCATAGTTATGTAAACGTTTACCAGAGGGTACTGTATTTCGGGACCCGCATAGTTCCAATCTTAGCCCTGCTCGCCGCTGGGAAACTTGGACGACCAGTCTGTTCCCACGCATCTTTCATCCACTGCTAAAGCGGTACCACGTCTTGGTAGTCCTGTATGCCCCCAAAAGGAAACCCTGGTAATGTATCGCATCCATTCATTTTGAGGGCAAAACTATTGGGGATATGTCATATGACCTGGGATTACCACATTGTTATTCTTCATTTTTTTTTCCAGTTGAGGGTTATATCATTCTATCCCACTATATCGCTACAAAATCATTGGATCAACCATTATCAACCATCATATTAGGCATTTATAACTGGTTTTCCCCTTATCATGTTGGGTCTCCGGGGCAATACGCAGAATTCCGGCAGCACGACAGGCGCGTGCAGGCCGAACTGATCGCTGCAGGGAGGGTCAGCGGTCCTCCAGCCACCAACAGTGGTTAATAATGGCCAATAATGGTCCATCAACAGTTCTTTTGCTTTTTTTTTTAAGTCCAAAATGTCGGTTTCACCTTTTTTTTAAGCCACCATTTGTATGGGTTTGTCTCAAAATGTCTAAGTCAGCCCAGACACAAAGCCTTTTTAGTGGGGGAAAGAGGATGAACCACTTGATCGGACCTTAGTGATATTTACTTTGTCTCAGATGGTGTTTCTGCTTGGGACTTGGCATGTGACAAACAAACGCCCATAATTTAATGACGCACCAACAGACGTTTTTGCTGTTTGAAACACTTGCCGATTGGCTAAGTGGCATTCAAACTTGGTATCAGAAATCATCAAACTCACCCCTTCGACCTTTTCATAGCTGGGGTTGCCATGGTTCCTGCCGAGTTTGAAGATATTGTGTCAAAATTCAGGGCACCAAAAAATGGATGGTTCCACGATTTTGTCACAATTTGTAATTTCACTATTGCCACAGTCTTGACCCATCCCATGGGGGGATCATTATTCTCCAGCTTAGTTTGTGAACTATATGATTGAGAATGAATATACATATACTATGTAAAAAACATGCAGATTATATATATATATATACATGCATCAAAGTACTCATATTAGATTTCAGTCTCTGCGATTCGTTCCTCACATAGGCAGAGGCTCCTGAGCACCTGTGATAAGAAGATTGGATATATATATATGTATATATATATATATGGATGTGGTATACTTATAATATATATATATAGTATCTCCATGTATAGCAAATACGTAACAAAGTTTGTATGCCTTCTACATACACAGTAGCTCCAACGCGCCATACCCATGGCCCTTTGCAGGCGATGCACCGCGCAAGCGCAAGACGGGCGCTGCCTGGAAGCAGATGGCAACGGGGAATGACGTGGCAACTTCCTATTGACAATGGCAGATAATGGTAAATGATGGTAAATGGTGGTTAATGATGGTTAATGATGGTCAATGATGATTAAACATGGTAAATCATGATGAATAATGGTTAATGATGGTTAATGATGGTTAATAGTGGTGATTAATGATGATTCTACCCTCCTGCGTTTACAAACGTGGCCAGCTGGACACCCATAAATGGAGGCCACCGGAGGTGGGTTTTCCTATGGAAAAAAGGCTGTGCAACCAGTCATCAATCCATAGGGATTTAGAAAAATCCATTCAAATGTGGGTAAAACAATGCCATAAACCACCCATGACTGGGAATGGTATATATATATATTTATACAATATATATAATTATATATATATAATATATATATAAGATATATACATGTACATACATATACATATAATATACATGTACATACATATATATATATATATATAAAATTAATATACATATATATATACCAGCTATGAACATGTCTAGCTATATGTATATATATATACATACAATCTTTAATAACATACATATATGAAAACATTGGAACTATAACCAAATGTCTCATTCCTTTCACCACGATGATCCGCAGAGACATCCGCAGAGACCCACAGAGCGAACCCCTTTAACACAAATGGCTAATGACTTCTTTCTCAAAACCCTTTAACACAGATGTTTGCATGAAATTCCATTCAATCCATAAGAATTATGCCCCAGTGCCTACAAGATAAAGGAAAAAACCCTAAATTAGCATAAAACCTCACTTGAAACTACCCAGACCTAAGAAAAATCAGGTCTGAGTAATACTGCTTACACTCCATTGGCTAAGCTGCACTAGCTATTCACCCACTGAGACATTCTGCCAGAGTGGCTTGGTGCAGCCACACAGCCACTCAGCCGCTCTGCTAGAGTGGCTGGAGCAGCCACTCTGCCAGAGTGGCTGAGTGGCTGCTTCGATTTCGCGAGCCGTGTTGCACATCCACTATATATAATATATGTACATGTACATATATATATATAATATATACAATATAATATAATATGTATATAATATAATTAATTAATTAATTAATTAATTAATATATATATACTAGCTATGAACATGGTGATGACTGGGGCATTGTGCGAAGCCATGGCGGATTCCCATGGGATGACCATAGCCATGGTTGTGCCAAGGCTCCAGACAGCTCCATGGTGGGCATGCCTCAACCGGAGGCCGTCGGTGCGGTAGACCCGGTAGACCCTTAAAGCATCCAACCACTTGTCATCAGTTAATTGGTTATGATAATCATGTTATGACATGGGTTATATTCTATCTACAGGTTATGATAATTTATTCTTGTCCCATTAACTATTGACTAGGGTTAACATACCCATTAACGTGGCTTAATAGTGCTTAATAGCTAACCACTTAGTCATCCCATTAACTTAGTTAACTTGGGGGCTAACCAAAGTCATCCGATGACTAGGGTTTTTCTCCATGAGATACCCAACAAGAAACCCCAGTGGGGAACGCTTGGGCCAGCCTCAGGGGATGCAATAAGCTGAACGATGAGAGGCAGAAGTGGAGCGGCCGATGCGAGGCAACAAGTTGGGACATTGACCATTTATAGATGATTTATGCTGATTTCCCCATTAAAGCCATCATCTTTGTGCTATTTCCCTGCTAGCCACGTTTGATTGCCAGATGGTAAGAACAACATCACCAAGACATAGGCTTGGGCAGAAAACATACCCAAATATGGGAAATTCAGCATGAAGAACTATGTTTTTGCTGGGTAAACCAAGTGAGGATGTGCCCAAACCTATGATTTTCCATATGATTTGAGGGATGAACATCCATTTACCAGCTTTTTTGAAGTTCACCATTTACCAGACACGGATTTTGATCCACAACCAATCGCCTGAAGGAATGGAAAAGACTTGAAAAATAGAGATACAACCACACATACAACCAAAGTAATAGCTGATGCAATCTGCGAATTTCACGAAGCAATGCCCCGAACATGAGGACGTTAGGAGGACGCTAGAATCAGATGGGATATATCCACAGAATTCCATAGATATCAAATAGGTATTTGTTGCTTCAGCGACCAGCGAGGAAAGGAACCTCCATATGTCCATACGAGTTGATCATCATTGTGCTAAAGTAGCCACAACTCTTGGGATACAAACAACTCTGGAATGTGGATAATCCCCATCTCGGCATTTGAAGCCTTCCCCCAATGAATCATAGTCATTTGAGGATTCATGCCTATCCAATAATTCAATAGAGACGAAAAAGGATAGTCTATTTTCACAGGAAGTCGTTTGTTTGGGAGACTCAGCAGCATAGCCTTTCACCAATGAAGATTTGAGCAGTTCATGTGACCCCACGAAGCTAGGACAGCTAAGCCGCTCTGTTCTCTCTGCAACGGTAGAGTGGTCGCATCGTGGGCGGGGGTCTGAAACCCCCGACAGTCATGGAGACGGTAAAGTGCTATGTGTAGAGAAATCTGTTGAAATCTGTTGATTAATCATGTCAATAGCGGTTAATCATACCAATTATATATATATAGTTATGCTGCCACGCCCCAAAATTGAATCCAAAAGCTGCAAAACGGTGCTCATTCTGAAAAAGACAGCTCCAGTCACTGTCCGCCGCCAAAGGTTTCACCCCTAGTGTGCCGAAGTAGCGAGAAAAGAGGTACTGTAATCTAACGTGGCCGACTGGAGACAATTTTGTCCTTATGGTTTTTCAGAGGTATATATAATAATATATATATACATACATACACAACCCATTTTAGTGCTATCATAGAAGGAACGTGGGACTTTCTAAACCGTTGGGGTTTAGGGGACCCCTTGGTACGTCCAGATTTAGGGCAGCCCCAATCAGGCTGCCCTGAAAACGAAGAAAATCAAGCTCCGCTAAATTTAAATCATATTTAAATGGTGTTGGAATAGGATTTCGGGCACTTTGAAAGGCAATCTTTGGGTTCCTTTTTTGATTTAGAGGTAGATTGAAGGATTGTATTGTCGTGTTTTTGTTTTTGTGAAGATCTTTCGGCTGTGCCCAGTAGTGAGAAGTGTGTAAATGTCTACCAATGTTGGGTGGGCAACATGACTACGTGGATCCATCATCTACTGACAAAAGTGCAGCAGATGAAACTGACGAGGTCAATCTTGATGCTCTATGCTTGACTGGAGAAGGAGTGACCTTAAATGCTCCTCGCTCTATGCTTGGGTATGACCTGTGGAGGTTGGTGTCGGAGAAGCTTCCACGCAAGCCAGGCGCTAGGCTAGTGGTGCATCACATGAATGCAAAGCTGACGCTGAATCAAACCTTGGGAGAGCAAGGGATTGTTGGAAAATCGGCAATGCTGTCCTGCACTTACATACCAACAAATGTGTACACTGCATGGTGTTATGTCCATGGGCTCACGACTTGTGAGAGAGATTTGGTGCTAGGAGGTGTTACACAACTTGACCGAGCAGTGCCTGGAGAGTATTTACATCATCTACCCGGCAGCCTTGCAAAATTGAGTCTGGATGGTAACTTCAACCAAAGCCTGGAGCGGGTGACCTTTCCATTGAGTCTTCAAAGCATGACTTTTGGCTACAGGTTCAACCGAAGCCTGGAACGAGTGACCTTGCCATCGAGTCTTCAAAACTTGAGTTTTGGCTATCGTTTCAACCAAAGCTTGGAGCGGGTGACCTTGCCATCGAGTCTTCAAAGCTTGAGTTTTGGGTTTGAGTTCAACCAAAGCCTGGAGCGGGTGATTTTTCCATTGAGTCTTCATAGCTTGAGCTTCGGCGAGGATTTCAACCAAAGCCTGGAGCGGGTGACCTTGCCATCGAGGCTTCAAAGCTTGAGTTTTGGCTACAGGTTTAACCAAAGCCTGGAACGAGTGACCTTGCCATCGAGTCTTCAAAGCCTGAGTTTTGGGTTTGAGTTCAACCAAAGCCTGGAGCAGGTGACCTTGCCGCTGAGTCTTCAAGGCTTGAGTTTTGGCGAGGATTTCAACCAAAGCCTGGAGTGGGTGACCTTGCCATCGAGGCTTCAAAGCTTGAGTTTGGGCTCTGAGTTTAACCAAAGCCTGCAGCGGGTGAAATTGCCATTGAGTCTTCAAAGCTTAAGCTTTGGCCCTGAGTTCAACCGAAGGCTGGAGTGGGTGACCTTTTCATCGAGTCTTCAAAGCTTGAGTTTTGGCTTTGAGTTCAACCAAGGCCTGGAGAGGGTGACCCTGCCATCGAGTCTTCAAAGCTTGAGCCTTGTCAATCGTTTCAACCAAAGCCTGGAGCGGGTGACCTTGCCACTGAGTCTTCAAAACTTGAGTCTTGGCAATATGTTCAACCAAAGCCTCGAGCGAGTGACCTTGCCATCGAGTCTTCAAAACTTGAGTTTGGGCAATATGTTCAACCAAAGCCTGGAGAGGGTGACCTTGCCATTGAGTCTTCAAAGCTTGAGTTTTGGCTGGACCTTCAACCAAAGCCTGGAGCAGGTGAGCTTGCCATCGAGTCTTCAAAGCCTGAGTTTTGGCTTTGCGTTCAATCAAAGCCTGGAGCGGGTAACCTTGCCATCGAGTCTTCGAAGCTTGAGTTTTGGCGTTTGGTTCAACCAAAGCCTCGAGCGAGTGACCTTGCCATCGAATCTTCAAAGCTTGAGTTTTGGCTGTGGTTTCAACCAAAGCCTGGAGCGGGTGACCTTGCCATCGAGGCTTCAAAGCTTGAGTTTTGGCGATCTATTCAACCAAAGCCTGGAGCAGGTGACCTTGCCATCGAGTCTTCAAAGCTTGAGTTTTGGCGATGGGTTCAACCAAAGCCTGGAGCGGGTGACCTTGCCATCGAGTCTTCAAAGCTTGAGTTTTGGCGATCTATTCAACCAAAGCCTGGAGCGGGTGACCTTGCCATCGAGTCTTCAAAGCTTGAGTTTTGGCGTTTGGTTCAACCAAAGCCTGGAGCGGGTGATTTTGCCATCGAGTCTTCATAGCTTGAGCTTTGGCAATATGTTCAACCAAAGCCTGAAGCGAGTGACCTTGCCATCGAGTCTTCGAAGCTTCAGTGCCGGTTCTCCCAGCAGCTATGTGTCGTGTGTTGGACACAGTCATATTGAAGAACAATCTTAAATGCAGCTTTCCAAGCAAAACTCGGGTGCTTGAGGCGACGACCATGGAGTAGCAACTAAAACTGATGTAAAAAATCACCCAGTGAACTCCAGTAATCTAACCTGGAATCTAATCAGTAACCCAAGCAGGAATCCAATCAAGCAACAGAAATCTCTGTGAAGTCTGTGAACTAATGTAACTAATACTGTATAGTATAGACAACTCATCCATAATTTGCGGCTTTTTCATTGCCAAGTTTGAGAACCATGATTTCCTTCAAAAGATGATCGACAAAGATATGAATTTAAGGGACGGAGCTACCAACTAGACCACACTTACATGACCTTGCAAGTCTTTGTCGTTGGGGAGAAGTTGACCCCAGGCCCCTTGGATGTTTTTCTTGTGACGGAAGACCATCAAGTGGTGGATTTGCCACCTGTACGGCACCAAGCCAAACTCAGCTGTGACATTGGCCGCTGGCTTTTCTTTAGGGTTCGAACACCTGCAGTGCCGCAGCGAATAGCGAAAGGTAGGGATGGATGGGGCGTAGACGCAGCTGTCGCTTTGTTGAGCCGAAGATTCTTCGTGGTTCATGGCCTTGAGCTGGTATTATGCCTGTTTTCATTGGCTAGGCTGCCACCCCCATGTTTGATAATGTTTGATGGTACAATCACAAAACCATTGTTGGATTTTTGCACACTGTTGTGTTTCTACAACTCCGATGCCATCAGCTTGATGAAACTTCTTCTCAGCTTCCTGCCAGGGGCCATGGGCGGTGGCGGCGACTTCGGCAAAGGATCTTTTCCGGATGAGTGGACCACAAATTGAAGGCCCTCAAACCCTCAATATTTTTTTTACATTTTTTTTGTTGGTAGATGTTGGTAGTGAATCATCGCATTTTTGGCTAACCCAATTTTGAGGCTTCATAAGCATATCTCCTCCACTAGGTCACTAGGTTTCTGATGGGAATATCCAAATCTTTTAGTCTCTGTCCAAACATCAGATTGATCAGATTGTCAAATGTGGATCAACCACCAACAAAAACATCAAAATACACTAAATACATATTTTTTGGTCCTGACTCGATGGACCCTATGGAGTGTTGACTCTCTGTATTTTTTGCATCTCAGAAACCTCAGTTTCGACCCGTCCTTAAGCATGTAGGATCCTTGGCCATATCCCGAATTCCTGATGTTATCCTGCATACAAGTATAGCTTTTAAGTGCCCATAACTTTGCCACCATGATTGCAACTCACCTAGGAACTTGGTCATCTAAGTAGCCAGGAGGGCCCCTGTTTTTGGGTTTCAGATAGCATGGCATGGCCTCTCCATTTGCGCTGGCCCAGTTCTGAGATTTGCAGGAAAGGGCAAGGGGAAGAAGGGCAAGGGCAAGGGCAAGGGCATTTAGTTTCTGACTGGCAGTTATTACTGATAGTCCGAAGTGTCTTGATTTTGTGTATAGACCGTGAAGGATTTTAGAATATCTCATAAAAGTTTTATCCTCTGCGAAATCATCTATAATCAATAAGCAACTGAATAACTTGGTCATTTTCATTTTCTTCTGATACTCTATGACTTTGTGCTGTGTGTCTATGATATGTTGTAATGCTTCGGCATTATATTCATCAAATAAGTATTGTTCTTTTTTATTATCAATTTTTAACTCTTTTTCAATGTATTTTATTACCTCTTTGTATGCTTCATCTATGTGAGCGGTTGGGGATACAATGTATATTCTCTCAAAGCATCCTCTGTATATTTTCAGAATAAGGTTCTGAATTAATATACCCTTACCGCCTTGACTGGCACTAACAATAATTGACCTAAACGGCAGTTTATCCGCTTGTGGGTATTGAGACTGTTTAAACTCATACTGCTTTACATTGATTGGTTCTATCTTAGGTATGTCAAGTTTTTTCATAATATAATATATTTAAGAAATAAATTTATAATATAAATTGTAGTGGCATATCTTATCTTGCTGGAATAAGGGGTCGCAAGGTTTGGAACAGACTGCCATTTACCTGCCATACGAGCATCAGGACTGTTAATTCAGTTCCCCGCAACAAACAGTTGAATATGTGTCTTACTTTTGAATTAGTTTGATGCCATGCTTTTGAGAGAACCCGCGCCCCAACCCTGTTCTCTTTCATTTACACAAGCGCAAGTATAATTATTAGAACATAGCAAAACTATTTTCTAATAGTAATGGTTGTGATTGATGATGAAGAGATAATTGAGAATATAGAAACCCTGATTGATGACGCTTCGGACGAAGTCCTCGCGAGCATTCGCGACACTAAATTTCCTGTGGAAGATGGTAAGATAAAATGTTTTATTCATTATCTAATCAATAATATTAAGGATGCCTCCGAAAAAGAAAAGCAGTAAATCCAAAAAAAACTATTCCAGAGGATTTTGAACTGTCTGATGATGAACCCAAAATGGTAAGTTTAAGTCAGGAACAAAAACTAACAAGCAAAATATTATCTTTGATTGCCCTTTATGTCAGGGAAAATTACAGTTGAGGAACGAAATTGAAATCAACCCCAAAGGCATAACCTGTCGTTGTAATCCGTGTAGTTTCAAACTGACTAAAAATGATAAGACTATGAATGTCAGTAAGGATGATGAAGGGGGGATTACATTGGATAGTCAAGACCACAGCATCTCGTTTGCTTTCAATCGAATTACTACTCCTCCAACAGAAGATGAAAGATATAGAAATGATATGATAAAAGATGTTATGAATACACCACGGAACAGCAAAAAACAGATGATGTCTGAAATGGATTGAAACGAAACCATTTAAAGAGTAGTTGTTCTATCAACTCCAACTCATAAATAAATAATTAAATAAATTATTTTCTAAATAGATAAATAAATAAATAGTAATGTCAAGTGGAGATGAGAGCAAGACTGAAATGAAAGAGTTGATGGATAAATTCAACAAATACGCTAAACAGGTGAAACTGGTTCTGGCAAAACTTGAAGAAATTGACAAGAAAATAGGACAAAACTATTACTACTTAGATGATGATAAGAGGGGTTGTTTACGCCACAAATTGTGAAAGGTGTAAGGCTTGTTCATGCTGATGTGTTGTTGCTTCCAGTGCTTGCCATCACTGTCGTTAAGGCTCAACAATATCAAACTGCACTGCGCTGATGCTTCAAGTAAGATCATGATTCAAAGTCAGGAGGAGTAAGAGCTGTGGCAGGAATACGAGCTGTTGCTTTTCAAGACTTTTGTTGTAGCAATGGTTGCCTTGCGCAATGCTCGTGTTCGGCGCTATGTCCTTCTTTGCCGCTTTTGGCATTTCGCAGCGCGAACCTTACAGTTCTCTGCCCTGCCGCCGAATACAAAGCTGTTGAAGGACGTGGAGCACAATGAGATGCCAAACTGGATTCGTGAGCAAATGCGTGATTTGGGGTATGATAAAGGCGTCTCAGACAACATGGCCGAGGCGCTCTCATTTTACAGCCCTTCGGCCTTGGTGGAGGCTTCTCGAGAGAGTTTGCTGGGTGCGCTGCAACAGACATTCCCAAATGATGCACAGCGGATGATCATGGCCCAAAGCCTTTATGACCGCATTCAGAAGGGCATTTCCCAACCACAACCCGTTTCTCGGCAAAGATTGGTTTTAGTCGTAGCCCGAGTTCGTTGTGTTTTGTTTCTCGTTGATGTGAGACAGCGTTTATGTTTCTGTGGCTGCTTTGCTTGGTTTCAGGTTCAGAGCGATGTTCCCGAGAATGTCAAGGCCTTCGCACGAGCTTTGGATGATGCAGAGCTGGAAGGGCAAATTCTCAGAACGGAAAAGGGCAGTTTCAAGTTAGAACAGGACTCGGAAATTTGGGACGAAAAGCAGTTCTACGTGCGGGACTGCTACAAAGAGATTGCCAACATCATGTTGAAGAAAAAACCTCATAGGATGTCTTTGCTGGGCTCGTCTGGGATCGGCAAGTCCAATTTTATGGTATATTTAATCTGGCGTCGCTTCCAAGACAGTGAGCTTAAAGACTTCCCAGTTTTTCTGCACCAGAGGGACGACATCTTTCGGTTTAAGAAGGGCGAAGAGCCGAAGCTGGTGGATGTCAGGACCTTGAAGTCGACCCCTCAACAAGCTTTGTATATCATGGATGCCGACATTGATGTGGAACATGGGGTCTTTTGCCAGTCTTTGTGGATTACCTCTGCGCGGAGGCCCACCGAACATTTTAAGAAGGCCGAGCGCTTTTCTGGGCAGTGCTTTATGCCACCATGGACGTTGACGGAGATGCTGAGTGCAGAGGTCATGGCCTTACACAAGCTGAATGAGGAGGTTGTCAAGGAACGCTTCGGCATCTTTGGTGGCACTGCGAGGCTTGTTTTGGAGAGGGACGAGACAAGGGCAGGCGTCGACCGAAGAAGGCTCGTTGAGGCCGTGCAGTCAGCAGATGCGCTGCAATCCCTGAAAGTATCGTCTGACATGAAAGCCATAAGCAAGACGACGCATTTGCTGGTGAAGATGCACCCAAAGCGGGAGTTCAGCTGGTTTGATGTGCAGTTGTCGTCTCCCTATGTTCGGCAAGAGCTGGTGAAGCAAAACAGAGCAAAACGAGCCCAAGCTCTTTGGGATCGTATTGATGATGGGATGATTACGGGCATCGGTTTTGCATTGTTTGAGGAAGAGTTCCACCAGTTCATGCAGGACAAGTCCATCGGCAAGTTCAAGCTCCGAGCCAGATGCTTGACAGCTGAGGGGAAGGGGTCTGATACAACACAGGAACTCCAAGGTGGTCTTGAAGGAGTGCTGATTTCGGGCAATCCCGCAGCAGACATCAAGGATGGCGAATACTACCAGCCGCAGAGCAAAAACTTTCCTGCCTTTGACTCATGGACCTCACAGGGCGTTTTTCAGCTGACGATTGCCGATACACATGACATCACCTTCAATGACAGTGGCAAGGCAATGGACGTGACGAAGACGCAGGCGTCTAAGATTGTGGATGCACTTTGCAAGAAGCATGACAGCAAAGCCAAATTCTTCTTTGTCGTTCCGCAGTTTCAGTTTGATAAGTGGAAGACTGTGCAGACAGTGAAACAGCCAGAGATGGCTGAGAAGATTGAGCAATGGGTCGTGTGCTTTGAACAGAACCTTCCGAAGTGAAGTGGAGCAGCGCGCTCGTGACCAAAATGAGGAAAGTCCGACATCCCCCAGTTCGGGGTTATGGGTTTTTGGGTTTTTTCTATTAGGGTCTTACCCCACACCTCATTAGGATATTGGTTGTAGAATGGACAAGGTTATGGGGTTGGGAGGTTCTTATGTTTTTTTTGAAATATTGTTTTCTATGAGGGAGACCTTGCCCCCTAATTCTATGATGGTTTGTTGTTTGTATTTTGATTGGTTCATTGAATATTTTTTGGCATGGATTATTCAACAATCTTATTGGTTGGTTTGTTGAATAATTTTTGTGATGGGGTGTTGTTTTGGTTTTGATGATTGCTTGTTGCTATGGTTTTGTTATTGTCTCGGTTGATTGATTACTCATTGGATTTTGGTTATGTCTTGGTTGTTCTGATTTATTTGTGTTGTTTGGTTGATTGATTTCTTATTGGTTTATGGGTATGCTTTGGTTGTTATGATTTGTTTGTGTGATGTTATGGGGGTTGGTTGCTTTGAAATGTTGTCTGTATGTTTGCGGTTGTGGAGGATGGGAAGATGGGCAAGGGCCATTCTAACTTATATATATATATTATACATATCATACCATATGACTTAAATTACGATCCAACCATTGAATCATTGAATCATTGTACATTTTTTGTTCAACTAGTGTTTCTTTTTTTTTGTTGTCGATGCTACTCCAATTGCAGATTGTCCGCACTTAGGTCGGTCAGATTTGGTTAAATCACACTTGTTGATGGTTGCATTCCCAGTTTTTGCCTATTCTTGCTGTTTAGATAATATTAGATAATCATCATTTTTGATGGTAAAATCACAATTTTGATGGTTTCTAAACGATAGTCCCTTCCCCCGAATACTAAACACCCCCCAGAAACCATGGTGGATGGCAGTGATGAATTCACACATTTGAGAACATAGAATGGGGGTGTTTAATAGGAACGGGGGGATGAGATTACTCCAACTTCGGAACACGTTGCGCGTCAGGCGCCTGCCGCAAAAGCCAGGCCTGCGACATTTGTGGCTGGAAATGCTTTGGGGTGATAGGACAGGATCCACTCGAGCTTTGCGATGGGAAACCCCCACAAGATTTCATATCTCTATATTTTGCAATTTATATGGGGTATAATATATATATATATATATACACACACACAATGTGTATGTGTATACACTGGTAGGACACAAGTTGCGCTTGTTGAGCTTCCGACAGTGAACATGTTTGATTTCTTCTTCTACACACCTTTTCCCCTAGAATCCTAGTATGGAGCTGTGTCGTACCCTGGTCGCATTTCCACCCTCCAAAAGCTTTAAATTCTTATAGATTTAAAAGAGGGTGATTTAAAAGAGGAACACAAAAAGGACTTGGAAACGTGATCCGCGGTTGACCGAGATGGATGTTTTGTAAAGATTTCAAGAAGCACAAACTTTGTTCCTCCTGAAGTATATATATATATGTTTGCATTAACACATTATTCTGTTGTAAGATTCTGATCGGGTACCTGCAAAAATCACCAAAATGAGTCAAACTGGTCCGTTGTGCTCCGACCGCAATGAATACCGGGTCAGCCATCATTTGGGCTTGCCTGAAATTTGCGTACTGTTCTTCCAATTCCAAAGGATTAGATATCATCATTTTTCCCAGTATAGAATTGACATTTTGGGCAATCCCTTAAATTTTGGAGAGATTATGGTTTTACATCCCATCAAGGGTAGGGGTTTTGCACCTCAACAGTCGTCCACTTGGGCCCACGGCCCAGGCCCATGTGTTCGCTGCAAACGGGGCTCTGGGCCTTGATCGTTTTTACCGTCCTGGTGCGGGGCCTTGATGTGTCGCCTGGGGTGGGATTTTGGGTCCATGATAAACCTCGAAACTTTGGGGAGTTGCAATTGGCTTTGCCACTAATCATTTTTCCTTGTTTTTTCATGTTTTTTGGACTTTGGCAGGATCATTGCAACCAATGCACAGAAGAATCTTACAAGGGCGCTCCCTTGTTTTTCCGACATTCATTTATATCATTTGGACATGGGTCATTGCTGCATATCCTTAAATGGCCAGCCTGCTCATGGGTCCTCGAATTACTTTGTTGCCGGGCCCGCTACTGTAGCCCTTTCACAGATGTGATATGACGGTTCTATCCAGAAATTTGGTTGATTGGATCCACATGTTGGTTGAATTGAATTGCCACCATAGTTGGTCAATGTCCCCATTCTTCTCGCTCAAAAATTAATTGACCCCCAATATCTGCATGTTCAGTGGTTCATTTCCCCAATTTTTTGTTGGTTCATATCTCATCATACCCACTTACTTGTTGACTCAATCCATTTACCGAATTGGTTGTTGGTTCTACATCCATCCAAACTATCTGGTGCTAGGGAGCTATGGGTATCAGTTTTCCCTAAATGGGGAGCCAGTTGCAGCTACAAATTGAGTTTCCCAACCACATAATAGCTATAGATGGTAAATGATGGTAATATATCCATCATATCATATTACATATCCATTGTATACACCCATGATATCAATATAAAAACCATTATATGTCAATATAAGACACATTATATTAATATAAATGAGTACCATACCCATGAAATAGTAAGAGAAATAGACCACTTCTGTACCGGTACCCATGTTTTCTCCATTTTTTCTTCATGGGTGTCCGTCAGGTTGGTGGCTTCCTATACCTGCAACACCAGCGACTTGCAGAGGAATCCGCACCCAATGGCCAGGTGGGGATCGCTGCAACACAACTGGGAGCCGTGGATTGGTTCATTGGAGAATCTTTACCGGAAAACTGGAAAATTTTAACTGGAAACCATGGTTTTGATGAATCAAAGTTGGAGAACCCCTGAGGTTTTCACCGAAAACTATCTATTGAAATCTACTGTATTTTTTTAATCTTTGTGGCATGTTAAAATGGACCAAACCATCCCTTTTCGAGGATGAAACCCAAGAATCCACCATTACAAAAGGTTGAAGAGGGGGAAAAAACAACATCTGGGGTGCCAAAGGTTTGGAACCCTCACGCGCGTCCGATCTTGGTGTATGGTCTATGATGGGCTACAGGCAGCAAATTGGTAGATAGCATTCTTTTGGTTCCCCTTGGTAATAAAACGTGGCAATCGGAAATCCTCTATATATATTTCTTTAAAAATGATGTTTATAATAGGAAAAACACTATAAATGGTTGACTTTTCATTGCTATGTCGGATTACGGGGTCATATATAGCAGGTAGAGATCGCAAGTAGAGTTCTCCTATGTTGTCCTGTCAATCAAGCCGTTAAGCCCAGCTGGGTTTCGAAGGGTTTCCCACTGAAAAAGCCAGGTTTTGTGCACCCACCACTTTGCAGCCTCCAGGGCTGGTGATAATTTTGGCCAGTCAGATCCTATTTGGGTGAACTCCCCATTTTTCCTGGTTCAATTCGACCTTTATCTGGTTGAATTCCCCTTTGGTCTGGTTTTTGAATGTGTGAAATCCAAATTCCTGTTGGTAGAATCATCATGTCTGTTGGTTCATATACATTTTTTTTGGGTTGAATCCCATTTTTCATGGTAAAATCACAAGTATTTTCATGGTTAACTCCCCATTTTTGCTTGTTTTTTTTTTGTTTGGCCTGGCCGTTGTGGACCCTGTCCCAAGCCGCTCCCAGAGTGGTCCTCCATGTAGGCGGCCTTGTCTGCCGCCGCGGCGGCCGTGATCAATGTGGCCTCGGAAGTGGGGTGCGTTGTGTATGGGTGGTTTGAGAAGTTGGGGAATATAGTAGGACTAAGAATGGGATTATAATGGGGATTAAGTTGGTTGGCATTGTGATGGGAAGTTGATAGGGAATATAATAAGGATTAGTAGGAATTACTGTAATAGGGAATATTAATGGGATTACATTGGGAAGTCAATAGGAATTCATGGTAAGTTAATAGGGATTAATGGGGAAACATCATGGGAACGGGGAATATCATGGGAAGTATTCATGGAAAATTGGGATCCAATAGGCATTACTGGGAAGTTAATAGGGAGTAATAGAGAATAGAATAGGAATATAACAGGGATGGGCGTATCAATGGAAAATAACTATTCCATGGATTCAGGCATTCATAGGAACAAGGGGATTTAATATTGATGGAAAATGAGGATTTCATATAGCGATTAATGGGAATTAAATGAGGAATATCATGGAAATATCAGTGCGGTGCAGTTGAGGTTGCTTTTATGGGTATAATATGGTATAATAATTGAAATAAAAACACAATAAGTTGGGACAACACCTTTCTAACTATGGTTCTACAACCACTTACTAACTGGAACTGCTCCAAGCACCCTCCGGTAATTTGACAGTTTGCAAACTGGAAGCCATGGCCGGTTTGGTTCGATGATTTTAGATGCAAAAAAATGTTGATTTTCCTGAGTGCAAAAGAGGCAAAATGCTGGTAGAACTTGAGGGGTTGGGGTCGGGGATAATGCACAATCCAAGAAAAGACATAATATACAACCGCAAAATGATGGGATTTCAACTTGCACAGACTGACATACTATTTTTCTAGCAAGAAGCCTGAGATGGAACCACGTGGATGACAATTATGACAATGAATTAAACACCTGATCCCCTTCTGTTCACATCAAAATAATAGCTGGTGTCCATGGAAAAACCATTGATCTATGGCCCATATCCCAATGCCATAAACCATCCCCAAGTCATCACCATTTCGATGTGTGGTATTCGAGACATCCCCAAATGGTCAGTTTATGGCAGCCAGGTTTTCCCAGATTAAATGCTATTCGCCATTTACAAAACCAAGAAATCAACCATGGTTAACCATTATTAACCATAATTAGCCATTATTAAACACATTCTTCACATCCCCACGTCCTGCCGAAGTCCCGTTGGCTGAAGTCCTTCTGCCCTCCAAAGACCGGCAGGCCAAAGAGGAGTCCCCGGCGCCAGAGGAAGGCGCTGGGGGATGCGTTGTCCCTTGCAAGGTATGGGGTTTCCGTTGCAGCGACACCGCTTTAAGTTGGTTGAAATACCTCCAAGTTCACTATGACAACTATGGTTTATGATACTTATCGCTATAGTATTCATGGGGTTTATAAACCAACTTTAAAACTGGGGGGGCCTCATTGTGCTGTATGGACAATCCATATACAACCGCGCTGAATCTTGATCAACAATCGCTGGCATACAACAGGATTCTTGGCTACGTACATCAAACTAGCGGTGCAAATGAAAGCCAATGGAATTTATGGTCTTATCATCAAGAGTGGGCATACAATTATGGATTTTGGTTTGTGTGAAAATAGGATAGCCCCAAAATTTGATAGTCAATCACAGTTTCCCTATATTCAATGGCCACAACTGGAGGTACTCCCTATTTTCAGGTACCAAACTGAAAATAGGTTGAGTCAGTGGGATCCCCAAAATTGGAGGCGTCCACCTTTTCAAAATGACTAGCCACGTAGGAAAGTTTGGAGGGTTTCAGGTCTTGACTGAAGTAGACATGACCTGCCAAAAAGGGTGGTTCAATGCACAAACTAAGCATGATTCAGCTCTACATCTCCCAGCACTGAGTTGGTTTCTATTGGTATCTGTCACATCTCCATTTTGTTTGGTTAAATGGTTTCTTCTGCTAGGTGAATTCTCGTGTTTGTTGGATAAACCCCCCATTGTTCATGCTTAAACACGTCAGTTTTCAGTTTGAAACCGACATTTTCATGATTAACTATGATTAACTTATATTACATTGTAATTTTTCAATGGTTGGATCCCTCCGTCACTGTCACTTGTATTTGGAGATCAGGTGGCAAAAGCTCTGCCCGGGAACTGAGTTTCGGTGAGTTTCGGGTGGCTTTTTTCGACAGACTTTTACGACATCACCAGAGTTGCGTAGCCCGTCGCAGGTTCAGAGTGCCAGGGGCAATGAAAAATCCATCCCCTTGAAATTAGTGGTTACCATGGCCCCCCATTTCTGCTCCCTTCTCGGCTCATGCTGTTGGTGCTGACCAGCAGCTCTTATATTCGAGGACACTAAGATGGAAGAATTCGTCTAATTTATGCAAATATATGCTTTATTATTCTTGAAACGTCTATCCACCACTTTCCAAGCCCTCATCAAATAGAAGAGGCTTCGAATATGGGTCGTGTCGGGAATTTGCGGTACCCCATTCCATCCATTGGTTAATCATCACTTTCCCTATCAAATAGCCAGAACTTGGGGGGTTCATCGTGTTTCATCCGCAAAGGTGAACGACCTGCGCGCAGAGATTTCGGCCTTGAAAGACTTGGTGGGGCCCTTCGATGTCGGTCACGACTGGGGATAAAGATGATAACATGGATTAACATGGATCAACATGGATTATTACAGTACCCACTTACTAAACATTTGGATCATTTGGACTTGTCTGAATAAACATATGGAAAACAATCACATTCCATCCGATTCCATCCCTTTTCCCCATGAAAGAGGTCATAAATTGGGGCCCTCTTCCTTCGACACATGTTGGATCCGGAGGGTATGAAACCCAGGTGGAGAAACATGAGAAGATGTTGAGGCCAAGAGATGATGTGGCGATGCGAGATGGTCTGGGGTCATGATACAGTAACCTTATGATAGAAAAAACTGCAGTATATATATATATTGAATGTTCGCAAGACCCACTGTGCTGGACACGCGAATAAAAATGGTCAAAACATTTCTAAATTGTTTTGTAAATTGTTTCAATTGTTTTGGAAATTGTTTAAATTGTTTTGAAAATTGTTTAAATTGTTTTGAAAATTGTTTAAATTGTTTTGAAAATTGTTTGTTTTTTTTCTCGATAATTGTTTAAATTGTTTTTTAAATTGTTTCAATTGTTTTGAAAATTGTTTAAATTGTTGTTAAAATTGTTTGTTTTTTGTTTAAAATTGTTTGATTTGTTTTTGAATTTGTTTAAATTGTTTTGAAAATTATTTAAATTGTTTTGAAAATTGTTTGTATTTTTTCGATAATTGTTCAAATTGTTTTTAAGTTGTTTCAATTGTTTTGAAAATGGTTTATTTTTTTTAAAAAAATCTTTGTTTTTTGGTGAAAATTGTTTAAATTGTTTTGAAGTTGTTTCAATTGTTTAGAAAATTGTTTCAGTTGTTTTGAAAATTGTTCCAATTGTTTTGAAAATTGTTTCACTTGTTGTAAAATATGTTTGCATTTTTCGAAAAATTGTTTAAATTGTTTTTGAAATTGTTTTAATTGTGTTGAAACGTATTTGAATTGTTTTGAAATGTTTTCAATATAGATTCAATATTGTTTCCATTTGTTGCATATTGTTCCAACAACGTTGAAAACGCTTCGAACATTTTCTTCAAGTGTTCTCGAAGAGTTTGGAACATAGGAACATGGCTTGAAGTTTTGATTCCCTAGCGGTACATGAGACCAATTGCCGCATATCGCTTGCTGTTTCAACTTAGAACTTCATATTTCCTGGCATGTCTCGACAATTTCAAGATATTTTAACACACTTTCACGGTGCTGGGTTCTACAATGTTCTACATATATCACGTATTAAACATCACGGCGCGCACATACACACATACTAGGCACGCAAGTGTTTGGCGGTCTTGGGTCGAGGTTCAAGGTGCATTCAAAAGTCGTGATGGGAGTGAGCTGACATGAATATAATATATAAATATAATGGTACCGGCCAAATTTTGTTTGCACAGGTGCCCTGCAGCACTTCGCCAGTCATGTTGTGCCCGCAGGGATTTTGGTTCGAGCTAAAGCATCATCAGTTCAACCGTCCCTCGCAAAAATACATGTCATGGCTGACGCAAAAAAAAGGTGGCCAACGCAATCAAAAAGGATGGCAAACGCGAGAACACAGATGGTGATCTTTACCTTCCATTTGTGTTGGCGATGCATCGGCCTCTGGCCAGGTTGGTCCCAGGTGCCAGCCAAAGTCAGGCAGTGTCCGCTGGTCACTGCTCGCGGCACACTGGCACATGAAAAACTGCTGGGGCACCTTTCATATATTTCATCATTGCCTTATGAAAGCACGCTGCAGTTACCTTCCCTCTGTCTTCACCACCGCGCTGGACACATCATTGAAAAAATGACCGAATTAACAGGGTCACTGACCGGGCACTATGCTTTTTCAAGACCACGTGGTAGTGAAGAAAATATAGAATGTCTTTGCCGTAGCTACGCCACGCCAGACTTTAGGTCACTGACCAGGTTCCCGCAGACTTTGGTGAGGAACAGGAAGGGGCCTCTGGCCGAACCTGTGCGCAAGGGATTCTTTTTCTTAGCGTGCACAGACGAGACGAAATCCAAAATAGACGATATCGTGAACGGGCTTTGCGCCTTCTTGCATGCAGGGCGGTGGTCTGGATTGTTTCTGGGTGGGTATAGGGGCTGCAAGCCAGGTTGTTCCGTGGCAGGTTGGTCTTGTTCCGGTCTTCGGTGCCTGGCTACATTAACTAATCCAAAACTGAGGGGTTGGTTATAATTGGTTAATTTTTCGTGCTTGTCACAAAATGAATGCCGCTTACCGTTCTCATGGTCGCCGCAGCTTTTCTCTTTCAAATCTGCGGGTTTCTATTTTGCAGACATGATCCGGCACTGAGATATATAGATCATTATATATCTATGTAGCTATATGACCGTCGTGTCGAAGGTGCAACAGGCTAGGAAAAAGGACAAGGAGGACAAAATGCAGGTCCTGCTGCGCATCCGCGCCGGCGGCCTGTGAAAGGCCTTTGTATCAATGACCCGCAGTTCGACACAGTTCGCGGCCTTTGGCTTGGTTCGAGCATGGTTTCAGACCAGGTTTTGGAGGAGAAGATCAGTGAGCTGTCCAAGTACCTCGTCGCGGACATTTTTGGCAACGTGCAAGTGGCCCATTGGGCTTGTGAAGCGTACAACGCCAGGCCACTTTTCAATGCTTCGCTTGCCCCAACTACAAGAAAGGACATGTCTACTTATTCCTGTAGAACTTTGAAGGTTTGATAAAGTGTTTGAAGATATTCAGTATCATCATGATTGAATTCACATTTGACATTCCAGAGAGACACTACAGACGATGCGACATGTTAGAATAGAAATCTAATAATATAACAAGTTTCAGCCCCAATTTTCACAACGTTTTAACTTGTTCGTTTTGCTTGAGAGACGGTGTCAGGCATCCGCTGACATGTTGTCCATGGACTTTGAGGCCACGAAGCCGGCGTGTACTGGGAAACTATGGGCACGAGGTGACAACGCCTCTGGCGATTTTGGGCTGCTTGAGACTCGCATCAGCATCGTGCAGCTGCCTCCAGGAAGCCTGCGACTGCTGAGAGCTTGTTAATTAAAACCATGCCGGGACAGCTGCAGGAGATGTGAGCTTGGATGATTTTCTGCGGACCGTCGACCAGCGTATTATAGCATGGTGCCGGACGGCATGGGGGTGCTCAGCTGTTGTAAGAACGGTGCTCACCGCAGTGTGACAAAAACCAAAATATAGCTGTGATGCGGGTGACCGGTTGGGGCGCTGTCCGTGGTAGCAAGTCGCAGTTGTTGCGGAATCTGGTCGACCTGAAAAGCACGGGTCCAGTGTCGGCTTTCCGGCGGGGGTTCAGATTAAGCCAACTATAGTCTACGGTTGGGTTATAACTAGTTATACCAAAAAGTTAACTTAAAAGTTAGGAAAAGTTAGCTCCTCTGTTATTTTTGATTAAAAATGTCATTTGTTCTTTGGGTGTTTTATGGTATTTGTTGACTACTTTCGTTGTTGTTTTGGATGAAGTCAATGCTAACTTTTTGTCATTTTTTAGCATTACATGCATTCGAGCAATTTCACCACCGCTATTTTGCTTTGTCCAGCGGAACACCGTAGAAATGCGACAACGGCAATATACCAAAAAAAAGCAACTTGTATGCCAGCTGTATGCCAACTGTATTCCAAAATATACCAGCCTATACCATCCCTATACCATCCCTTTCCCATCCCTATACCGTCCCTCTACCATCCCTATACCAATCCCTATACCACCCTATACCACCCTATACCAATCCCTATACCACCCTATACCACCCTATACCACGCTATACCATCCCTATACCATCCCTCTACCATCCCTATACCACCCTATACCACCCTATACCACCCTATACCACCCTATACCATCCCTATACCACCCTATACCACCCTATACCACCCTATACCATCCCTATACCACCCTATACCACCCTATACCACCCTATACCACCCTATACAATCCCCATACCATCCCCATACCAACTTTATATTTCCCTATACCAATCCATATGCCGCTTTCACATTTGCGCGGTGTTCCGCTGAACAAAACAACAGCTGCGGAAAAAAGCGGTTCGAACCGCTGCGCAGGAACACCAAGAAAAAATGCGGTTCCTCCTATTTTCTTAGCGGCCGAACGGCTCAAAATGCTTCCAAAATACGCGGTGCATTTTTCCAAGCACCACTAACTTAAAAAAACGATTTCGAAACATCCAAAATTTTAGAGGTTTGAAAAGTTAGAAAAAGTTAGCAAAAAGTTAGTACTTATAACTTTTCAGCTAAATAGGGGTTATAAGTTGAGTTATAACTTTTTCCGTAGACTATAGAATTGAGTTCCTCCAAAAAATGCGAGGCTTGGATCTTGGAGGGAAGCTGGATTTTGGCGGTGAATACAGTGATCACCTCGATCGAGTTTCGCGGCAAAGCTCGCAACTTGGGCTTTGAGGCCAAGGGGTCGGCCGAGGATGACGGACTACGGCCTATGGCCAAGGCAATGCCAAGGGGAACGCAGAGGGGGTTTCATCCTACGAGGTCATCGATCAGCGCAGCTAGTGGCAATGACGCCTCGAACTTGACTCCTCAGCCATCTTTGGCAAGGCCAAGCCTATTTCAGGCTGCACATGCCGCCGATCGTCAATGAATCAATGAGATTCCGAGTGGAGACTTTGAAAATTATGATCACCACTTTTGTGTTCGACCTATTATAGTGGAGAATAGGTGCAGGATGATTATGGTGTTGTCAGGTGACAATACGCCGAAACTTTGCGATGCAGCTTCGGACAGAAATCAGGCAAATTGAGCCCGCCCTCGTTCTGGGAGTCTGTTTGCACAGATAGGACGCAGTTGACGGCGCAAAAAGAAAAAGTTCTTGGCAGCTAGCGCTGGAAGCATTCAGGGGCAGTTTGTCGGCTATATTTTTGAAATTTGATTGGTGTTTCACTGGGGTGTCCACAGTCCAGTGTTCCATGTTTACATATGTTTACTGATCGATTCCCTGCTCAGAGATCCAACGCATTGCGGTCAAAATAAATCCCATTGACTTAGATCCAGCGGCCAACAAAGCTTCATTCAAAGTTCGCTGTTCCCTGTCAACGGCTTGCTGTGATCCGTAGTTTCAACGGAGTGAAATCCAGGTTCGCTGTTCCACCTGCCATGCTCCCTGAGCGCACTGGCCTCCAAGAGAACAAGGTGAGGGCAAGTGATTGGCTTGGACCTGACCCGGATCCACCACTTCAGAGAGCATTGGGCCAGATGGACTTGACGCCACTTTCTGACCATCTCTAGCGCCTGGATTTTCCAAAGAGCCTTGTCACCCATGTGTTGATACAGGTAACAGGGTTTCTGCTACGTCCATGGCATGACCGAGGGGGCACCTCCATGTCAAGTCACGCTGTCATCTTTGAGTCAGACGTCGGGTCAATGGAGCCGCGCTCAACCCTGGAGCCTGGGCCGTCCATGGATGACATGCTGCTGCTGCTGGATGGCCAAGTAGAGACAGACTGGGATTCGGCTGTTACTTTGAGGACTCCGCCTCCGCCTTTGAGGATTCCTGTTGTATGGCCACCGCCGCCCCTCCAACTGCCTCCTCGACGTCAACTGCCGCCTGATTGGTTCAGAAACTGAGTGACAGCCCAACGTTTGGGATGGTGACAGCCCCGCCAGTTGATTTTAGCCGCAGAGATGCCAATTCCCAGTGCATGCTACAGAGGCAACTTGGAAATGTAGGCTACATGCCGGGTTCTGGTATTGTGTATCTGCTGCAATGCGCTCTAGTGGCTTGCTCTAGCCAATGGCCAGGTTCTATAGCTGGCTGGCTCTATAGTCTTGTTTGTACAGTTCTTCATTCATTCACATGCAGAGATTGCCCGAGGCATGGAAATCATGCGCCGCTAGAGCCGTGCAGATTCAGCAGGTTTTCTTTTTTTCCGTACAGATCAATTCATATCAAACAAATTTTCGAAAATTCAAACAACTTTATTAAACAAATAGCAATTTTCAAAACAATGTAACAATGTTTTTTCGTACATAACTCTATGTTTTTCGTACATAACTCTATGTTTTTCGTACACAACTCTAGGTTTTTCGTACACATCATATTTATACATTGTTTCGACAATTGTTTCCGAAAAATCTCGAAATATTTTCAATATTTTCAAAATAGGTAAAATATTTAAGATATTTTTCCGTGCATATCCAAACATTGGCAGCTTTCCGTACATATCTAGACATTGGCAGCTTTCCCCCAGCATGCGTATCCGCTGCTTGTACCGACCACTCATCCGTCGTCCTGCAGCCTATTATGTTCGAACCCTGCTGACTGGGCTTCAATCAATGGCCAGTCCAAGCCAAAGTTCGTCAAGCGCCTCTGATGATGAAGCCAGGTCCAGACAGCTTCTGCACAATCAGCTGCGCCTTCTGTGGCATCGACTGCCGGGGGACAGACACGTATCTGTCACGTTTTGAAGAAAGCTCGGATCTGTCAGCTGTGTAACTGCTCCTCATCTGACGAAAGCCCCCTAGATTATGTGGGGAGGAGATCTTCCCCGAGGCCTCTGGCCGGGTGCCTTGGAGAAGCTAATTACGATAAAGCAAAAGCGCAAGATGGGGAGACAGTCCGGGCCGCCAAGTTGTGTTTGAATTGCCTCAATGTCTACAGAGCGTTGGGCTCCTCAATTGCAATTATGGTCTCTATACTCCCTTTTGTTTCCCACCTAGGGTTGTTGCTGTCCAGTGGCCTAGTTATAGTTGTTTTTTTCTTAAATGTATGTTGTTTCTTATATGATATGTGTCATCATCCCCTGTGACCAGCTGCAGGCTTGAATACGGCGTACCCAAGCGTCGATGGTACTACACGCACGTTTTCCAAAAGAGCAACCAGAAAGAGCACACAGGCTTTGTGAGTGCCAGAAAGGAATAGGTCAACCAACCCAATCAGGCTGGCCCTGACCGCCCTGAGTCTCTGAGTCTCTGAGTCATAATTCTTTCCTCAGCGTCTACAACTTTTTTGGCCCCCTGAGTCTCTGAGTTGGATATACTTCCAAGAGCTTCTTTTTTACCGCCTCTGGCGCGGTTACTTCGCAGTCAAAGCAAAACTTGTTTCATTGAGGCTATCCGCCTGCAGGCGCTCGCAAAGCAACGAAGAGGGTGGCATCCCTGCAGTGAAACCCGTTTCTTAGTGCTGTTCTGGCGCTGGGTGGGTGTTTGCGTCAACGCCGTTGGTTGCAAACACCCAGCCAGCCCCAGGCTGGTAAGCCCCCTGGGGAGGAGGGTGGGGTGGGGTGGGATCAAGCTTCTTAGCTATCAGAAGCTTAACCACAAAAGGCCGACGTTCAGGCCTTTTTTCGAAAACGCGCCCACGTTGCTGCAAATGCACGTGTGGTGGGCCCAGTTGCATCCGTAGTTCTTGGCGATCCACAGCTTCAGCTGGCAGCAAAGGATGCAGGGTGCCCCTGCATGCTTTGCTTCCTTCTGAAACCATTGGGTTTTGTGCAGCTTAGCACCAGAAGAATGCTGAGCAAGAGAGTAAACACGTGGAACCTGTAGGGTTTGGCGAGGGAGGATTGAGTCTTCAGTTTATGCTGCTTTGTGTTTGTAGTAAAGGTCCGAGACATGCAAGTCTGAAGGTGCGGACATGGTCCCGGTTCCGAGTCATGTTTCTTTCCGCAGCATCTGCAACTTTTTTGGCACCCTGAGTTGGATGTACTTTGAAGAGCTTCTTTTCTATCGCCTCTGGCGAGGTTACTTCGCGGTCAAAGCAAAACTGTCTCATTGAGGCTATCCGCCTGCAGGCGCTTGCAAAGCAACGAAGAGGGTGGCATCCCTGCAGTGAAACCCGTTTCTTAGTGCTGTTCTGGCGCTGGGTGGGTGTTTGCGTCAACGCCGTTGGGTGCAAACACCCAGCCAGCCCCAGGCTGGTACGCCCCCTGGGGCGGCGGGTGGGGTGGGGTGGGTTCAAGCTTCTTAGCTATCAGAAGCTTGACCACAAAAGGCCGACTTCCAGGCCTTTTTTCGAAAACGCGCCCACGTTGCTGCAAATGCACGTGTGGTGGGCCCAGTTGCATCCGTAGTTCTTGGCGATCCACCGCTTCAGCTGGCAGCAAAGGATGCAGGGTGCCCCTGCATGCTTTGCTTCCTTCTGTAACCATTGGATTTTGTGCAGCTCAGCACCAGAAGAATGCTGAGCAAGAGAGTAAACACGTGGAACCTGTACGGTTTGGCGAGGGAGGATTGAGTCTTCAGTTTATGCTGCTTTTGTGTTTGTAGTGAAGGTCCGAGACATTCAAGTCTGAAGGTGCGGACACGGTCCCGGTTCCGAGTCATGTTTCTTTCCTCAGCATCTGCAACTTTTTTGGCACCCTGAGTTGGAGGTACTTTGAAGAGCTTCTTTTCTACCGCCTCTGGCGAGGTTACTTCGCGGTCAAAGCAAAACTTGTCTCATTGAGGCTATCCGCCTGCAGGCGCTCGCAAAGCAACGAAGAGGGTGGCATCCCTGCAGTGAAACCCGTTTCTTAGTGCTGTTCTGGCGCTGGGTGGGTGTTTGCGTCAACGCCGTTGGTTGCAAACACCCAGCCAGCCCCAAGCTGGCACACCCCCTGGGGAGAGGGTGGGGTGGGGTGGGTTCAAGCTTCTTAGCTATCAGAAGCTTAACCACAAAAGGCCGACGTTCAGGCCTTTTTTCGAAAACGCGCCCACGTTGCTGCAAATGCACGTGTGGTGGGCCCAGTTGCATCCGTAGTTCTTGGCGATCCACAGCTTCAGCTGGCAGCAAAGGATGCAGGGTGCCCCTGCATGCTTTGCTTCCTTCTGAAACCATTGGATTTTGCGCAGCTCAGCACCAGAAGAATGCTGAGAAGAGAGTAGACACGTGGAACCTGTACGGTTTGGCGAGGGAGGATTGAGTCTTCAGTTTATGCTGCTTTTGTGTTTGTAGTAAAGGTCCGAGACATGCAAGTCTGAAAGTGCGGACATGGTCCCGGTTCCGAGTCATATTTCTTTCCTCAGCGTCTACAACTTTTTTTGGCTCCCTGAATTGGATGTACTTCCAAGAGCTTCAGTTTTACCGCCTCTGGCGAGGTTACTTCAAACTTGTCTCAATGAAGCCATGCGCTGTCTGCAGGCGCCCACATAGCAACGAAGAGGGTGGCAGTGCTGGTTTCTTGGTGCTTTCTGGCGCTGGCTGGGTGTTCGTGTCAACGCCGTTGGTTGCAAACACTCAGCCAGCTCAGGCTGGTATACACCCCCTTGGGAGCAGGGTGGGGCGGTGAGTTCTAGCTGGTTAGCTATCAGAAGAAGATGTTGGAGCTTATTTCGAATGGAGCCGCCCAAGCCTGAATTTCGGAACTTGAGCCGCCAGTCATTGCAACAAAATTGCAGACGCACGTGGCGCCATCTTGCCAACACCCCGTGAATGATGAAGAAGGACTGCCGCCCATTGCTGAAAAAGTAGAATTGCTAGGCCCTTGTTTCACGCAGACCTTCTCGCGAGATTTGGCTGGCCATGGCCATGGCTTTCCCGTGGCTCTCGCAGCGGCAGGGCTCGCTGTTTTGGAATTGGGGATGCTGAGACAGCTTTGGCTGCTGTGGCCGTTGCGGCCACCGGCCTGGTTGTTGCGGCCACGGGCCTGGTTCCTCAGCTGCAGGGCCAGTGTTCCAGCCCACAAGCGGCCAGGCTTTGTTGCCCCGCCGCGTGAAAAAACAAGGCTTTGCGTGCTTCTCAGCTGCCGGGAAGGCCTCCAATTAAATTGTTTCCGTATTTGCTGTGCCCTTTCTGTGACAGTTGTTTAAGATTTCCCAAACTCAAATGTCACATGTCCACCATTTTTCGACACATACCGCTTCAGCCGTCAGCAACATGGTCCTGAGTCCTGGTATTTCCTGTCTGCATGCGTGTTTCTTGAAGATGAAAGTGTTTAACTCGGCTCGGGGATGTATGTGTTATGGCCGTAGCCATAGGCCATGCAAACCTCTGCAAAGCATGTTCTTTTGATTGTATCGTGACGTGTTGTGTGAGACTTAAGCTCAAGCTGCTCATTTGCAGGGTAAGATCATTTCAGCCGACCTATTGTCTTGACATTTTGAAAACCTTTCAAGGTTGCCAAATGTCCGAGCGGCCCCACTTCAACGCCCATGAGCATGTGAAACATTGCTTCAAACAAATTTGGGGATATGTTCAAACCAATTAACACAGTAATATGAACAAATTTTGAAACAATTTAAACACAATTCAAACAATTCTTAAACCATTCTTAACAATTTTCAAAACAATTGAAACAATTTTCAAAACAATTTAAACAATGTTCAAAAAAATTTAATCAATTTTCCAAAAAAATCAACAGTTTTCACAACAATTTAAACAATTTTCGAAAAAATACAAACAATTTTAAAAACAATTTAAACAATTTTCACAACAAATTAAACAATTTTCAAAATAATTTAAACAATGTTCAAAACAATTTAAACAATGTTCGCAAAAAAATCAACAATTTTCACAACAATGTAAACAATCTTCAAAACAATTTAAACAATTTTCGCAACAATTTAGACAATTTTCAAAACAATTGAAACAATTTTAAAACAATTTTATAAAAATGAAACAATGTTCGGGGGTTCCATTGGGGTTCCGGTAACACAGAGGTTCTAAGAACATTCAATATATATATATATATATACATCTGAGCCACCGCAAAAAAACCCGGCAATACTAAATATGTATTGGACGGACATTGGTGTATGGAAATTGATGAAAATTGTTAAAACACACGGTAAGCAATGGGACCTTCCCAAATTAGCGATACCCCCTTTCGAGGTTATGTCATTGTATTTCTCTAATATCCACATTAGCGATACCCAAATTGGACGTCGATTTCTGTGAATTATATATATGTACATATATATATATATAAATGTAGCAGTTTCCTGCAAGCGATACCCCCCAAGTTTACCATATATCATTATTGTACAAACGTGTGGGAAGCGATGGGACCTTCCCAAAATGTCCTTTCCGTGAACCTAGGGTTTTCGAGACTGCTCATATATATATATATAAATAGAGAGATCATGGATTGATGTTTACTTATAAACTATCAATGTTTTTATGTTTATAAACCCAATCAATTCGGCCCTATCTGGCCCTATCTATCAGAGTCAAGGGAGTTTTGGAAGGTTGGCTTCAGGGCGATCGACAGTCTTGCAGAACGTCAATGACTTTCTCCTCAGATCTCCCTGGCACTGATCCATCATTTTCCGTTGATCTCATCTGCTTTTGTTGGTGATACATATCATATATACATATATAGACATACTGTAATTATACCTCCCTTCAACATCATTCCATGATGGGTAAAATCATATCCATCATATGTTGAAGATATGGAAATGTATATATGGAAGATACAACACGCATTTGTTTTTACCCATCTTCGACATCCTTCCTCCCTCCATGCACGTCGCAGATATGTCATGGATCGCTACGTGGAAAAGGACGTGGCTGCCGCACCCAAAGAGGGCGCCCAGGGGACCAAGCAGGCGACCACCGGGGGGCTGGGTCACCTCGAAGGAGATTTCTTGATATCTTAACCAACAACAAATGGCCATTTTATAGTTGGTGTATATATGTATATATATATAAATAAACACATACATAAACATATATATATATACACATAATATACATATATATATGTGTATGTGTTATATTATGTAGCTGATTCATGATACCAAGCTAACTTGGTCTTTAACTCCAATTTCATTAGGGTTTATGATAATACTTCTATCCATAAATGGGTTGTGGTAAACCAACCTTGGATAAAAAGCCAGTAAGGCTTCAGTGATTTCCAGGATCAAGTGGAGCATGGCCTTCATCCCTGTGGTCTGTTGAGAAACTGATCGATTCACATCCATTGATCCATGATTTTCGCCAATGAAGAAGATTGCCATCAAAGTGGTATGCCCCATCTTCTTTTTTGGACAGTCCACTTTTGCTTTCCCGCGAGCGCCACTTTGATATCCAAACATCATATCATATCAGAAGGGTCAGTACTTCGGAGAGTGGGATAGTTTCCTGTACAAGCAAAAACGAGAATTCAGATATCAACCAGCAGAACAGAGGACATGATCATGAACATCATATTAGCCTTTTAATCTTTGGATGGTATATTCACCCACCAAGACCCGGTTTGAAGAATTTTTAACATCATGCTACTCATGCTTTATTCCCCATGTATTGTAACCCCCACAAGATTGAAACAGTTATATATATATAGATTTTACCATTATTTTAGTAAGATTTAAACTGTTCTATCATTTTTTTGGTTGCTTGAATGCTATTTACCTTTTTGCCATTATGTAATCCAATTCACTGCATATGTTCCGGGAGATTGCCATTATCTCACCACTGTCTCAACATTATTCACAACTATTAATCACTATTGACAATGGTTTTCCCCTTACCATTCACCATTATTATACAATGATTAACCATAGTCACACCATTATCATATCATTATCAATCACTATTAACCACTATTAAACCACTAGCCGCTAACCATTAATCACTAATGACCGTTTCAACTGCCACATGTCCAACGCCAACCTCCAGGCGACGGTGGCCAATCTGTCGTTGACGGAAGGCGGTGTCGGTGGCAATGTGGCCACGCCCGAGGTCAAAGGGGAGGCCGGGATGAGATAAGTGGGAGAGCCAAGTGGCATATTGATATGATATATCATATATATATAATATTATATATATATAATATCATATATATATATAATATCATATATATATAATATCATATATATAATATCATATATATATAATATCATATATATATCATATATTCTGGGTGGATATAAGTGTCATCATCCACTCAAAATAGTGTTATAATAGGGATTTAACAACTCAAAATAGTGATTTGATATGATTTAATATCGCGATTCAATCATCAGTGGGAACTACATGGGACTGCCACCGTAGAACGCGGCTACGAGCGCCGAAAATGGGGATGTAGTCACCCAAAATGAGGATGCAAACGATGTATATATATATGTATATATATATACAGTACATATATATACACATTTATATATATATATATATACACATAAGGTGTTTGGCTGTTATATTATGTATATATATATATTATATATATACTATGTATATTATGTATATATATATATATATCTATTATATGTAATGATATATATATGTATGTATATATATATACATTATACATATATAGCCAGCAAAACTTGGGATGCAAGAACCAATAGTGCAGATTTAACCAGCACAAAAGGGCACATGATGGCCAAGGATTGGGATGTAACCACCAACAAAATGGGGATATGATCACCCAAGATAGGGATATCATAGCCACCAAACGTTGAGACATAGTCGCCAAACATGGGAATAGAAGTAGCAAACATGGGGATGTAACAACGTTGGTTGTGAGTCCACATGTTTTTAATTGAAATACCCTCTGGTAAACAAACATAGCTATTGAAAATGGCCATAGAAATCGTTGATTTACCCATTAAACATTGTGATTTTCCATAGTTATGTAAACGTTTACCAGAGGGTACTGTATTTCGGGACCCGCATAGTTCCAATCTTAGCCCTGCTCGCCGCTGGGAAACTTGGACGACCAGTCTGTTCCCACGCATCTTTCATCCACTGCTAAAGCGGTACCACGTCTTGGTAGTCCTGTATGCCCCCAAAAGGAAACCCTGGTAATGTATCGCATCCATTCATTTTGAGGGCAAAACTATTGGGGATATGTCATATGACCTGGGATTACCACATTGTTATTCTTCATTTTTTTTCCAGTTGAGGGTTATATCATTCTATCCCACTATATCGCTACAAAATCATTGGATCAACCATTATCAACCATCATATTAGGCATTCATAACTGGTTTTCCCCTTATCATGTTGGGTCTCCGGGGCAATACGCAGAATTCCAGCAGCACGACAGGCGCGTGCAGGCCGAACTGATCGCTGCAGGGAGGGTCAGCGGTCCTCCAGCCACCAATAGTGGTTAATAATGGCCAATAATGGTCCATCAACAGTTCTTTTGTTTTTTTTTGTAAAGTCCAAAATGTCGGTTTCACCTTTTTTTTAAGCCACCATTTGTATGGGTTTGTCTCAAAATGTCTAAGTCAGCCCAGACACAAAGCTTTTTTAGTGGGGGAAAGAGGATGAACCACTTGATCGGACCTTAGTGGTATTTACTTTGTCTCAGATGGTGTTTCTGCTTGGGACTTGGCATGTGACAAACAAACGCCCATAATTTAATGACGCACCAACAGACGTTTTTGCTGTTTGAAACACTTGCTGATTGGCTAAGTGGCATTCAAACTTGGTATCAGAAATCATCAAACTCACCCCTTCGACCTTTTCATAGCTGGGGTTGCCATGGTTCCTGCCGAGTTTGAAGATATTGTGTCAAAATTCAGGGCACCAAAAAATGGATGGTTCCACGATTTTGTCACAATTTGTAATTTCACTATTGCCACAGTCTTGACCCATCCCATCCCATGGGGGGATCATTATTCTCCAGCTTAGTTTGTGAACTATATGATTGAGAATGAATATACATATACTATGTAAAAAAACATGCAGATTATATATATATATATATACATGCATCAAAGTACTCATATTAGATTTCAGTCTCTGCGATTCGTTCCTCACATAGGCAGAGGCTCCTGAGCACCTGTGATAAGAAGATTGGATATATATATATATGTATATATATATATGGATGTGGTATACTTATAATATATATATATAGTATCTCCATGTATAGCAAATACGTAACAAAGTTTGTATGCCTTCTACATACACAGTAGCTCCAACGCGCCATACACATGGCCCTTTGCAGGCGATGCACCGCGCAAGCGCAAGACGGGCGCTGCCTGGAAGCAGATGGCAACGGGGAATGACGTGGCAACTTCCTATTGACAATGGCAGATAATGGTAAATGATGGTAAATGGTGGTTAATGATGGTTAATGATGGTCAATGATGATTAAACATGGTAAATCATGATGAATAATGGTTAATGATGGTTAATGATGGTTAATAGTGGTGACTGGTGATTAATGATGATTCTACCCTCCTGCGTTTACAAACGTGGCCAGCTGGACACCCATAAATGGAGGCCACCGGAGGTGGGTTTTCCTATGGAAAAAGGCTGTGCAACCAGTCATCAATCCATAGGGATTTAGAAAAATCCATTCAAATGTGGGTAAAACAATGCCATAAACCACCCATGACTAATATATATATATAATAATTAATTTATATACATAATATATATATATAATATGTATATAATATATATATATATATATACCAGCTATGAACATGGTGATGACTGGGGCATTGTGCGAAGCCATGGCGGATTCCCAGCATGGGATGACCAAGGCGCCATGGTTTTTTCGTGCCAAGGCTCCAGACAGCTCCATGGTGGGCATGCCTCAACCGGAGGCCGGTGCGGTGCAATGTGGTAGACCGGTAGACCCGTAAAGCATCCAACCACTTGTCATCAGTTAATTGGTTATGATAATAATGTTATGACATGGGTTATATTCTATCTACAGGTTATGATAGTTTATTGTGCCAACAAAAGTCATCCGATGACTAGGGTTTTACTCCATGATATTCCCAACAAGAAACCCCAGTGGGGAACGCTTGGGCCAGCCTCAGGGGATGCAATAAGCTGAACGATGAGAGGCAGAAGTGGAGCGGCCGATGCGAGGCAACAAGTTGGGACATTGACCATTTATAGATGATTTATGCTGATTTTCCCATTAAGGCCCTTCATTTTTGTGCTATTTCCCTGCTAGCCACGTTTGATTGCCAGATGGTAAGAACAACCTCACCAAGACATAGGCTTGGGCAGAAAACATACCCAAATATGGGAGATTCAGCATGAAGAACTATGTTTTTGCTGGGTAAGCCAAGTGAGATGTGCCCAAACCTATGATTTTCCATATGATTTGAGGGATGAACATCCATTTACCAGCTTTTTTGAAGTTCACCATTTACCAGACACGGATTTTGATCCACAACCAATCGCCTGAAGGAATGGAAAAGACTTGAAAAATAGAGATACAACCACACATACAACCAAAGTAATAGCTGATGCAATCTGCGAATTTCACGAAGCAATGCCCCAAACATGAGGACGCTAGGAGGACGCTAGAATCAGATGGGATATATCCACAGAATTCCATAGATATCAAATAGGTATTTGTTGCTTCAGCGACCAGCGAGGAAAGGAACCTCCATATGTCCATACGAGTTGATCATCATTGTGCTAAAGTAGCCACAACTCTTGGGATACAAACAACTCTGGAATGTGGATAATCCCCATCTCGGCATTTGAAGCCTTCCCCCAATGAATCATAGTCATTTGAGGATTCATGCCTATCCAATAATTCAATAGAGACGAAAAAGGATAGTCTATTTTCACAGGAAGTCGTTTGTTTGGGAGACTCAGCAGCATAGCCTTTCACCAATGAAGATTTGAGCAGTTCATGTGACCCCACGAAGCTAGGACAGCTAAGCCGCTCTGTTCTCTCTGCAACGGTAGAGTGGTCGCATCGTGGGCGGGGGTCTGAAACCCCCGACAGTCATGGAGACGGTAAAGTGCTATGTGTAGAGAAATCTGTTGAAATCTGTTGATTAATCATGTCAATAGCGGTTAATCATACCAATTATATATATATAGTTATGCTGCCACGCCCCAAAATTGAATCCAAAAGCTGCAAAACGGTGCTCATTCTGAAAAAGACAGCTCCAGTCACTGTCCGCCGCCAAAGGTTTCACCCCTAGTGTGCCGAAGTAGCGAGAAAAGAGGTACTGTAATCTAACGTGGCCGACTGGAGACAATTTTGTCCTTATGGTTTTCCAGAGGTATATATAATATATATATATATACATACATACACAACCCATTTTAGTGCTATCATAGAAGGAACGTGGGACTTTCTAAACCGTTGGGGTTTAGGGGACCCCTTGGTACGTCCAGATTTAGGGCAGCCCCAATCAGGCTGCCCTGAAAACGAAGAAAATCAAGCTCCGCTAAATTTAAATCATATTTAAATGGTGTTGGAATAGGATTTCGGGCACTTTGAAAGGCAATCTTTGGGTTCCTTTTTTGATTTAGAGGTAGATTGAAGGATTGTATTGTCGTGTTTTTGTTTTTGTGAAGATCTTTCGGCTGTGCCCAGTAGTGAGAAGTGTGTAAATGTCTACCAATGTTGGGTGGGCAACATGGCTACGTGGATCCATCATCTACTGACAAAAGTGCAGCAGATGAAACTGACGAGGTCAATCTTGATGCTCTATGCTTGACTGGAGAAGGAGTGACCTTAAATGCTCCTCGCTCTATGCTTGGGTATGACCTGTGGAGGTTGGTGTCGGAGAAGCTTCCACGCAAGCCAGGCGCTAGGCTAGTGGTGCATCACATGAATGCAAAGCTGACGCTGAATCAAACCTTGGGAGAGCAAGGGATTGTTGGAAAATCGGCAATGCTGTCCTGCACTTACATACCAACAAATGTGTACACTGCATGGTGTTATGTCCATGGGCTCACGACTTGTGAGAGAGATTTGGTGCTAGGAGGTGTTACACAACTTGACCGAGCAGTGCCTGGAGAGTATTTACATCATCTACCCGGCAGCCTTGCAAAATTGAGTCTTGATGGTAACTTCAACCAAAGCCTGGAGCGGGTGACCTTTCCATTGAGTCTTCAAAGCATGACTTTTGGCTACAGGTTCAACCGAAGCCTGGAACGAGTGACCTTGCCATCGAGTCTTCAAAACTTGAGTTTTGGCTATCGTTTCAACCAAAGCTTGGAGCGGGTGACCTTGCCATCGAGTCTTCGAAGCTTGAGTTTTGGGTTTGAGTTCAACCAAAGCCTGGAGCGGGTGATTTTTCCATTGAGTCTTCATAGCTTGAGCTTCGGCGAGGATTTCAACCAAAGCCTTGAGCGGGTGACCTTGCCATCGAGGCTTCAAAGCTTGAGTTTTGGCTACAGGTTTAACCAAAGCCTGGAACGAGTGACCTTGCCATCGAGTCTTCAAAGCCTGAGTTTTGGGTTTGAGTTCAACCAAAGCCTGGAGCAGGTGACCTTGCCGCTGAGTCTTCAAGGCTTGAGTTTTGGCGAGGATTTCAACCAAAGCCTGGAGTGGGTGACCTTGCCATCGAGGCTTCAAAGCTTGAGTTTGGGCTCTGAGTTTAACCAAAGCCTGCAGCGGGTGAAATTGCCATTGAGTCTTCAAAGCTTAAGCTTTGGCCCTGAGTTCAACCGAAGGCTGGAGTGGGTGACCTTTTCATCGAGTCTTCAAAGCTTGAGTTTTGGCTTTGAGTTCAACCAAGGCCTGGAGAGGGTGACCCTGCCATCGAGTCTTCAAAGCTTGAGCCTTGTCAATCGTTTCAACCAAAGCCTGGAGCGGGTGACCTTGCCACTGAGTCTTCAAAACTTGAGTCTTGGCAATATGTTCAACCAAAGCCTCGAGCGAGTGACCTTGCCATCGAGTCTTCAAAACTTGAGTTTGGGCAATATGTTCAACCAAAGCCTGGAGAGGGTGACCTTGCCATTGAGTTTTCAAAGCTTGAGTTTTGGCTGGACCTTCAACCAAAGCCTGGAGCAGGTGAGCTTGCCATCGAGTCTTCAAAGCCTGAGTTTTGGCTTTGCGTTCAATCAAAGCCTCGAGCGAGTGACCTTGCCATCGAATCTTCAAAGCTTGAGTTTTGGCTGTGGTTTCAACCAAAGCCTGGAGCGGGTGACCTTGCCATCGAGGCTTCAAAGCTTGAGTTTTGGCGATCTATTCAACCAAAGCCTGGAGCAGGTGACCTTGCCATCGAGTCTTCAAAGCTTGAGTTTTGGCGATGGGTTCAACCAAAGCCTGGAGCGGGTGACCTTGCCATCGAGTCTTCAAAGCTTGAGTTTTGGCGATCTATTCAACCAAAGCCTGGAGCGGGTGACCTTGCCATCGAGTCTTCAAAGCTTGAGTTTTGGCTTCTATTTCAACCAAAGCCTGGAGCGGGTGATTTTGCCATCGAGTCTTCATAGCTTGAGCTTTGGCAATATGTTCAACCAAAGCCTGAAGCGAGTGACCTTGCCATCGAGTCTTCGAAGCTTCAGTGCCGGTTCTCCCAGCAGCTATGTGTCGTGTGTTGGACACAGTCATATTGAAGAACAATCTTAAATGCAGCTTTCCAAGCAAAACTCGGGTGCTTGAGGCGACGACCATGGAGTAGCAACTAAAACTGATGTAAAAAATCACCCAGTGAACTCCAGTAATCTAACCTGGAATCTAATCAGTAACCCAGGCAGGAATCCAATCAAGCAACAGAAATCTCTGTGAAGTCTGTGAACTAATGTAACTAATACTGTATAGTATAGACAACTCATCCATAATTTGCGGCTTTTTCATTGCCAAGTTTGAGAACCATGATTTCCTTCAAAAGATGATCGACAAAGATATGAATTTAAGGGACGGAGCTACCAACTAGACCACACTTACATGACCTTGCAAGTCTTTGTCGTTGGGGAGAAGTTGACCCCAGGCCCCTTGGATGTTTTTCTTGTGACGGAAGACCATCAAGTGGTGGATTTGCCACCTGTACGGCACCAAGCCAAACTCAGCTGTGACATTGGCCGCTGGCTTTTCGCCGCAGCGAATAGCGAAAGGTAGGGATGGATGGGGCGTAGACGCAGCTGTCGCTTTGTTGAGCCGAAGATTCTTCGTGGTTCATGGCCTTGAGCTGGTATTATGCCTGTTTTCATTGGCTAGGCTGCCACCCCCATGTTTGATAATGTTTGATGGTACAATCACAAAACCATTGTTGGATTTTTGCACACTGTTGTGTTTCTACAACTCCGATGCCATCAGCTTGATGAAACTTCTTCTCAGCTTCCTGCCAGGGGCCATGGGCAGTGGCGGCGACTTCGGCAAAGGATCTTTTCCGGATGAGTGGACCACAAATTGAAGGCCCTCAAACCCTCAATATTTTTTTTACATTTTTTTTGTTGGTAGATGTTGGTAGTGAATCATCGCATTTTTGGCTAACCCAATTTTGAGGCCTCATAAGCATATCTCCTCCACTAGGTCACTAGGTTTCTGATGGGAATATCCAAATCTTTTAGTCTCTGTCCAAACATCAGATTGATCAGATTGTCAAATGTGGATCAACCACCAACAAAAACATCAAAATACACTAAATACATATTTTTTGGTCCTGACTCGATGGACCCTATGGAGTGTTGACTCTCTGTATTTTTTGCATCTCAGAAACCTCAGTTTCGACCCGTCCTTAAGCATGTAGGATCCTTGGCCATATCCCGAATTCCTGATGTTATCCTGCATACAAGTATAGCTTTTAAGTGCCCATAACTTTGCCACCATGATTGCAACTCACCTAGGAACTTGGTCATCTAAGTAGCCAGGAGGGCCCCTGTTTTTGGGTTTCAGATAGCATGGCATGGCCTCTCCATTTGCGCTGGCCCAGTTCTGAGATTTGCAGGAAAGGGCAAGGGGAAGAAAGGCAAGGGCAAGGGCAAGGGCAAGGGCATTTAGTTTCTGACTGGCAGTTATTACTGATAGTCCGAAGTGTCTTGATTTTGTGTATAGACCGTGAAGGATTTTAGAATATCTCATAAAAGTTTTATCCTCTGCGAAATCATCTATAATCAATAAGCAACTGAATAACTTGGTCATTTTCATTTTCTTCTGATACTCTATGACTTTGTGCTGTGTGTCTATGATATGTTGTAATGCTTCGGCATTATATTCATCAAATAAGTATTGTTCTTTTTTATTATCAATTTTTAACTCTTTTTCAATGTATTTTATTACCTCTTTGTATGCTTCATCTATGTGAGCGGTTGGGGATACAATGTATATTCTCTCAAAGCATCCTCTGTATATTTTCAGAATAAGGTTCTGAATTAATATACCCTTACCGCCTTGACTGGCACTAACAATAATTGACCTAAACGGCAGTTTATCCGCTTGTGGGTATTGAGACTGTTTAAACTCATACTGCTTTACATTGATTGGTTCTATCTTAGGTATGTCAAGTTTTTTCATAATATAATATATTTAAGAAATAAATTTATAATATAAATTGTAGTGGCATATCTTATCTTGCTGGAATAAGGGGTCGCAAGGTTTGGAACAGACTGCCATTTACCTGCCATACGAGCATCAGGACTGTTAATTCAGTTCCCCGCAACAAACAGTTGAATATGTGTCTTACTTTTGAATTAGTTTGATGCCATGCTTTTGAGAGAACCCGCGCCCCAACCCTGTTCTCTTTCATTTACACAAGCGCAAGTATAATTAGAACATAGCAAAACTATTTTCTAATAGTAATGGTTGTGATTGATGATGAAGAGATAATTGAGAATATAGAAACCCTGATTGATGACGCTTCGGACGAAGTCCTCGCGAGCATTCGCGACACTAAATTTCCTGTGGAAGATGGTAAGATAAAATGTTTTATTCATTATCTAATCAATAATATTAAGGATGCCTCCGAAAAAGAAAAGCAGTAAATCCAAAAAAAATATTCCAGAGGATTTTGAACTGTCTGATGATGAACCCAAAATGGTAAGTTTAAGTCAGGAACAAAAACTAACAAGCAAACATATTATCTTTGATTGCCCTTTATGTCAGGGAAAATTACAGTTGAGGAACGAAATTGAAATCAACCCCAAAGGCATAACCTGTCGTTGTAATCCGTGTAGTTTCAAAATGACTAAAAATGATAAGACTATGAATGTCAGTAAGGATGATGAAGGGGGGATTACATTGGATAGTCAAGACCACAGCATCTCGTTTGCTTTCAATCGAATTACTACTCCTCCAACAGAAGATGAAAGATATAGAAATGATATGATAAAAGATGTTATGAATACACCACGGAACAGCAAAAAACAGATGATGTCTGAAATGGATTGAAACGAAACCATTTAAAGAGTAGTTGTTCTATCAACTCCAACTCATAAATAAATAATTAAATATATTAATTTCTAAATAGATAAATAAATAAATAGTAATGTCAAGTGGAGATGAGAGCAAGACTGAAATGAAAGAGTTGATGGATAAATTCAACAAATACGCTAAACAGGTGAAACTGGTTCTGGCAAAACTTGAAGAAATTGACAAGAAAATAGGACAAAACTATTACTACTTAGATGATGATAAGAGGGGTTATTTACGCCACAAATTGTGAAAGGTGTAAGGCTTGTTCATGCTGATGTGTTGTTGCTTCCAGTGCTTGCCATCACTGTCGTTAAGGCTCAACAATATCAAACTGCACTGCGCTGATGCTTCAAGTAAGATCATGATTCAAAGTCAGGAGGAGTAAGAGCTGTGGCAGGAATACGAGCTGTTGCTTTTCAAGACTTTTGTTGTAGCAATGGTTGCCTTGCGCAATGCTCGTGTTCGGCGCTATGTCCTTCTTTGCCATTTCTTCTGCTTTTGGCATTTCGCAGCGCGAACCTTACAGTTCTCTGCCCTGCCGCCGAATACAAAGCTGTTGAAGGACGCGGAGCACAATGAGATGCCAAACTGGATTCGTGAGCAAATGTGTGATTTGGGGTATGATAAAGGCGTCTCAGACAACATGGCCGAGGCGCTCTCATTTTACAGCCCTTCGGCCTTGGTGGAGGCTTCTCGAGAGAGTTTGCTGGGTGCGCTGCAACAGACATTCCCAAATGATGCACAGCGGATGATCATGGCCCAAAGCCTTTATGACCGCATTCAGAAGGGCATTTCCCAACCACAACCCGTTTCTCGGCAAAGATTGGTTTTAGTCGTAGCCCGAGTTCGTTGTGTTTTGTTTCTCGTTGATGTGAGACAGCGTTTATGTTTCTGTGGCTGCTTTGCTTGGTTTCAGGTTCAGAGCGATGTTCCCGAGAATGTCAAGGCCTTCGCACGAGCTTTGGATGATGCAGAGCTGGAAGGGCAAATTCTCAGAACGGAAACGGGCAGTTTCAAGTTGCAAAACGTTTCTGAAATTTGGGACGAGAAGCAGTTCTACGTGCGGGGGTGCTACACAGAAATTGCCGACATCATGTTGAAGAAAAAACTCCCCGTGATGTCGCTGCTGGGCTCGTCTGGGATCGGCAAGTCCAATTTTATGGTATATTGAATCTGGCGTCGCTTCCACGACAGTGAGCTTAAAGACTTCCCAGTTTTTCTGCACCAGAGGGACATCATCCATCTGTTTCAGAAGGGCAAAGAGCCCAAAGAGGTGGATGTCAAGACTTTGAGGTCAGCGCCTGCACAAGCTTTGTATATCATGGATGCCGACATTGATGTGGAACATGGGGTCTTTTGCCAGTCTTTGTGGATTACCTCTGCGCGGAGGCCGGAGACAGCGGCTTTCAACACCGAACATTTTAAGAAGGCCGAGCGCTTTTCTGGGCAGTGCTTTATGCCACCATGGACGTTGACGGAGATGCTGAGTGCAGAGGTCATGGCCTTACACAAGCTGAATGAGGAGGTTGTCAAGGAACGCTTCGGCATCTTTGGTGGCACTGCGAGGCTTGTTTTGGAGAGGGACGAGACAAGGGCAGAGAATGACAAGGAGAGGCTCGTTGAGGCCGTGCAGTCAGCAGATGCGCTGCAATCCCTGAAAGTATCGTCTGACATGAAAGCCATAAGCAAGACGACGCATTTGCTGGTGAAGATGCACCCAAAGCGGGAGTTCAGCTGGTTTGATGTGCAGTTGTCGTCTCCCTATGTTCGGCAAGAGCTGGTGAAGCAAAACAGAGCAAAACGAGCCCAAGCTCTTTGGGATCGTATTGATGATGGGATGATTACGGGCATCGGTTTTGCATTGTTTGAGGAAGAGTTCCACCAGTTCATGCAGGACAAGTCCATCGGCAAGTTCAAGCTCCGAGCCAGATGCTTGACAGCTGAGGGGAAGGGGTCTGATACAACACAGGAACTCCAAGGTGGTCTTGAAGGAGTGCTGATTTCGGGCAATCCCGCAGCAGACATCAAGGATGGCGAATACTACCAGCCGCAGAGCAAAAACTTTCCTGCCTTTGACTCATGGACCTCACAGGGCGTTTTTCAGCTGACGATTGCCGATACACATGACATCACCTTCAATGACAGTGGCAAGGCAATGGACGTGACGAAGACGCAGGCGTCTAAGATTGTGGATGCACTTTGCAAGAAGCATGACAGCAAAGCCAAATTCTTCTTTGTCGTTCCGCAGTTTCAGTTTGATAAGTGGAAGACTGTGCAGACAGTGAAACAGCCAGAGATGGCTGAGAAGATTGAGCAATGGGTCGTGTGCTTTGAACAGAACCTTCCGAAGTGAAGTGGAGCAGCGCGCTCGTGACCAAAATGAGGAAAGTCCGACATCCCCCAGTTCGGGGTTATGGGTTTTTGGGTTTTTTCTATTAGGGTCTTACCCCACACCTCATTAGGATATTGGTTGTAGAATGGACAAGGTTATGGGGTTGGGAGGTTCTTATGTTTTTTTTTTTGAAATATTGTTTTCTATGAGGGAGACCTTGCCCCCTAATTCTATGATGGTTTGTTGTTTGTATTTTGATTGGTTCATTGAATATTTTTTGGCATGGATTATTCAACAATCTTATTGGTTGGTTTGTTGAATAATTTTTGTGATGGGGTGTTGTTTTGGTTTTGATGATTGCTTGTTGCTATGGTTTTGTTATTGTCTCGGTTGATTGATTACTCATTGGATTTTGGTTATGTCTTGGTTGTTCTGATTTATTTGTGTTGTTTGGTTGATTGATTTCTTATTGGTTTATGGGTATGCTTTGGTTGTTATGATTTGTTTGTGTGATGTTATGGGGGTTGGTTGCTTTGAAATGTTGTCTGTATGTTTGCGGTTGTGGAGGATGGGAAGATGGGCAAGGGCCATTCTAACTTATATATATATATATATTATACATATCATACCATATGACTTAAATTACGATCCAACCATTGAATCATTGAATCATTGTACATTTTTTGTTCAACTAGTGTTTCTTTTGTTTTGTTGTCAATGCTACTCCAATTGCAGATTGTCCGCACTTAGGTCGGTCAGATTTGGTTAAATCACACTTGTTGATGGTTGCATTCCCAGTTTTTGCCTATTCTTGCTGTTTAGATAATATTAGATAATCATCATTTTTGATGGTAAAATCACAATTTTGATGGTTTCTAAACGATAGTCCCTTCCCCCGAATACTAAACACCCCCCAGAAACCATGGTGGATGGCAGTGATGAATTCACACATTTGAGAACATAGAATGGGGGTGTTTAATAGGAACGGGGGGATGAGATTACTCCAACTTCGGAACACGTTGCGCGTCAGGCGCCTGCCGCAAAAGCCAGGCCTGCGACATTTGTGGCTGGAAATGCTTTGGGGTGATAGGACAGGATCCACTCGGGCTTTGCGATGGGAAACCCCCACAAGATTTCATATCTCTATATTTTGCAATTTATATGGGGTATATATATATATATATATATACACACACAATGTGTATGTGTATACACTGGTAGGACACAAGTTGCGCTTGTTGAGCTTCCGACAGTGAACATGTTTGATTTCTTCTTCTACACACCTTTTCCCCTAGAATCCTAGTATGGAGCTGTGTCGTACCCTGGTCGCATTTCCACCCTCCAAAAGCTTTAAATTCTTATAGATTTAAAAGAGGGTGATTTAAAAGAGGAACACAAAAAGGACTTGGAAACGTGATCCGCGGTTGACCGAGATGGATGTTTTGTAAAGATTTCAAGAAGCACAAACTTTGTTCCTCCTGAAGTATATATATATATGTTTGCATTAACACATTATTCTGTTGTAAGATTCTGATCGGGTACCTGCAAAAATCACCAAAATGAGTCAAACTGGTCCGTTGTGCTCCGACCGCAATGAATACCGGGTCAGCCATCATTTGGGCTTGCCTGAAATTTGCGTACTGTACTTCCAATTCCAAAGGATTAGATATCATCATTTTTCCCAGTATAGAATTGACATTTTGGGCAATCCCTTAAATTTTGGAGAGATTATGGTTTTACATCCCATCAAGGGTAGGGGTTTTGCACCTCAACAGTCGTCCACTTGGGCCCACGGCCCAGGCCCATGTGTTCGCTGCAAACGGGGCTCTGGGCCTTGATCGTTTTTACCGTCCTGGTGCGGGGCCTTGATGTGTCGCCTGGAATGGGATTTTGGGTCCATGATAAACCTCGAAACTTTGGGGAGTTGCAATTGGCTTTGCCACTAATCATTTTTCCTTGTTTTTTCATGTTTTTTCGACTTTGGCAGGATCATTGCAACCAATGCACAGAAGAATCTTACAAGGGCGCTCCCTTGTTTTTCCGACATTCATTTATATCATTTGGACATGGGTCATTGCTGCATATCCTTAAATGGCCAGCCTGCTCATGGGTCCTCGAATTACTTTGTTGCCGGGCCCGCTACTGTAGCCCTTTCACAGATGTGATATGACGGTTCTATCCAGAAATTTGGTTGATTGGATCCACATGTTGGTTGAATTGAATTGCCACCATAGTTGGTCAATGTCCCCATTCTTCTCGCTCAAAAATTAATTGACCCCCAATATCTGCATGTTCAGTGGTTCATTTCCCCAATTTTTTTGTTGGTTCATATCTCATCATACCCACTTACTTGTTGACTCAATCCATTTACCGAATTGGTTGTTGGTTCTACATCCATCCAAACTATCTGGTGCTAGGGAGCTATGGGTATCAGTTTTCCCTAAATGGGGAGCCAGTTGCAGCTACAAATTGAGTTTCCCAACCACATAATAGCTATAGATGGTAAATGATGGTAATATATCCATCATATCATATTACATATCCATTGTATACACCCATGATATCAATATAAAAACCATTATATGTCAATATAAGACACATTATATTAATATAAATGAGTACCACACCCATGAAATAGTAAGAGAAATAGACCACTTCTGTACCGGTACCCATGTTTTCTCCATTTTTTCTTCATGGGTGTCCGTCAGGTTGGTGGCTTCCTATACCTGCAACACCAGCGACTTGCAGAGGAATCCGCACCCAATGGCCAGGTGGGGATCGCTGCAACACAACTGGGAGCCGTGGATTGGTTCATTGGAGAATCTTTACCGGAAAACTGGAAAATTTTAACTGGAAACCATGGTTTTGATGAATCAAAGTTGGAGAACCCCTGAGGTTTTCACCGAAAACTATCTATTGAAATCTACTGTATTTTTTTAATCTTTGTGGCATGTTAAAATGGACCAAACCATCCCTTTTCGAGGATGAAACCCAAGAATCCACCATTACAAAAGGTTGAAGAGGGGGAAAAAACAACATCTGGGGTGCCAAAGGTTTGGAACCCTCACGCGCGTCCGATCTTGGTGTATGGTCTATGATGGGCTACAGGCAGCAAATTGGTAGATAGCATTCTTTTGGTTCCCCTTGGTAATAAAACGTGGCAATCGGAAATCCTCTATATATATATTTTTTTTAAAATGATGTTTATAATAGGAAAAACACTATAAATGGTTGACTTTTCATTGCTATGTCGGATTACGGGGTCATATATAGCAGGTAGAGATCGCAAGTAGAGTTCTCCTATGTTGTCCTGTCAATCAAGCCGTTAAGCCCAGCTGGGTTTCGAAGGGTTTCCCACTGAAAAAGCCAGGTTTTGTGCACCCACCACTTTGCAGCCTCCAGGGCTGGTGATAATTTTGGCCAGTCAGATCCTATTTGGGTGAACTCCCCATTTTTCCTGGTTCAATTCGACCTTTATCTGGTTGAATTCCCCTTTGGTCTGGTTTTTGAATGTGTGAAATCCAAATTCCTGTTGGTAGAATCATCATGTCTGTTGGTTCATATACATTTTTTTTTGGGTTGAATCCCATTTTTCATGGTAAAATCACAAGTTTTTTCATGGTTAACTCCCCATTTTTGCTTGTTTTTTTTTTGTTTGGCCTGGCCGTTGTGGACCCTGTCCCAAGCCGCTCCCAGAGTGGTCCTCCATGTAGGCGGCCTTGTCTGCCGCCGCGGCGGCCGTGATCAATGTGGCCTCGGAAGTGGGGTGCGTTGTGTATGGGTGGTTTGAGAAGTTGGGGAATATAGTAGGACTAAGAATGGGATTATAATGGGGATTAAGTTGGTTGGCATTGTGATGGGAAGTTGATAGGGAATATAATAAGGATTAGTAGGAATTACTGTAATAGGGAATATTAATGGGATTACATTGGGAAGTCAATAGGAATCCATGGTAAGTTAATAGGGATTAATGGGGAAACATCATGGGAACGGGGAATATCATGGGAAGTATTCATGGAAAATTGGGATCCAATAGGCATTACTGGGAAGTTAATAGGGAGTAATAGAGAATAGAATAGGAATATAACAGGGATGGGCGTATCAATGGAAAATAACTATTCCATGGATTCAGGCATTCATAGGAATATATAGGGAACAATGAAGGTTATTAGTGGAACAAGGGGATTTAACATTGATGGAAAATGAGGATTTCATATAGCGATTAATGGGAATTAAATGAGGAATATCATGGAAATATCAGTGCGGTGCAGTTGAGGTTGCTTTTATGGGTATAATATGGTATAATAATTGGAATAAAAACACAATAAGTTGGGACAACACCTTTCTAACTATGGTTCTACAACCACTTACTAACTGGAACTGCTCCAAGCACCCTCCGGTAATTTGACAGTTTGCAAACTGGAAGCCATGGCCGGTTTGGTTCGATGATTTTAGATGTAAAAAAATGGTGATTTTCCTGAGTGCAAAAGAGGCAAAATGCTGGTAGAACTTGAGGGGTTGGGGTCGGGGATAATGCACAATCCAAGAAAAGACATAATATACAACCGCAAAATGATGGGATTTCAACTTGCACAGACTGACATACTATTTTTCTAGCAAGAAGCCTGAGATGGAACCACGTGGATGACAATTATGACAATGAATTAAACACCTGATCCCCTTCTGTTCACATCAAAATAATAGCTGGTGTCCATGGAAAAACCATTGATCTATGGCCCATATCCCAATGCCATAAACCATCCCCAAGTCATCACCATTTCGATGTGTGGTATTCGAGACATCCCCAAATGGTCAGTTTATGGCAGCCAGGTTTTCCCAGATTAAATGCTATTCGCCATTTACAAAACCAAGAAATCAACCATGGTTAACCATTATTAACCATAATTAGCCATTATTAAACACATTCTTCACATCCCCACGTCCTGCCGAAGTCCCGTTGGCTGAAGTCCTTCTGCCCTCCAAAGACCGGCAGGCCAAAGAGGAGTCCCCGGCGCCAGAGGAAGGCGCTGGGGGATGCGTTGTCCCTTGCAAGGTATGGGGTTTCCGTTGCAGCGACACCGCTTTAAGTTGGTTGAAATACCTCCAAGTTCACTATGACAACTATGGTTTATGATACTTATCGCTATAGTATTCATGGGGTTTATAAACCAACTTTAAAACTGGGGGGGCCTCATTGTGCTGTATGGACAATCCATATACAACCGCGCTGAATCTTGATCAACAATCGCTGGCATACAACAGGATTCTTGGCTACGTACATCAAACTAGCGGTGCAAATGAAAGCCAATGGAATTTATGGTCTTATCATCAAGAGTGGGCATACAATTATGGATTTTGGTTTGTGTGAAAATAGGATAGCCCCAAAATTTGATAGTCAATCACAGTTTCCCTATATTCAATGGCCACAACTGGAGGTACTCCCTATTTTCAGGTACCAAACTGAAAATAGGTTGAGTCAGTGGGATCCCCAAAATTGGAGGCGTCCACCTTTTCAAAATGACTAGCCACGTAGGAAAGTTTGGAGGGTTTCAGGTCTTGACTGAAGTAGACATGACCTGCCAAAAAGGGTGGTTCAATGCACAAACTAAGCATGATTCAGCTCTACATCTCCCAGCACTGAGTTGGTTTCTATTGGTATCTGTCACATCTCCATTTTGTTTGGTTAAATGGTTTCTTCTGCTAGGTGAATTCTCGTGTTTGTTGGATAAACCCCCCATTGTTCATGCTTAAACACATCAGTTTTCATTATGAAACCGACATTTTCATGATTAACTATGATTAACTTATATTAAATTGTAATTTTTCAATGGTTGGATCCCTCCGTCACTGTCACTTGTATTTGGAGATCAGGTGGCAAAAGCTCTGCCCGGGAACTGAGTTTCGGTGAGTTTCGGGTGGCTTTTTTTCGACAGACTTTTACGACATCACCAGAGTTGCGTAGCCCGTCGCAGGTTCAGAGTGCCAGGGGCAATGAAAAATCCATCCCCTTGAAATTAGTGGTTACCATGGCCCCCCATTTCTGCTCCCTTCTCGGCTCATGCTGTTGGTGCTGACCAGCAGCTCTTATATTCGAGGACACTAAGATGGAAGAATTCGTCTAATTTATGCAATATATATGCTTTATTATTCTTGAAACGTCTATCCACCACTTTCCAAGCCCTCATCAAATAGAAGAGGCTTCGAATATGGGTCGTGTCGGGAATTTGCGGTACCCCATTCCATCCATTGGTTAATCATCACTTTCCCTATCAAATAGCCAGAACTTGGGGGGTTCATCGTGTTTCATCCGCAAAGGTGAACGACCTGCGCGCAGAGATTTCGGCCTTGAAAGACTTGGTGGGGCCCTTCGATGTCGGTCACGACTGGGGATAAAGATGATAACATGGATTAACATGGATCAACATGGATTATTACAGTACCCACTTACTAAACATTTGGATCATTTGGACTTGTCTGAATAAACATATGGAAAACAATCACATTCCATCCGATTCCATCCCTTTCCCCCATGAAAGAGGTCATAAATTGGGGCCCTCTTCCTTCGACACATGTTGGATCCGGAGGGTATGAAACCCAGGTGGAGAAACATGAGAAGATGTTGAGGCCAAGAGGTGATGTGGCGATGCGAGATGGTCTGGGGTCATGATACAGTAACCTTATGATAGAAAGAACTGCAGTATATATATATATTTACATATATATATATATATACATCTGAGCCACCGCAGAAAAACCCGGCAATACTAAATATGTATTGGACGGACATTGGTGTATGGAAATTGATGAAAATTGTTAAAACACACGGTAAGCAATGGGACCTTCCCAAATTAGCGATACCCCCTTTCGAGGTTATGTCATTGTATTTCTCTAATATCCACATTAGCGATACCCAAATTGGACGTCGATTTCTGTGAATTATATATATGTACATATATATATATATAAATGTAGCAGTTTCCTGCAAGCGATACCCCCCAAGTTTACCATATATCATTATTGTACAAACGTGTGGGAAGCGATGGGATCTTCCCAAAATGTCCTTTCCGTGAACCTAGGGTTTTCGAGACTGCTCATATATATATATATAAATAGAGAGATCATGGATTGATGTTTACTTATAAACTATCAATGTTTTTATGTTTATAAACCCAATCAATTCGGCCCTATCTGGCCCTATCTATCAGAGTCAAGGGAGTTTTGGAAGGTTGGCTTCAGGGCGATCGACAGTCTTGCAGAACGTCAATGACTTTCTCCTCAGATCTCCCTGGCACTGATCCATCATTTTCCGTTGATCTCATCTGCTTTTGTTGGTGATACATATCATATATACATATATAGACATACTGTAATTATACCTCCCTTCAACATCATTCCAT
>CAMXCT020003031.1:0-78395 GCA_947184155.2 Cladocopium goreaui | reverse complement strand
GGTGTTTTCTCGGTGGTGTCCCGGTGGTTTCTTGGTAGTTTCTTGGTAATTTCTTGTTGGTCTTTCCGTTGTGTCTTGGTGGTACTTTGGTGGTGTCTCGGCGGTGTGTCGGTGGTGTCTCGGTTGTTTCTTGGTGGTTTCTGGGTGGTTTTTCGGTTGTGTCTTGGTTTCTTGGTGGCTTTTCGGTCGTGTCATGGTGGTGTCTCGGTGGTTTCTTGGTAGTTTCTGGGTAGTTTTTCGGTCGTGTCTTGGTGGTGTCTCGGTGGTTTCTTGGTGGTTTCTTGGTGGTTTCTGGGTGGTTTTTCGGTCGTGTCTTGGCGGTTTCTCGGTGGTGCCTCAGTGTTTTCTCAGTGATGTCTCGGTGGTGACTCGGTGGTGTCTCGGTCGTGTCATGGTGGTTTCTCAGTGGTGTCACGGTGGTGTTTCGGTGGTGTGTCGGTGGTGTCTCGGTTGTTTCTTGGTGGTTTCTGGGTGGTTTTTCGGTTGTGTCTTGGCGGCCTTGGCGGTGTCTTGGTGTTTTCTCGGTGGTGTCTCCATGGTGTCCCGGTGGTTTCTTGGTAGTTTCTTGGTGGTTTTTCGGTCGTGTCTTGGTGGTAATTTGGTGGTGTCTCGGTGGTGTCTTGATGGTGTCCGGGAGGTGTCTCTCTGGTCTCTTGCTGCTTTCTGGGTAATTTCTCGCTGGTCTCTCGCTATAGTCTCTTGCTGGATTGTTGCTGGTCTCTTGCTTGTTTCTTCCTGGTTTCTTGCTGATCTCTTGCGGGTCTCTTGCTGGTCTCTTGCTGGGTTCTTGCTGGTCTCTCGCTGGTCTCTCTCTGGTCTCTCGCCGGTCTCTCGGTCGTGTCTTGCAGGCGCCATGCTCGCGTTTTGCGGTGGTGTATTGCTTTCACTGATTGATGCTTTTGCTAGTTGCTTTTTCACAGGCAACGCTGTGAGCCAGCCATGTTTTTCAACAATAGCGATAGCTTGGAGTTGTTAACTCTAAAGGCGGAGGGGTCGCCTTCGGGTTCACGGCGGTGGTGTTTCGGTGATCCCTCGGTGGTGTGTCGGTGGCATCTCGATGGTGTCTCGGTCGTGTCTCGGTGGCATCTCGGTGGTGTCTCAGTGGTGTCTCGGTAGCGTTTCGGTGGTGCCTTGGATGATGATGGTTGTGGTGATGGTGGTGGTGATGGTGACGGTGATGGCAACGGTGACGATGACGTTGACGACGACATTGCGTTTGCAGGTTTGGGTTGAGGCGGTGGGGTGGATGTTAGATGATGTTAGTGCTTGTTAGGAACAACGTACTTACTATGATGCTTCTACGAAAGCAACTAAATAGCGAATGTTCCTTGAAGCCATGCAGCAACCACGGCCGTGGGTTGCTTACCTCACTGGAGGACTTGATGTAGTTACTGCATGCTATGCTTGCACCGAGACTCTCGCGCACATATATCAAAAAGACAAGTATTAGCATTAAAAACAAACAGTAAGGAAGAACATAATTTCGGGGAAAGAAGGAAGGAGCGAGGGAAGGAAGGAAGGACGACAGGAAGAAAGAAACAAAGGCTTAGCTCAAAAATGTTGCCTGCACCTTCCAATTTAGACATGCTACTTTCAAAGAGCTGCAAGTCCCACGCAGTTTACAAGTGCTCCTTTCAAAATGTGGCAAACACGGTGCAGTTTATTGTACAGATTTTAGCCACAACACGCTGCAAACACCATGCAACTATGTGAAATAAATGTGCACTGTGCAGATGATAATTTCAACATGTTGCAAATACCATTCCACTTGCAGCTTTGATCTTCAGAAAGCCGCAAAATAGAATCCAATTTACAGATGCCATTTCAAAATGCTGCAAGCGCCATGCGGTTTACAAGTGATAGTTGCAAAATACGGCAAAAACCATGTGATGCGCTAAATTTTGCCCCGGTATGCATGCTGTGCAGGTGATCTTTTGGTTTCGACATGCTGCAAGCATTTTACAGGTGTGCAGATTTTTGCTTCTGAGCCTCTGAGCGCTGTAAAATCACAATGCGCTTTTCAGATATCATTCCAGATCCTGCAAACGTGATGCAATTTGCAGATGTTAGCTCCGCGCAAAGCGCATCAAAATGCTGCAAATACCGAGCAATTTTGCGCAAATACTACGCAGCCTAGAGATTCTAACACCAAGGGAGCAAAATATTGCACGCTGATTTGTTTAGCCTTTGGGTTCTGGCCCTTCCATTCAAGAGAAGGAACCGTTTTCACCCTTTACATTTATGGTTTTTGCACAGAGGATGCTTGCACGCATGGATGCCTTCACACATGAGTGCTTTTACATAGAGATGCTTGTCGCAAAGACATGTTTTTACACAAACTTGGTGCTTTTACGCACAAATGCCTTTATGCACAGGTGCTTGTACACAGGGATGCTTTTACACTCAAGAGCTTTTAAACACAGATGCCCAGGTATTTCTACACACAGATGCCTTTACACAGGGATGTTTTTACACCGGAATGCTTTTACACATTAGTACATGTGCTTTCACACGGGGATTCTTTTGACACAAAGTAGCCTTTACACGCAGAAGATTTTTTTTTACATAAATACTCTTACGCAGAGATGGTTCCCACACAGGAACACATTTATACAGAGGCGTTTTTCCCGAGAGCGTCTGAGCGCAGGGTTCTTCCAATAGTGGGGGTCTGTATCTCATCTTCTCATCTTCACACCTTCTCATCTTCACATCTGCTCATCTTCACATCTGCTCATCTTCACATCTTCTCATCTTCACATCCTCTCATCTTCACATCTTCTCATCTTCACATCTTCACATCCTCTCATCTTCACATCCTCTCATCTTCACATCCTCTCATCTTCACATCTTCTCATATCCTCTCATCTTCACATCCTCTCATCTTCACATCTTCTCATCTTCACATCCTCTCATCTTCACATCCTCTCATCTTCACATCCTCTCATCTTCACATCCTCTGATCTTCACATCCTCTGATCTTCACATCTTCTCATCCTCCCATCTTCTCCTCATCTTCTCATCTTCTCATCTTCTCACATCTTCACATCTTCACATATCTTCACATATCTTCTCATATCTTCTCACATCTTCTCACATCTTCTCACATCTTCTCACATCTTCTCACATCTTCTCACATCTTCTCACATCTTCTCACATCTTCTCACATCTTCTCATCTTCTCATCTCACATCTTCTCCTCTTGCCCTCTTGCCCTCTTGCCCTCTTGCCCTCTTGCCCTCTTGCCCCTCTTGCCCTCTCCTTCTTTTCTATTTCTCTTCTGAAGGCGGGGGCAAGGGCAGTGCCAACGAGACGGCACGAAACGCAACCCTTTCGCACGAAACGAGGGTCGATCGGCAAAAACTGAGGTAAAATTGCGATTTGACTTGCCCCGGAGCAACCCTTTCGCACGAAATGAGGGTCGATCGGCAAAAACTGAAGTAAAATTGCGATTTGACTTGTGCCGGAGCAACCCTTTCGCACGAAATGAGGGTCGATCGGCAAAAACTGAGGTAAAAGTGCGATTTGACTTGTCCCGGAGCAACTCTTTCGCACGAAATGAGGGTCGATCGGCAAAAACTGAGGTAAAAGTGCGATTTTACTTGTCTGGCCAGCAAACCCCTTTTCGACACAAAGAGGGACGATCGTCAAACTGAGGTAAAATTGCTATTTTTACCTTGTCCGGAGAACCCTTTCGCACGAATGAGGGTCACTCGGCAAACGAGGAAACAATTGCGAGTTGACCTGTTGCCGAGCCAACCTTTTCTTCGCCCGAAATGAATGGTCCGATATCGGAAAAAACTGAAGTAAAATGGGGGCGAGTTAAATAACCTGTGCAGGAGCAACACCCTTTTGTCCCGAAATGATGGGGTCGATGTGGCGGCAAAACCGAGGGTATTGGCGATTTCGTGTGCCGGAGCAACCCTTTCGCACGAAATGAGGGTCGATCGGCAAAACCTGAGGTCAAATTGCGATTTTTCGTGTGCTGGAGCAACTTTCTCGCACGCAAAGAGGTTTATGTGTACGAGCGTTTCTGTGTAGAGATGTTTGTGTGTAAAAGTGTTTGTGTGTACAAGTGCATCTGCGTAAAAGTGTTGTGTGTAAAACCTTCTGTGTGTAAAAGTCTTTGTGTGTAAACGGGTTTGTGTGTACGAGTGTTTCAGTGTAAAGATGTTGGTGTGTATAAGTGATTGTATGTAAAATTCCATCTGTTTAAACGTGATTGTGTGTAAAAGCTTCTGTGTGTAAAACGTGTTTGTGTGTAAACGTGTTTGTGTGTTGGAGTGTTTCGGTGTAAAGGTGTTTGTGTGTAAAAGTGTTTGTGTGTACAAGTGCATCTGAGTAAAAGCAATTGTGTGTCAAAGCTTTTGTGTGTAAAAGTGTCTCTTTGTAAAAGGGTTTGTGTGTAAGAGTGTTTCTGTGTAAAGATGTTTGTGTGTAAAAGTGTTTCCGTGTAGAAGTGCATCTGTGTAGCAAAACCTGAGGTAAAATTGCGATTTTTCGTGTGCCGGAGCAACCCTTTCGCGCGAAATGAGGGTCGATCGGCAAAAACGGAGGTAAAATTGCGATTTTTCGTGTGCTGGAGTAACTTTCTCGCACGCAAAGAGGTTTATGTGTACGAGCGTTTCTGTGTAGAGATGTTTGTGTGTAAAAGTGTTTGTGTGTACAAGTGCATCTGTGTAAAAGTGTTGTGTGTAAAACCTTCTGTGTGTAAAAGTCTTTGTGTGTAAAGTTTGTTGGAGTGTTTTGGTGTAAAGATGTTTGTGTGTAAAAGTGTTTGTGTGTACAAGTGCATCTGAGTAAAAGCAATTGTGTGTCAAAGCTTTTGTGTGTAAAAGTGTCTCTTTGTAAAAGGGTTTGTGTGTAAGAGTGTTTCTGTGTAAAGATGTTTGTGTGTAAAAGTGTTTCCGTGTAGAAGTGCATCTGTGTAGAAGTGTCTGTGTCTAAAACGGTTTGTGTCCAGATCTTCTTTCGCGCAGTTGTGTGCATGTTTGCTTGGCTTGTTTATGGTTTCGCATGCTTATTTTCCGGTCACCCCTGTCATGTTTCAGGCCTGGCTTACATGTTTTGATTTCTTGCCCCATTGATTGTTTGGCATGTTTGTTATCCGGTCATCTCTGTCATGTGCAGGTCTTGCCGGCGAGTGTTAAGAAATCCTGACTTGTTTGTTTGGCATGTTTAGTAGGCATGTTTAATTTTACCCCCAAAGAGATATGAATGGATTAATGAGGTTGTTTCGCATGCTTATTTTCCGGTCACCCCTGTCATGTTTCAGGCCTGGCTTACATGTTTTGATTTCTTGCCCCATTGATTCTTTGGCATGTTTGTTATCCGGTCATCTCTGTCATGCGCAGGTCTTGCCGGCGAGTGTTAAGAAATCCTGACTTGTTAGTTTGGCATGTTTAGTAGGCATGTTTAATTTTACCCCCAAAGAGATATGAATGGATTAATGAGGTTGTTTCGCATGCTTATTTTCCGGTCACCCCTGTCATGTTTCAGGCCTGGCTTACATGTTTTGATTTCTTGCCCCATTGATTGTTTGGCATGTTTGTTATCCGGTCATCTCTGTCATGTGTGTTTCTGCGTAAAAGTCTTTGTATGTAAAACCGTCTGTGTGTAAAAGTGTCTGTGTGTAAAGGCTTCTGTGTGTAAAAGCGTCTGCGTGTAAAAGCGTCTGTGTGTAAAAGTGTTTGTGTAAAAGTGTTTGTGTGTACAAGTGCCTGTGTCTAAAAGCGTCTATGTGTAAAAGCTTCTGTGTGTACAAGCGTTTGTATGTAAAAGCAGCTCCTGTGTGTAAAGGCTTCTGTGTGTAAAAGTGTCTGTGTAGAAGCGTCTGTGTGTAAAAGCTTCTGTATGTAAAAGCTTCTGTGTGTAAAAGCTTCTGTATGTAAAAGCTTCTGTGTGTAAAAGCTTCTGTGGGTAAAAGCTTCTGTGTGTAAAAGCTTCTGTGGGTAAAAACTTTGTGTGTAAAAGCGTCTGTGTAAAAGCGTCTGTGTGTAAAAGTGTTTGCGATGCAAACTATTGTCTTGCACTTCTCACTATTTTGTCTTGATACTCCTCTTCTCGACTGCCTATAACACAGCTTTCATATATCGTTTCTAATATTGCGTCTCCATACTAACAAGAGAAGACCCTGCTCCTCTACGCTCTCGGGCCATCCGTCGTCTAGTTTTTTTTTACACAGATACTTTTACAAAGAACTGTTTTTTGCACAGGTTTCTTTTACAGAGAGATGCTTTTACACACGGGTGCTTTTAGACTCGGACGCTTTTAGGCAGAGAGACCCTTACATGGGTGAGGGCTGGGAACACAGTTTAGGGGAGAGTTCAAACCATTCTGGAGTCACGTTTCCATCCATTCCCGCTTTTACGTTTGCACACAAAAAATGCTTGCAGAGGGATGCTCTACACACAAGCGCTTTAAGACACAAATACTTTTTCACAGAGATGATGTTGCAAAGAGGAACTTTTAGATGCAGCCACGTTTGCACACAGGTGCTTTGACACAGAGATGCTTTCTGACACACTGACACAGGGTATTTTTAATACGCAATAATTTTACACAGCGCTTTTACATGCCAGTTCTTTGACGCAGAGATTCTTTTACCCGCAAATACTTTTACACAGAGATACTTTAGCAGTACGCGAGGATGTTTTTCTTACAGAGGCATTTTTCACGCACACACGCGCGCGCGCTTTAACAGATGTTTTTAACGCACGCCCTTTTACACAGAGATAGTTGTACACAGCATTCTTTTACACAGAGATGCTTTCACACAGAGATGGCACACACAGAGGCACTTTCACACTTGCTCAGAACAGTCTTATCGAATTTTGATGTGGAATGCGTCTTACGTGCAAAAACACTCCAATTAAGCCTGACAGGAAAGGGTCAGTGACACGACCCGAGAAATTGCGACATGTTCCCTGTGAACAGATTGCGAAAACCGTACAGGCACTGGAATGACATGGAATGGAAACCTGAAAATGTGGTTTGATTTGACACAGTTTGAAAAACAAAGCGGCAAGGTGGTTCTTGGGTTAGCCTAGCCACATCCCATTTCGGAAAAATTGACATGAAAATTGAAGCAGGTACGTCACGGTGATCAGCCGTGATATCCGCATGTACTGTGGCCGCTTCGTTGGACCATCGCACACAGTACATGGATGGTGCCCCTGCAACTAATGATGAAGAAACCATGAATAAGTTAGCAGAATCAGGCCCTAGCATTACGAGTTCAAACCGTGTGAAGATCAAAAGAGAAATTAATGCACATGAGAAGTTTTACATCTGTTCAGATGTTTTCACACTCACACACAAACACACACAAACACACACACACACACGCGCACACTTTTACACAGAGATGATTTGACACTGAGCAGCTTTGCGCGCAGATACCATTACAAACAGAGTTGCTTTTACAAAGGAATGGATTTACACGAGGAGCTTTTATATACAGATGTTTTACACAGGCATACTTTTGCATGATTTCGGACGGCGGGCGCGTTTCGCGCTACAAGAGTGCAGCAAGCAGATGTAAAACCGCAATTTCACCAAGGCTTTTGGTGATCGAGACGCGTTTCGTGGGAAAGAGTTGACCCGGCGCAAGCCTACATTGCAACTTCATTTTAATTTTTGGCGATCGACATTTCGTGCGAGCGGGTTGTGTTTCGTTGACATCAATCCACGCCGCCCTGCCGCCCTAAGACCAAATTTTAGAAAGCTTTGAACTTGTAGGTGTCTTTACAGTAAGAAGTTGATCTCCACCTGCATCTTCACAGTTGCCACTTTTGATATATCAACTCTCAGGTCCCAGGTGTTTTATTTAGGAAGTTGATCTCCGCCTGTGCCTATGTATCTGCCGCGTTAAAGAAGATCATGTCCACCTGCACCTGTACACAGGTTAGAATGTGTCGAACATGAAAAGTGAGGATGTGGAGGATTAGTATTATTGGTGGCGATGATGATGTTGATGATGATGATGATGATGCGGGCATGGTTGATGAAAAAGAAGAAGAAGATGATGATGTTGATGATGATGTTGATGTTGTGACGTGTTGTGATGATGGTGATGCGAGAAGATGGTGATGGTAAAAAAGCAGTAGTTATGACGATGTATTTTGTTGGTGTCTGTCCTGCTGGTTTCTTGGTGGTCTCTCAATTGTGTTTCGGTGGTCGTTGGTGTCTTGGTGGCCCTTTGATGGTGTGTCCGTAGTGTCTTGACAGTGTTCGGTGATGTTTTGGGTGTTTTGCTCATGTCTTGGTGGTGTTTCTGTGGTGTGTTGGCGGTGTTCCGGGGTGGTGTATTCGTGGTATTTAAGGAATGATCTTTTTTTGACTAAGCTGGTTTGCCTGTCAATACTAAATTGGCGTCAAAGGATTGAAACGCGACACTTTGCTATTATGCTGGGTTAATTTTTGTTCAGTTTGATCCAGTTTAAACCGGTTTGACCCAGTTTGATACGTCGAGTCAGCCCTTTGAGCCGTCTTGGGGACATTTTGGCATCAGAGTGGACAGGTTCAGGAAGTCATCCATCAATTGGTTGCCTCGTCGGGAGTGAACGAGCAGGCAAGAACCGAGTTACAACCCGTGCATCTATTAGTAAATAAACCCAAACAACTCAGTGCTTTGATGAATTTGAACGGCTTATATAGGTTCTTCCAATTTTTGCCTTCAATGATTCACCGATTTTCACCCTGCTTGAAAGAATTGAAAACTGAACCCTCACCACTTCCCCACTGCATTCCAGGCCGTTAAGATGCTGTGGCTGTCTGTTGCCAGAAAAGCCTTGTGGGAACTCTCAGTGGGAAGTCTCAGTGTGAATATCTATCAATACTCAAGCATACTTAAAACAAAAAGTATCAAAAAAGTCAAAATACACACAGTGCACACCTCTAGGGGCCTTAAGATGTTTTAAGCTTCAAGGCCATGTGTCTTCTTTTTCTTCTAATGTCAATCTCTTCCCTTTTCCTCCCCCGGTTCATGCGCTGCTTTTCTTTTCGAAGGTGGTTGAACAGCGAGATCAGACTAAAGACTAAGTGGAGAGCAATCGCATGCTTTGATCGGAAACAAGCGGCTTGACACGAACATTTACGCTTCAAACATGTCGTGGCATGTGGGAAAGCTGTGCGACTCACAGGATTGAAGCGTCAAGCAGTGTCAGCCAGTTGTCAGTAGAAGGTCCTCCTTTATGATTATTTCCTATCTCAGCTAGAAAGTTTGAAGCATATGCAGATAGAATGTGATCGGATAGGATAGAATTTGAATGGGATGCAATGTCCAGTGATGTCCAGTGATGTCCAGTGATGTCCAGTGATGTCCAGTGTCAAACATTAGACTTTTCTGGGTTCTCTTGAGTCGAAGACGAATCACACCAGAGGTTAGAACATGCCAAGACCTTATGCTTGTACAGAGACCTTGCCTCGCATGGTTGTCACGTCCAAAACCTTTGTCGAACATCCAGCAAAAAGAGGGTTTGGTTTAGATTTAGATTAGATCATTGCACATCGCGAGAGTTGATGCCCGGTTGACTTCCTGACACTCTCCACTGTGGCACAAGGCCGTCAGACGGCCCGCTCGCAGTGTCAACAGCTTAGTTTCAAGAGTGGCAAAAGCAGCCGGGGCCCAATCTGGAAGAGTCACTCAAGTCGCTGGAACCGCTAACATTTCATGACAGGTACATTGGCTTGGCAAAAAGACATCACAATTTCGAGGCAGCTTAGCACGAAGCATCCTGGTGAACTGGTTGAACATTGACAAGTGACTTCTTGTTTCTGCGGGGCCATTGAATCAAATTCAATCCATGGCGACAGTTTGGCCTCTTCGAGGCAGAAGTTATTGACTTGGGTGCGGATCCTTAAGCTTTCTGTGTTCGCCAAGGTTTTTGAATTTGTTGCTCAGAAAGAACTGTCAAGGAGGAAACGCAAAAGCACATAAAGCCAGAAAACACAGGAAACGTAGAAAACGGAGATTTGTGTCGTTTTATGTTGCCGCTTGTTGGCTCCCCATTCCTTCATTGCACCTGAATTTTTGAGGCCAGTACAGTGCCAAGCATAGCAACTCCTGTATGCAGGGAGACCAAGATCTTGCAGTCTCTTGTAGCTGGTGAGGCTCTGTTTCACCTGTTTTCATTATTTTTCTTTTTCAGCCGTTGACAAAGTTTCCGTTCCCAGGTTTTTGACTTGCGCGGTTGCATTGGCTGACCGGCGGGAAAGAGGTTTGCAAAGCGTCCCCATATTCAATGCCCGCCCAACAAATTCACCGCTACCAGTAGCAAGTACTGGACAGACCAAAGACAAAGCCCAAAGTTTCAACCAAAGCTGGACCATGAACTGCACACTTGAGACTTGAGTTCAAACAGACCAACACAACCGGCACTCACGCAGAAAGTAGGATTTACGGCAGGCCACGATGATGGTCCTTTGGGGACAGTGGCCGAGAAGATCGAAGCTGCTCTTCCTTTTGGCCAGGCTGGTCATGACTGTTCCAAGTCGGTCAAAGCGTGTGAAAAGCTGGCCTTCTTACGCAATCTTTCTAGCAAGACCTGGCAGCTGCAGCTTTCCCTCATGGAGCAATTACAATTGGGACAATAGTGACAGCGATGACATGGTGTGATTACGACTCTATGACTCTAAAAGCCTATCTCTTAAAAAGACTGCTTGTGTCTTTTTGGATTGTGGTACTGTTCGCCCCGGAGTTGTTTTGATTGTGTCTTGTCTTTGGCTCAAAGTGGCGAAAGCAATTCTGGGCTGAGGAAGGTGCGGCTTTGGGACAGTACTTTTCAAAGCCATGCTCGTGAAATTCAGATAGGGCCTGCACATGCCTATGCACATGGGGCAGCTATGAGTTTCTTTTTGTCCGGCACGGCGGCTTCAGGTGAACATGAACGGATATTCGGCAGACCCTTCTGCACCGTCGCTGCATTTTAGGTTAGTCAGCGTCAGCATTTCCAAAACCAGCAGGTGACAAACCAGTTGTGAAGCAGATTGGTGCAAGGTGCACCATTCTCCATTTCATATTTGGTTCATATCTTGAAGGCCTCGAAGAGTTTGCTCATGAACAGGGCGCAAACCTGAATATCTTGCATGTGTTCAAATCCGTTATTCTCAACCCAGAGACCTAGGGACAAGGATACGTCACCCTCCGGGAATCCAGCCTGGCAACGGGAAAATCCGCTACATATTTATCTCCATTTGTAGATGACTTTCCCATTCAACATCGGCTATGCCTTCTTTCAATGCCAGAGGGGACACTTCGGCTGCGTTGTGAGGGAGGCATTATGGGCTTCAGAGCATGCGTGGCGACAGTTGGCTGGATTCCAGCGACAATCCTCAACATTGTTCTTCCAGCAACTTGGCCGAGAAAGAGTCGGATGTAATTATTTGTTACATACATTTTGTACCAGTAGTACCGGACAAGGCAGTTGCGGAAGTTTCAAAGATAGGAAGCCTATAGGAGAGTTTGGTTGTTGTGAATGATGGATGGCAGAGCGAACCTACTGATGGATGGAAAAGTGTTTGGACTGTCGGACTATTTATGTGTGTATCTATCCATCTATTTGTCTATCTATCGATCTATCTATGTATGTAATGTATGTAATGTATGTGATGAATGGTATGGTATGGTATGGTATGGTATGGTATGGCATGGTATGGTATGGTATGGTATGGTAATGTATGGTATGGTATGGTAATGTATGGTATGGTAATGTATGGTATGTAGGTATGGTATGTAGGTATGGTATGTGGGTATGGTATGTAGGTATGGTATGTAGGTATGGTATGTAGGTATGGTTTGTAGGTATGGTATGTAGGTATGGTATGTAGGTATGGATGGTATTTATGGTATGGATGGTATGTATGGTATGGATGGTATGTAATGTAATGTAATGTTATGCAATGTTTTGCAATGTTATGTAATGTAATGTAATGTATGGTAATGTATGGTAATGTATGGTAATGTATGGTAATGTATGGTAATGTATGTATGTATGTATGTATGTTTGTTTGTTTGTTTGTTTGTTTGTTTGTTATATATGTAATGTATGTAATGTATGTAATGCGTGTAATGTATGTAATGTATGTAATGTATGTAATGCATGCAATGTATTCACCCCGCTTCGCGTGGGGTGGCCGCCCACACCGCAGGTTTATTTCGGTCCGTGAGAGGGGCTAAGGGTGGTTTTCCCCCGTGGGGGCTCTTCAAGCTAAGAAGTTTCAATAAGAAATCCTTCCAAAACATTGTTTTTGACAGTGTTTTTCCAATGTTTCCAGTCAAACAGACGGTAATTTACACGTTTTTTTGCCATAAAGGCAGTAAATCCTTCCAAAACATTGCTTTTGACAGTGTTTTTGTAATGTTTCCAGTCAAGCATACGGTAATTTACACGTTTTTTGCTATAACGTCAGTCCAAAACACTTGTTTTGCAGTGTTTTCAATGCTCTGGCATCCAAAAACCCTGCAAATTCTTGCTATGTACAATGTTTTTTTTCATTTTTGGCCGTTTTTCCATTGCCGGAAAGCTACCAAAATGACCCAAAATTCCATTTCAATACCCTCTTGCGCTCAGACACCCAAAAATCCTCGAAAAATGTCGAAAACACCACCGTATTCTGGTCTCGGTGCGAAACCGTTTTTGGGGTCTGGTCTCGGTGCGAAATCGTTTTTGGCCCCCCCCCCCAGCTAAAGCTGATATAGCGACTGCTATATTAACAAATGTCATTGAGCATTTAGTGTTGCTGTTGCCCCCCAATAAGCACGCCTTCACCGCCAAAGCGGTGTGGGCGGATTTAATGTATGTAATGTATGTAATGTATGTAATGAATGTAATGTATGTAATGTACGAAATGTATGTAACGTATGTAATGTATGTAATGTATGTAATGTATGTAATGTATGTAATGAATGTAATGAATGTGATGAATGTGATGAATGTGATGAATGCAATGAATGGAATGAATGTAATGAATGTAATGAATGTAATGAATGCAATGAATGCAATGAATGTAATGAATGTAATGTTTGTCATGCATGTAATGTATGTAATGTATGTAATGTATGTATGTAATGTAATGTAATGTAATCTGATCTAATCTAATGTAATGTCATGTAATGTAATGTAATGAATGTATGTAATGTATGTATGTAATGAATGTAATGCAATGTTATGTAACGTAACGTAACGTAACGTAATGTAATGTAATGTAATGCAATGAATGTATGTAATGTGTGTCATGTAATGTAATGTAATGTAATGGAATGGAATGCATGTATGTATGTATGTATGTATTGTATGTATTGTATGTATTGTATGTATTGTATGTATTGTATGTATTGTATGTATGGTATGTATGGTATGTATGGTATGTATGGTATGTAAGGTATGGATGGTATGTATGTATGGTATGTATGGTATGTATGGTATGTATGTATGGTATGTATGGTATGTATGGTATGTATGTATGGTATTTATTGTATGTATGGTACGTATGGTATGTAGGGTATGCATGTATGGTATGTATGTATGTATGGTATGTATGGTATGGTATGGTATGGTATGGCATGGCATGGTATGGTATGGTATGGTATGGTATGGTATGTATGGTATGTATGGTATGTATGGTATGTATGGAATGTATGGAATGTATGGAATGTATGGAATGTATGGAATGTATGTGATGTTTGTAATGTATGTAATGTATGTTATGTATGTTATGTATGTAATGAATGTAATGAATGTAATGAATGTGATGAATGTAATGAATGTAATGAATGTAATAAATGTAATGAATGTAACGAATGTAATGAATGTAATGAATGTAATGTATGTCATGCATGTATGTATGTATGTATCTCAAGAGATGTAAAACTTGTACCTGTGAACTTCAATTGGAAGTGGCAACACCTTCGGTGTGATGTCGCCTGCGTTGATTCATCGCAATTTCTTCATGCAAGATTCTCCTTCGGTGCGATTGCGCTTTAGTATTCTCATGGTATTTTCTTCAAGCAGGGGGCAGTGGCCCACTCATGAGTCCACTGCCAACGAAGCTACTCATGAGTTGGGAGGATATCGGGACTGATCATCCCGACGTACCTGCACTTTTGTCGAATCCAATTTTCGTCAGTGGCAACCGGCTAAGCCAAGAACCGGCATGTCGAGTTTTCAAACGGCTTCTCAGACCAAACTCGAACTTTAGGACTTCCAGTCAGTACAGGAGACATGTTCATCAGTAGGAGGTGCGGGCGCTGATTTCCTGAGAGGGGTTGCATTTTGGAGCATCAGATCTTCAGTTTTGGGAAGATGATTATGCGTGACAGGTGCAGCACTTCGTATGACCTGGCCTCGCTTTTTTGTGGCAGGCGCAATACTTTAGACAGGTGGAGTGGAAAAACCGCAAAATGCATTGGTACGAGGCCGTCAGCTCTGCACTCAACTTTCCTCCGGAGCCACCAAAAAAAACACAGGGTCTTGCGACTTGTCGACCTGTTCGCGCCCGGATCTTCTTTCTTCTCTCGCTTTTTCTTCTCTGACTCTTCCCGCCTCTGCTTTTCCATGTGGCCATATTGTCGGAAGTTTGACTTCTAAAATTTGTTGACCATTTTGTTACATTTTGTTACGAGAAACTAAAAACAAACTTGGGAGAGAATGCAAGTTCGTTGCGAGACTTGATTTGGGATACTTACGTATGTGCTCAAATGAATTTTGCAAGCAGAGGAAGTAGATCGGCTGAATTGATGCAGGGGTGGCCGCTGATGAGGGCCTAGGAGCAGTTGCTTTTGAAGAAATTCAGTCTTTTATATGCTCATTTTTGAAAAAAAATGTGTTGCCTTGAATTTTGGTGTATACTGTTGCTGAGGTAGTAGCCGTTTGGCGAGGTGATGTTGCGCTGCCCAACGTTTCTCTCCAGCGCTATATCAAGGGAGGCCGCAAAGAAACCAAATCGTTTGGCTCGAAAAACACAAACATAGCAAATGTGTTGAGGCTGCAGCAGAAAACATATAAAACATGTCTTGAAAGTTGTCGAAATACACTCGAACCAACAGCTGGATTAAAATATCTATAGACCCAGCGCTCTGATCGAGAGATGTGAACGCAGCATTATTATGATATTATTCCTGGTCGGGGATTCAAGGTCTTTAGCAGTTTTGCACATAAACTTCAGTTTGCAGAAGAGCACGGAAGAGTCCAGCATGTTTTTGAAATCTGCAACATTAATTCACAGAACAGGCGCAGAGAACCAATACCGTAGCAGCCGCAGTACTTGCAACATGTCTTGCTACAGATTCCTCGCAGACAACCAGTCCTGCCGCGCAGAAGTCCCTCACAAATCTTACAGTCCCTGTCACCATCCCTGTCTGCTTTTGAAATTGGGGCCGAAACCTGAAAACTTCATCGTTTTTCATCGCTTTTGGAATTTAGGATGCCCTGGGCTCTGAGGTGATGCTGTCTGATGTGATGGCTTCGGGCCCATTGTATGAAGCTGTCTACACCTGGGGATTTTCACTCTCCATGATTTGTGTCACCTACTTAGTACTTACAGCCTTCCGCTGACACATGGGTTGAATTGAGCCCACTATGCCAGTTTGGCTGTTCCTGTGTTGAAAACCAGGTGTGCTTTGTTTTCCGTGAAGCTTCAACATTTTGGCGACAGAAGCTCCCATCGATGGCTCCAGATGTGGACCGCTTCGTTTTCATGCCGCTCGGCCCAAAAAGTGACCGGGCTCAAGCAAGAAGCATAGGTCAGCCGAGAGATTGTCACTTTCTACTTGCGCACGGTTGCAAAGCACGCCAAATAGATCCAAACAGTGTAAGTAAAAATGAACTGATTCGATAGGGGTCTGCAGAGCAATGTGAGCAGGAGCGGCACTGTCACTGTGATGCTTCAGTGGGCAAATGTTCCAAGGCTCTATGCTCTTTGTGCGCCGTGCTTGCTGGGGTTGGTTGCCTTTCAGTACAAACACGATTTGCAGCTCGGAAGCCAACCATTTCAGTCGGAGAAATGAATTGCAGCCGCAGTCTCCAAGAGAGGTTTGTATGCATAGCGCCCGGCAGAACAAGAGCACCGAAGAGTACTGAAGAGTATTGAAGAGTGAAGCAGACCTGATCTCAAAGTTGTAAGTAACAGAAAGAAAGTCTCAGGTCTTTACATCGCGAAGACCTTTGGGCTCTGATCTATGACTTCGACTTTTTGCTGTGGGCTCTTCATGTGTTCCACACTTCAGTCTTCTTCCTGACCTGTTGTGCTATGGCTTACATCTATGGGCTTCGACTCAGTCCAGCTCTTGATGCCTCTGGACTTACGCACCCATCCGACAGATTTTGGCGAAGTTCTGGATCTTGGCGCCGCGCTTGGAGAGACCAAGGAGAGACCAAGGAGAGACCCAGCGACTTAATGCAAACTATAGGACCTAAACTTAAAATATCAAAAAATATCTATCCAATCCTTTATAAATATATTGCACTCACTTCAAGACCATCTTGACATCATAGCCAACATCAAATCAACAGGGCGCTCTGGTCGTGCTTTCGCTATGTAAAGTTTGGTATGTGCGTTTCACAATGTGCCATGGCATTTTTGAACATCAGTTTGCTCAGATTGCCATGCCTCTCAGCGACCCAAAGGTGCATCTTGATGCTTACGCCTGTCGGTGTGGTGGTGCGATTTTTCCATCTCTTCTCGGGACGGCTCTATGGGGTATTCTCCTGGTATTGGTCGAGGCTTTGCAGGGACTTGAAAGGGGCTTTCTGTTTGGGTTGCTCCAAAAGTGTGTGTGTGTACCATCTGAATAGATGTAAAACTTCTGATTATTGCAGGGCCGCTGGGGAACGTTGCAGTCAGCGGCCAATGAAGACGCTGCAATGTTCCTGTGAAAACGTACCTGCATATCTATCTATCTATCTATCTATCTATCTATGTATGTATGTAAGTATGTATGTATGTATGTATGTATAGTCGCGCCCCTGGGCGCATACAAGTCGCAGCGGGGGGGAAATATGTCTTTATTTATCGCTGTTGTTTTTTGATTGTCAACGTCTACTGTGGATTGTATTTTATCTACTTATATAGGTTCATTTCATCGTGTTAGGTTGTTGTTGGAGTCGTTTGCACGTAAGATGTATTCCACAACAAAATTTGCAACGACAGTTCTGAGCAAGTGTGTGTGTGGAGCGTCTGAATAGACGTAAAACTTCTATCCTTTCTGCCCCTGTGACATTGCACGTCGATTTTGTCAATTTAGCTTTTCCGAATTGCAGGGGGTGCCGGAGGCACTGATGAGACCGGCACTAACAAAGACACTCATCAGCTGCCTGTGATATATGGGGAGGCTCATCGACGTACCTGTTTGCGATTTACTGTAATGGCAAGGGCCAAGCCAAGAAGTCCAACAACAACAACAACAGCAACCACAACCACGACCACAACGACAATGACAATGACAATGACAATGACAACGACAATGACAACGACAACGACAGCAGCAACCAACAACCAACAACCAACAACCAACAACCAACAACCAACAACCAACAACCAACAACCAACGACCAACGACCAACGACCAACAACCAACAACCAACAACCAACAACCAACAACCAACAACCAACAACCAACAACAAGGTAACGTCGTCCATTGCGGTCCCGCTGTTTTTGTTTGTTTTGAAAACAAGCATCTTGCTATTTCGATAAACCTTATGGCACTTTCTGTCACCATGGATTTTGCGCCATGTTCAAATGCCTTGCGTTTTACAGCACTTTGTGTCCATTTTGTGCTATTTCCAATGGGTTTTACAAGTCCATGTGCAAATCAGCGAAAAAAAACGCTTGGAAGCCAGCAATATGTTAGGATCGTGTTGCATACATGATAGACCAGACATAGACACATACCTTGCATACTTGGACATGTACACTGATTCTTATATACATATATGCAAGTATATATACATATATTTATATCCATATATATATATGTGTATATATATATATATATGTGTAACCTGACACAAACAGGCATGCACACACTGAGATATGGTTCCGTAAGGAACGCGATGAGATTCGATATGGTGATGAAGATGTATACGCCTTGATGAACCTAAGTGGCCTTACGAGATCGGACGTCACACGTGCTGACAGGGTGAACTTGCCAACATGATACACATTGCAGTTCAAAGGACTCTCAAAACATACCAAGGATGACAGCTTGTCAAAAGTTTCAAACTTCTTTGCAGGTACACAGTTGGACGTCTCCAACTGCTTCCCATGACATCACTAGCTTCGTTGGCCAGCGTCGTGATGCCATGCGCTGGCCCCCTGCTACTGGTTCTTAATTTATCAAAATTCGTATCTCGCAAACTGAAAGCTCGCAGAAATGAATTCTTGCAAAATTAATTACCGCAAACTGAATCTCGCCAAACTGACACACATAAATGAAATCCGGGAGATGCTACTGCCTCCAAGATCGAAGCTCAATACGACATGTGAATGACGACAAATGAATAACTTCGGCTTGAATGGATAGCCGTTTACACACACACACACACATATATATATATACATATTCATCCCACCCCCACCCCACCCCAACCCCAACGGGCAGCGTAACATCATCAGCGTACCATGAACGTTAACATCCCACCCCACCCCACCCCAACCCCAACGGGCAGCGTAACATCATCAGCGTACCATGAACGTGAACATTCCACCCCACCCCAACCCCAACGGGCAGCGTAACATCATCAGCAGCGTACCATGAACGTTAACATCCTACCCCACCCCACCCCAACCCATGTTTATTAAAAACTAGCAAATTCCCCGGGGCCGTATTGGACGACGTCAGCAACAAGAACCACCACAACGACAACGACAATGACAACGACAACGACAACGACAACCACAACCAACAACCAACAACCAACAACCAACAACCAACCGCAACAACAGCAGCAGCAACAACAACAACAACATTTTCCGCTCCTACTCGGTTGCCACAATCTGGTATTCACTGCATTTATTCCATTTCACCGACTTGGCAGAGGGCTAAGCCGAGAACCCTGAACATTGACATGGTCCTTGATGAGTATGTGGTTTTACACGGATTCTACATTATCTATTCTATTCTACTTTCTTGGAACCTCAACATTGTCTTTGTCGAGATGATCAGTTTTCCATCCTGGTTATTCTTCATTATTCCTCTGAGGTCGCTACCAGTCGTTAAGGGTCTTGTTTAACTGCACGTTATGGGATTCAGTTCCCAACGGATCACTACAATGATCCATTTCTTGTCTAGTGTGATTTCCATGGTGGCTCCGGCATGGTGCCATGGACCCACTTGAGCCTGCCTTTCCGTTCACCACCACTTTGCGATTTCCTGCCGTTCCTGCTGTCCTTGTGAACCCGTGGGACCTGCACCTCTACTTGAATGGAGCCACGCCGAACAGCCAGAAACTTCTTTCTTCTCTGCTCAAGCGTGCGATGTTACATGCAACATGACAAACGACCAGGCAGATACATGCCCTCCAGGTGTGGTGATTCTTCTCTTTTGTTCGTTTTCTGGTGAGGTCAAACATATTGTGCGCCTAATTCAGCTGAACTTGAACAGCCGTTTAATGCCCACGTGGCTTGATCGGCATCGGTCCCGATTGAAAAAACACAACACACAAACTTTTAAATTAGAACTGAGTCCCATCGTACTGTGGAACTATAGCTTTTTGACTGCGCTTGTCGTCCGCTCATCTCCAACCATGTGGTCCTGGCCCAATACCACTCCACCCTGGACAGCATCTACGACCTCGAGCTCTACGGCGCCATCGCATACAGCACCCCTTGGAACCCAGCGCATCTTCTACCACAGCACAGCCAACCTGTCACCAGTCCACTACCACCTTCCACGACTATGCCACCAACACCGACGACTACCATTTCGCACTGTCCCCCAGAGCATACTTTTGGACAACCTTCCGACCTATCTCTCCACTGGACGAACCGACAACCTACGCCAACGCCAACCTTTTCTCCACAGGAACGGGCCAACCGCATCCTGTACCTGTACTACCACATCCACTGACACCACAGCCTTTGCAGCCTTCTCCGGACTTATGGAATCAAGCCCCACTCAATCCACTGGCTTTGACTCCTACACCTTCATACATAACATCACACCAAGCATTACCTACCGGACCTATCCAATATGTTCATCCTGGTGTATGTGCAGGCATTCCTCACCACGCTCCACATTCGGCTCCACAACAGACACAACCTCCTTCACCAAAACCTGCGGCAAGAAAAAGCTGCTCCAGAAAAACAACCACCACTGCGACGAGCACTACTTCGAACGACCGCACCTGATTTCTGGAAAACCGCATGCAACGCCAAGTCAACTCCCGCATGGATCAGGTTGAGACCAGAGTCCAAGAGATGCTGAACACCATCACGAAGTCACTCCGAGCACCCACACCACCAGCTCCACTTGCTCTACCGGCCCAACCACTCAGCCACCTCCAACCGCTCCTGGCAACCTTGAACGTCTCGCCGACGATCCAAAACCCGTTCAAGATCATCGCCGACCTCGCCAACACCAACCATTCCGACAACCTCTACCTCGGCAATGTTCCACGCCTCACCATCCCAAAGACCGTCGCACTCCATCCCCTCATCGTCGCCGATCACCTCCTCGTGAACCTTCCCGGTGCCACCGTGTCAGCCCTGACCGTACACCTCTCAAGATTCGCTGCCATTCTCGCCATCGTCAACCGATTACACTTCGACCTCGACAACCCGATCCATATGACTCCGGCCTATCACACAACTCCTCCGCGCAGGCAGCCAACAATGATGATGTCTGGGGCACCTGGCAAGCTCGGTCCAAAGGCCCCCCCGCGCCACCACCTCTCTTGGATCATGTCACAGAACGTATTGCTGGAGGCTCGACCGACGAAAGAGGCCATGAAGAGGACCAACCTATTGCCATTGGGGACTTTGAGAAATTACCAGCTGGCTCACCGACTACATGGACGCCCACAGAGATCCCGACCATGTCAAATGTGCCAGCAAGCTTCCACATGGCTACAAAACTCCTCTCAAATTCTCCATGACACATGCCGAGAACCGCAGGTACAAAGAATTTGTAGATGCAATGTTCCATCAACTCTCACTTCCATACACCACATCCACCAAAGCCACTGTGTACATCAAAGCGGACCGAGAAATGGTGACCAACATCGCAAAATGCTTCGCCAAAGCTGATCGTTTGGATGTGGAGTTGGCGAAACGCACGAAAGGTTACTTTATCGAGGCTCTTAACCTTCTCGCCATCACAATACCTACTAGCTTGCCGGAGAAACCGGCCTTCCGCAACGTGGAACATGCGCTATCTATCATCGCACAGATTGGGGGGTTGTGGCAAAAATCTTGGTCGAAGATGCTATCAGACCCGCTGGATGGAGTCGAAACGGCGAAAACATCCCAAATCAGTACCCTTGATTTGGCTTCTTTGGATTCTCTTCGGAAATCATCAGAACTGACCGACTGGGCAGTCACAAACTGCACTGCTGGACTTCATCGGATTGGCAAGGGCCAGCTTCCAGCCGGCTTGATCACCACCTGTCGCTCTCCGAAGATTACCAAGCACATGGCAGGAGGCAATGATCAGCTGCAAAGAATCTGCCGCTTGGGAGGCATAGCAAAAGGAAAGGACGGCGCTACTGCCACCAACTCCTCCTGCGCCAATGTGGCTTTTGTTGCTGGAACTCATCAGATTGCCACCTCCATGATCACCTATGCCAAGCAACCCACGTCGAGCCGCTCAGATGATGCCCATCGTAAGCGACCCTGATGTCCTTGCTGGTCGACCCGTACAATATTGCACTGAGGTAAACCCTCTTTCGCACCTGTTTTGGAGTAACAATGCTTCTCCCGCTTGGTGACGCTACCGCTTCGAGCATCTTCCGCTAAAACAATTTCTTGCTGATTTTTCGTTGGTGTCACCACTCATGCAGCGCTGTGGACTGAAATGGCCAAGGGCTAAGCCAAGGACCCCATTGCATCTTTTTGTTGATTATTCTGTTCGCTGGACAACATTTTGATCATGATACGTGATGTGGCTGGGGCTAAGCCAAGTACCCCTATACCGACACCGTATTTTATCCACATGTTGGCTTGGAGAGTGTGAACACGATTATTGCAGCGCCATTTCCCTACATCATGGCGTCCCAGGACCAGATCTCGCAATTCTCGCAGATGATTCCTCCATCGCAGCCCGATCGCTCTTTGTCGCGCCCCAAGACGCAACCCGGGAGAATGGCCCACTTCTTCAATGCCAACGTTTCGAGGACCTCTTCACCATGCTATGGCTGCCCCGCGACCATCGTGGAGTATATCCCCGTTATGGAATGCACCTCAACATCCGACTGGTTTCCAACCCTACAACACCGGACCACAACCATCTATGTTTGCCATGCAGTATGCCGTATGCCTTCCCACCTCAACTGCCTCTACATCCTCCACCTCCACCTCCAAGTTGCCCATCCACACCGCATCGATTCTGCACTACCAGACCGAAATCGCCTTCGGGACTGACACGACCTCAGACAACATCCCCTGTCAACCGTGGATACACCATCCGACCTTGCGAAATTCCACCGATTGACACATGGAAACCGGCTTCAGAATTCCACGACGCCGCAAAGGTCAACGGCTTGGACTTCGCAGCGACCATCAGATCCAGCAAATTCACCAGTTACAAAGACATTGAGGGCATGGATCCTCTTCAGGTTCCGCTTTGGAAGTTTCTGTACCGGGGCTTACACAACAGATGGTTGTACGACGCATTGCACACGGCAGGGAAACCTATGTCATCCCGTTCGACAACATACGGTATTCGTTGCCGAGCTCGTCAGCCAACTTCGGTCCCGCAACATTGATCTTGACCGACTTGCAGCTTACTGATCTCGAAACCAGGGCACCGACCTCCAACAGAAGGAAGCAACCCAACAGATGGCGAAGGACGTGGCCCAACACATTCAATCATGCTACACCCACCACGGACCCCACCAGCCAACAACACATCCTGGAACTTGAGACGGAACTCGCCAAAGTGAAGGCCTCCCAGGGAGACACCTCATCTCCACCTGATACACCAGGAACCTCCCACACAGCTGGCATGTCACCAATTTAACGAGCACTACATGGAAACGCCTCCTCTACTCCTGGTCGCTCCCGGTTTCGTCAATACATGGCTTGAGGAGAGCCAACCGCCCTGCGATCTGGACGTGACCTTCCCAACGCCTACGTCCTGCCAAAGCGGAAAACAGTTCACTTCACCCCATCGTCAGTTTTTTCACCTCACCTTTTCGATCCATGCTCAACTGCATTGCGAAACTGCTATACCAACTCATTCCAGCAGCTTTTCCACACAACCTGGCTCAAGGTGATGTTTTCGGCCTCATCAAGAAGTTGCAAGATGTGGGCCCCGACACCATCGACCTCCCTCGGCTACAATCGAGACCTCGCAGGCTTCTTCACCAGTATTGACACCCGACGATTCATCGACAGTTGGCACCTCATGCTATACAGTACCCGACATCCACTATTAGCACATGCCCTGGCGAGATCACCTCAGTCAAACCCGCCACAGGCAACAACACTGGAGATGTGGTCAAAGGACGCACGTGTCGTACCTTGAATGTCACTCGCAAAATGTAAATTCGAGATGTGGAACCCATTATCCTCATGTCTCTGCAGATGACAATTCTCCATTGGCAGTTGCGTCTTTGAACAAATTCGAGGATCGCCGATGGGCTCTCCACTGAGCCTGGCCTTATGCCTCATGGTCGTCGCTCTCTCCGAAGAAGTTTGGTACCGTACATTCCAAACCACCCTGCCGACAATGGACTCGATTTCAAGATTCCTACGCTACGTTGACAACAGACTCTGCTTGGTCGACCCCAGTTGGTTGGATGGTCCCGCATTTGTGACGTTCCTTCACCGGGAATTCTACGGTGCCCCCATCATCTTGGAGACTGAGCCGGACCAGGAATTCCTTGGCTTCTGCATTGAGTTTGAGCCTTTCGCACTTCGATATTCCCCGCCTCGAGATTTCAACCAAGTGATGGCCCCGTTCTCTGCATCACCACTTTCTGTACAGCTGTCGGGTTTCGTATCTCGATTATTTCTCGTCGCAAAACGCTCATTTCCGAACGGGAGAAACTCCGGGGCTTTGCGGCCCTGCATTGTTTGTATAGTTCCGCCGGATTTGAAGAGGACGACTTACGATCAGCTGCCAAACTGATCCATCAGTACATGCATCCCAAAGCTCTGTGGTAAAAGATCCCTGCGGTGAGTACATCATCCATCTTTAGCTTGTTGGCTACAAACATATAGGATTACACCGATCTCCCATGGCATCCAGCTCTACACCTTCTACGCCCATACAAGACCAGTCTTTCACCAATTCCTTCACGATGTACATCACGCGCACCTACTTCCTCATCGGGCTATGTCCATCCTTCCACCAACTTTGATCCCCAACCTCGAACCTACACCATTGCTCAGTTCCGGAGCATGGGATCAACCAGATGGCCTCCAACCACAGGAACGATTCTCTCCAGCCACCAGGGCCTACATTGATGGAGCCGAACTTCCCAATGATGAACTTCCCGACGACGACTCCATGATGGAAGACTTCGCCGATGCGGAGCTCTCTCATATTCCTCCTTCTCGGCAACATCTCGCAGCTCCACCACCCGACAGCATGCCTGAACCTTCCACTTTGACCATACCTGCTCGTACGGCGCGACGCACACCTCGGGCTATACGCCCAAAGTTCCGAACCGACGTTGCAAATCTCGCTCCCGATCCCAAGAATCATCAGCCCCTTTGAATCGCCCATGGACGGAGGATGAAGCACTACAATACAACAACTTCGGGAGTTGAAGAGCGACAGAAAGGGAAACATGCCTGGAAAGTCACCGCAGGCAAGCTTTCCCGATCAGAACAGGATGTCAAGAATAAGTATAGAACCTGATCAAACACTCTTAGGGATGATCCTCACCTCAACCTCCTGGTCTATACTGCGTCCAATGCTTCTTCCGAGGTATGTTTACGAGATAAAGCAGTGCTATTCGACGTCGGCAGCCTGAGCATGGATCCGTACCACTCTTGTTATTCGGTCTCAATCTGCAATTTATTGGTATTCCTTTTACTGAATTTTAACATTACATACTTGGTGCAGCGTGGGTTGTCGCTTGACCACCCCTCCGCCTGATGACATGCCTTGTTCTAATTTTGCCTTTTGTTCGTCTGAGCTTAGCATCTAATAATGTCACTCCGTGAACACCTGGACCGCTACTGCTTTTGACACGCCATGGCCGGAGACCGCCCGCTGAGATCTCGCTCGCCTATACTACCACTCGGGATACATCCAGCCATAGACCTTCGCCGTTTTTTAGATCTCCCGGGTGGCAACCTCCTACACCTCGTCCTCATCGACCCATCAGATTGAATTGAAACCTATGCAGCAAGTGGCGCTACAGGACCCATATTACAACATCCTCGCACCTCAGGTCGCTGGGGACCTGTCAACTGCGGAGTACGACGGCCTCTTCCATATCTTAAGGTCATCTATCCGGGTTACGCGTCCCGTCATTACATTGAGGAGAAGAAGAAGAATTTGCCGCTGCATCCGCCGCCAAATCGACGCCGCAGCAATGTGGGCAGCGCTAGCTGCCGCGTCCGCCGTAGCCGCCGCTGCCGCCACAGCGCAATCCGCGCTGACGCCAAATCGGCTGCTGGACCTTTCCTAAGTAGATGATTGTACTTGTAGTAGGTGCCCAACCAAACCTGCGTTCGATTGGCGTGGTGTGATAAGTTGGTCTTTCCTCAGTCAAAGGAGAATTTTGGCATTCCCAAGCTAAGTGTTCCCAGTGGCCTGGCCCCCCACAAAAGGGGCAAGGCAGTCCCATCCAAGCTGGAGAAACAGTGGCACCAGTGAGAACAGTTCTAATAGCTGGGGTGTTGTCGGCAAGAGCTCTAAGTCCGTCCCAATCAACATTCAGGAGTTGGGCTGAAGTCACATGTTGGAACATAGCAACTTCGTATCTCTTACTGTGAAGAAATTTGTCAAAACATGACAGCCGCCAACCTGACCTAACAGTGTGGGACATCCATTTTCTCAGAGTGGCAACAGGCGCGCCACCATCTTGTGCCAACGCAAAGGTCCTTTTTTTAATAGCTGCATGACGACTCGCACAAGGTTGCATCCTGCTATGCAGTCCAAGTGGTTCTTGGCCCCATAGGGGAGACATCGCAGCCATTTGTGAGCCTGGCGGTTGACGCCTTGCCCAGCTTTCACTGTTGCCCAAAACTTCATAGTCAGGGTTTCAGTAGGGTGTCGAGCCAACCATCCATAGCAGCAACAGCTCAAGGCAAACAGCCGGGCATAGGAAGCATACTTGGAGGCATTGACATGCAAGAGACGAAGAAGGGCCAGGCGTCGGTTTGCAAGCGCCAGGCGGTCTTCCTCTTTGGGTGCATTTCCACGTTGGAGTGATCTGGTGACGATACCCAAGACAGTAACGTCAGGTTTGATCATAGATTCTTCCCCAATCGTTTGAAGTGCCCGCATTGCCGGCCGCCCGCGGGCCGTGTCTTGAGCCTTCTCAGACTCGATGAGGCCCGCCTGCAGGCTTCACGCTCTCCAGTGGTCAATTCGCTCGATCAGTTGAGTGGCAGAGGCACCAGTGAAGGAGCGGTCATCCATGTAGATTGAAGTTTCACCATCGAAATTCTGATGCAAAGCTTCAATGTGGCGTTGCGCACAACTCATTACATTGAGGAGATCGAGAACCTGGTGATCACTACCTTCGCACAACGCTGGGCCATCTTCCTCAACGCCTCGGACTTCTACTTCACCATCTGCTGAAAATTCAGACAGCCGGCACCCTGGACATCCTCTCCGCCCACTCCCCGAAGTGGAAGACTCATCAATACCGCAACCTTGGCCCCACTACGAACACGGAGTACCTGCACACGGACGTGGGACTTGTTCTCCATCTTGAAAGTGTTCCACGGGGACATCCTTTCTTCACACACACTGCCCTTATGGTGACCAACTCGTGACCTAGTCCATTCCGGATCTCATCATGATAAACGTCTGTGATCTCCGGTGCCGCAAATTTGGAAAAGGCGCACGGACGGCCTACTTCCCAGTTCCCAGTATTGATATTATTTTTGATGGCTTGAGAAATATTGATTGTTCACCACATCTTGTACTCAATACTTTAAGGTTTTTTGGTTCTATTTCTCGCTCATTCGTTGCTTCATCATGCCTCGTCCTGCTGGCAAAACCGACCTACGAGAAGATCATCATGACCTGGACAACCCTATTGCAAGTCACTCTGCGTCCGCTCTACTACATCCACACCTACCTCCTCGTAACGAGTTCTCCTCCACTTCGTATTTACCACGTTCAGCCCGTGCAGTACCACATGCTCAGAGCGTGCACACTATTTTCATCACAAAGGCTTCCCATCCCCTATCTCTCCAACCCGATGAATTATGGATCGTGGAGCTGAATTCTGATGGGCATGAAACCTGGCGCTCCATTGAATCCTTCCTGGGCACACTACATGTGACCAACGAACCCCGAACACTCCGCTCAGTGGCAAACCAATGGCGCCAACATTTTGATGATGTCCTTGCCCTTCCGCGCTCAGATACCTCCCATGATCTCGATCCTGTATACTCATCCTGAACACATTTGGTCAACCTGTTTCCGTCATCCCGAACCACACATCAATCTTGCAGGCTTGTTGGGGAAGATTAGCTTTTCGACATTCACAAGGTGACCCGTCTTCATTAGCCTGGCAACCAACCAGCACTGCTACGCCTTCCTCAGCGTTACGGCCAACCACCTGGACTTCGGCGACACCTACTTCCCCTATCTTTCAAACTCCGTCTACGCCCTTGGACCGTCAACCTTCGAACCTGAGCATAGAAATGGGTTTGTCGGATTCAAGTTTGTAGTTTCACGATATCGGCACTCCGCTTCCATGACAAAAGCCGTCTGCCCACTTATTCCTTTTCTTCATTTGATTCGCTGGTCTCCAACAATTTTCATTCTCGCCGCTAGCTTGTTTGAGCTTTCAATTTCAATTTCACTTGACGCTCCCTTCGTTCGTTTCGCACGTGATGTCCTCGATCTGGGTCGCTGATGGACCGAACTCACGACGACCTCATCCTGACTCAGCAGCCAGCACCTCACGGACTGGTTCGCGACGAGATTCTATGACCCAATGGTATGGTTCTGACGGTATGACCCGCTCTATATAAAGCAGCCCCACCACCAGACAGAAACATCCTCGTCGCTGTGGACTACCGGGACCTCCAAGACTTAGCCCACTACCGCCACCCAGACCACCAAGACTATAGCATCCTTCGACCAGCCTTCTTTAGCAACGCCACTATTGCTGAACAAGAAGCATTGTTTATGCAGGCACAACACCACACTCCTGCACCTGCTCGGGCCTTACGGTTGGGCGACCTTTGCCAGGTTGTGCTTTTGGAATCAATGGGATCCCAACGTCGAAGGAGATAAATTGTAGATTCGCTATCACGACTTGGACGGAGATACTTTTCAGCTTACTCTAACTAGCACTGTCATGGAACTCCTGGAGACATCGACCTGAGTGGCGCACCAAGCAGTCGGACTTTATGTCTACGGCAGCACTTCCCTTGGACATTCGCCATACATCTGTTTCTACAGCGTCTTTCGTGCCATGTTCGTCGATCTGGCGTGATCTTGCCCTAGATTGGTCTCGATATCTTCTTCCGGAAAGGAAGGTAACGCTGCATTGAACATGATGGGGCTTCAACCATTTACATACCTGTCCTTTTGGTTATGTTTTGAATTTTGCTGATTCTTCGACTTGTTTACTGAATTTCCTGGTGATTTTTCCTGAGTTCTGAGCCGTCATATTGACCCATCGTTGTCCTTTGTGATGCCAGTAACTTCGTTTGCCGTTTTCAGCTTCTACACAATCTCCGTATTAAAAGAGATTCTGCCATGGCAAACCTGTCGTGGCCAGCCGCCTCAGCACGACCTACCCTCGACGTAGCTGCAGCAGATGCACCTATGGATCTTACGTCCGGGACTGCAGCAGATGCACCTATGGATCCTACGTCAGGGACTTCGGCACCTCGACCTACCTGCTCAGAGCTATGCGCCCCAAGCCATGGACACACCTCCCCCTCCTTTTCCAACTACAGATCCAATGAACGCCATCAACAGCACTGATCCCCGCCAACACAATGAATACTGCACTGAACAAACGGTCCACGCTGTCACCTTCAAGATCTACACATTCAATGAGGGAACGAAAAGAACTGTGAATCCATGAGGTCAACCACATCGGATTCGCCCGCCTCCGGCAACCTGAGCAGTTCTTTTATCTACTAACAGGTGATCATGCACTTTCTCGTCGTACCGCTGATTGCTGGAGAGCATTCTTTGAGATACCATTCCAAACGAAGGAAGCCCTTACTATGCCTTCAGGGACGGCCAACGCTCCTCAACAACCGATGCCCAGACACCTACAATTCCTGTGTTGGCTGCTCAGCTACGTGCGTTGCCCTTTGACCAATCTACCTCTGGTTCTGCACCTGCGGCCTCATCATCGACTATCACTCGTGGCATCCCCATCGAGCAGTTGCAAGCACTGGCCCAAGGACTTCATACCCTGGCATCCCCTCATACCCTGGCATCCCCTAGCCCTTCTGATTCGCAAGAGATGACACCAACTTTTTAGGCAGCCAGGCTCGATGGACTCGCTCTTCCGACAAAAGACCCTGCTGCAACTGTGTGTGTGTGTAACATCTGAACAGATGTAAAACTTCTTCATTTCTAATATTCTTACGTTTGCAGGGGGACACAGCATTTCACTGGGACTGTGTCCAACGAAGCTACCAGTGAAATGGGATATCCAGCTTGGCCAGCTGGACGTACCTGCATCAGGTTGTGTTTTCGTGATGGGATGTGGATAACCCAAGAACCACCTTGCCGTTTCATTTGACATGTCCTTTTACTGCACTGTTGTCGCAATCTGGAATCAATTTTGACATTTACATGCATCAGAACCTTCCTCAGTTTTTCGCCGAAACCTTGTCGCCGACAATACTTTTGGTTTTTTGGATTATTTCGCCGACATGTCGGCGATGTATTTGGACTATTGTATCAACACTACGATCGCCGATTCCTTTTTGATGACGAATTCGGACATGGAAACCATTCAGGAGAACTTCTATTATTCGTAGGATGCTTCGTTAATTTCATTGTTTCGTATCTAATCTGCATGTTTCAGGATTCAGTTCCTGCCGGATCATATAATGATCCATTCTTGTCTAGTGTGATTTCCATGGTGGCTCCGACATGGTGCCGTGGAGCCATTTGAGGCAACCCTTTTCAGGGTGAGTGATGACAGTCCGGACTTCTGAATTCACACATTTCCTAGAAGACTCTTCGATCACAAAAACGGAAGCCATTCCACCCAAGGCCACGGAAACAAAATTCCACGCACATTTCGTTTTTTTGAGGCCAGACAGCCAAAGAACCACGAAATTCATGGTTTTCACGGCTCAGGATGCACATTTTCACGTTTTCACGTTTTCACGAATGACGGCGCGCGAAAATTCACGCAATTCACGTTTTCACGTTTTCACGTTTTTCACGGTGCACGAAATTCACGAAATTCACGTTTTCACGTTTTCACGGTTTTCACGGTGCACGAAATTCACGAAATTCACGTTTTCACGTTTTCACGTTTTTCACGGTGCACGAAATTCACGTTTTCATGTTTTCACGTTTTAGGGCGCACGAAAAATTCACGAAATTCACGTTTTCGTGTTTTTTCACGTTTCACCCCCTTTGCATGAGACGTCCATGCGAAGGGTTGCGTAATTTGAAAAAACAAAGCGGAAGTTTCCAACATGTAGTATATATATATTATATAAATAAATACATATAGGATATATATATATATCTTGTAGATACAATACCTATGCTTAGGCCAAGATAACACACACACACACGCACACAAATACCCACCAATTTTTGGGTTTTAAATGTCCTCATCACAATGAAGTCCAACGATTTCCTTTGTATCATGACAAAACAGATGTTCATCCCTCATGTATTTAGGTGGAATTCCCATATCCAAATCCAAAATCTACGGTTGTGGAGGATCAGTTGCAAACACCTTAACAAAACAGGACGGAACCCAAAACAAAACAGGATGCACCCAAACATATAGCCGCCCGCTGGCCATCCTACTCACCGGGTCCATGCCCAGCGGCCGCACAGAGTGCCAAGCCCGGTTTCTTAGCGTTGATCTCCGGCTGGTGGTCCGAACTCAAGTGGCTAAGCTAAGCACCCCAATTTTTTCTGGAGGTTGTGGGGAATCGACATCAACCACCTTTCAAGTAGTCGATGGTGCGACCCTCTCACATCAGTCAAACCCAGTGTTTTACCACATTTCTTTAAGAAATCCTCATCCATCCAAGTACTGTACCGGGATGGGTTTATCATCCTTGGTGAGCGAAAAATGTGGCACAGCATGTGCAACTTTGGCCGCACCCTGAACGTCAGTTTGTGACGTTGCTTGGCCTGGGCAGCCATGGACAAGTAAACACGAAGAAAAAGGTCGCCAAGCGCTCCCAAAGAATCCTTCTCACCTTGATTCAGGAAACGCCCTGCACTGTACAAAAGCGAAATGGCCTTGTTGCTGGCCCACAACATGGTACAAATCTCCTGGTACAAGGCAGCGTGCATAGAAAGTTCATGTTCCAGCCAGAGCCCCACAACGTAGGCATCATATCCTGATGATGACAACATTGGGTACTTCCTGGTTTTCCAGCAAAGCTTTGACCTGGTCAGCTTTCGCAAGCGCAACGGGTAGCGATTTTGCTTTGCAAACCGCCGTAGTGACTCAGTGGCTTGTTTCAACCTATCTGGCAAAGTAGGGCCATTGAAAACATGCCGCTCCGACAAAACCAGCTTCAGAGCACTCCCCAGCAAATCTCGGCTGACACCAAGATTCCAGACATGGAGAAGATCTGGAACGATCTGGGAAATTCCGAAGCCAATCAAGCCCGCATAGCTCGGAACAGTTTCCCAAGGCATTGTCTGGTGAAGAGTGCCCCACCAATTTGCAAAGTGAGATACATCCGTAAGGCACATGCTCAGGTCCCCATCAGCACCCTTGTCGGCATGGCAAAGCCAACATACCTGCAGCCAAAGGAACCCTTTACCTGGGAAAAAATGTTTTCAAAGTTGTAGGTCATGACCGAAAAGGCGATCATCCGAAAGAAGAAAACATCTACCACCTCGCCTGGTTGGCAGAGTAGTTCCTCTTCATGTTGAAGAGGGTAACCAGAGCCTTCCAGTCACCGCGATGCCCCATGCAGTAGAAGTGCAAGCGCGCCACCTAGCAGCAGTGTTGAACAGTTTCACTCAAAGGACCCAAAGCACATAGCAAATAAACAACCTAAGAAACTGTGAGGGTCCACCCTACAAAACAGAAACACACAAAAAGCGAATGAAAATGAAACCAAGACCACCACACGGCCACCCAGGGATGGTAGGTCCAGAACTGGAATGCCATCAATGCTGAGTCTATTGAAAGATGCAGTAATGGCCTGGGTCACTGCTTGCAGAGTGATGTTGACATCGCCAGCGTAGGCATACTTACTTGCAGGAAGGATGCAAATCGGCCAACGGCTACTTGGCGAATGCGTGGACACAGGTGATGTGTCAGACGACCAAAGTAGGAACATCCAGCTGTCTCCATGACAATCCACTTCATCACCTGAATCAAGGGCATGCGGCGAGCAACATTGGAAACCCTGTGCTACCAAACCCCAAAAACCCTGGTAGTCAGCATTTGGCAAAGGAAAAATTGCAACAAAGTCACCATAAAGGGTGCAACCAATGGAACTGCGCAGCTCTGGATCATGATCCCTGGCTGGATGCCCTGGGAAATCTCTAAGCATCCCCTCCCAATACTCCGCCAACTCATCGAAACTTCCCACTAGCGCTGGGAGGTACCCCTCTGACACCAAAGCTGCAGCCTTAATTTGCAAGGACGCAGCCGCAGAAAAGGTCTAGCCACAACATCCCAACATCCCAACACAGTTGCCAGAAAAATTGGACAGACTTAAAAATTTGTTCACAGCAGATCAGAAACGAAGTCTTGTGGAAGAAGGATCGGCCATTGCACCAGCTGGTAAGTCTCATCATCTGGGCTTTCCAAAATAGGAATGGTGATCCAAGTAATTTTGCATGGGAGGGCCGCACCAACTTTCGAAGCACGTTTGTGGAGTCCATGTTCTCTACCAGTCCTTACAGAGATGACATTCATGGGTGCCAACGAAAGGTTTCCAAAGCTTTTGATAGAGTACAGCATTTCCAAAGCGATCTAGCCCACTCATACACAGTTTCCCAGATTCTTAAAATTCATGACAAGGTGCTGGATGAAGTCAGAGTCGTAAAGCGAGCCCAGCAGTTCAGTGTGCTTGACACTGGTGTAGCCAGCCCCAATTGAATAAGCCAACCTCAGAGTTGACCAGTTTCCCCGGGTGTTTTTCTATACTTGGCTTTTAAACACTTGTCGGGCCCTGGATAGGCATGTGGTTCTATCAGGTATAGCTGAGGGGCGCATTGTCCAGCTGTTCCCGTAGGAGGTGAAGAGATTGGCCAGACCGTTGACAAAAATCACCTGCGTGGGGATCAACACACAGATATTGACTTGGACATGAAAATAATTTGAAACAACGGTTGTTGAAGGAACATTTTTCGACAAGTCCACTGCGATGCTGCCATGCACCTTATGTGCTAGAATCATCAACCCTACGCAGGTATCCCAGGAAGTTGTTTGTGCAAGATTTCTTGCAGGAGTGCCACCAGGCCAACACCTAGATGAACAAAGACCAGTCCAAATTGGTTCATTTCAATTTTGTTTGAAGGAAACTATGAATGTCTACTAAGAATTTTGTCCAATGGCTGACAGCCTCTATGTAGCACCCTGCCCAAGTAACATGACCCAGCTTCATGAGTCATCCCATGCCAAAAACACCAACTTCCGTTGAAGAATTGATCAGCCGCATTCAGGCCGAACTCATGATGCCTCTTCCTTCTTCAGTTCCATTGCCACGGCCTTGGCCTGGGCACGGATCAGCCTCGCGTTTCTCACCTGGGCCAGGGACGAGGAGACCAATATAGATCAGGGACTTTTTGATCCGTTTTGGGACCCCCTTTTGATAACCAAATATTAATATGTGATAAAAACAAACCGCATAATTGTCAATTATAAGCCATATAGCCACACCGAATCCCATAGAATTTTAACTTGAAGGTGGAAGGAGCACAAATCAAAAGTAATATGTTTTGTTTCTGTGACTAGGTGCGACATCCGTACATGTCGATGCAAAGTCCTCCAGATCATCCTCTGGAATATCCTTCACCCTTAGCCAGACAGCTGGCATTTCCAGCATGCACATGGGTTGACAACAGAATCATTTGGGGGCAAAAAAGAAAACTTTGGCACACCATCGTTTTTTAAATTTCACCGGAGAACTCTCCAAGCTTCTCCTCAAGGGTGTTCTTCTGTTCGAGCAGCGGAGCGCGCAAACTATTGCTTTGGGGCAAGTCGGCAATCACAGAAACACACTGGGACAACTCCTTCTTGAGCTGTGCTCCTTGGTTTAACAGGATAACAGGATAAGACTTATGCTTTTGTAGACATTTGTCAAAGGTATTCCAGAATATATGGCTTTATCTTGGAACCAAGGTATGAAAAACAGGGAAAGCTGAGTATGGAAAATAAGTCCAGGTTTCCAAGTGCTTTGCGGTGTTCAGCTGGGGTCTTGGGGCTCTGCTGCGCAATCGCCTTTGCCTTTGCCTTGGCTTTGGACTTTGCTTTGCATGCTGGGGTCGGCTCTGCTGTGTTGGCCACATCCACCAGTGCCTTAAGCGTTGGTCCGTTCCCAACCTTGGTCCCATTCTCTCCCGACTCCAAATCGACAGCCCCAACCATAGCTGCCAACCCTTCACAATTGCTCTGGATCTTTGCTGCTGCTGCTGCGCTGATGGTGCTGCGCTCCTTCTGCGACAAAGAGCCACCACACGTGGCCCAAAAGCGAACGCTCTCGGGGTCTTCTGGTGCATCTGGATCTGGATGCGGTGTCTGCTTCGAAATGATCGAGTCGATCTTGGTCCTTAGATTGAATGAATAGCATCATCAAAAGAACAGCGCGTTCTAAGTGTTTGAGATGTTTTGAACACTTGTAAATATGCACATATACATATTCATGTGCATGTAAAAAACACATAGATAAAATAGTCAATCAGTACCTATGTGGCCATGTCTGTTTGTATGTCTGTTTGTATGTAAGTATGTATGTAAGTATGTATGTAAGTATGTATGTAAGTATGTAAGTATGTATGTGTATGTGTGTATGTATGTGTATATGTGTATGTATGTGTATGTATGTGTATGTATGTGTATGTATGTGTATGTGTGTGTGTATGAATGTGTACGTGTATGTACGTGTATGTATGTGTATGTATGTGTATGTATGTGTATGTATGTGTATGTATGTGTATGTATGCATGCATGCATGCATGCATGTATGTGTGTGTGTGTCCGTGTGTGTATGTGTAGCTCTGCTAATTCTTCCCCCGTCTCAGTTTGTTATGGTGGGATGGATGAGATGGATGGAACGGATGGGATAGGTTGATGGAAAACGTGCAAGGCCAAATAAGTTACAACCACTACACACACACACATGCACGCACACGCACAAGAGAAAGAAAAAACGTAGTTTCTTTCTAAATCTCGTGGCTGGCTGAATCCGCGGGCCCGCATTTGCGGGATTGTGAGCAGCTCCTTGGTCTGGGTCATCTCCCCACTTTGTTCCCGGGTTATGTGCAAAGTAGTCTCCATCCGCTTGAGGTTCTCGCCGTTGGCAACAAATTGCTTCAGAAGTTCTTGTTTCTCCTGAGCACGCTACAGGTTCCATGCTTGGAAAAACTCTATAGTTTCCGGCATAGGTGCAACAAAAACCATAAAGGGAAATGGAAAATATAAAAATCAGCTTTAGTTCTTGTAACCCCAGATTCTTTGCGTCCACCCGACCACAATTTTGCTACATTCGGGAACTGGGCTGGGTCAAGTTTTTCCATGCGTCGTGCCAAACGCGCGTGTGCTGCGCGGTGTGTACTGCTGTTCACTTCAGCATCCACCGGCGGGGTATCTGGGCGTGGGGCGGGCGGAGCATCTGCAGGTTCAGCTTTGACGGCAGGGGTGGATGCAGCAACAGCAGGTCCAGTCTTGGTCAACTTGGCGGGTGGGGCAGGGGCAGCCTCAGAGCTCCTTCGAATGACAGGGCCACCCTTAGGAACAGGGCACCCCAGGGATGCAATGACTTGCCCAGCTCTGGATGAAGAAGGCAGTCCTTCCTTCGCCTTTGCAAGATCATCAGCTGGTTCTTTCAAGTTCCCAGGTGCTTTCGGGTTCCCAGGTTCCGGAAGCAACTGCAAGAGGTGAGGGGCAAGAGCACCAACAACACTACGCATTGAGGGGTCTGCAAGAACATGCTGGACATGAGAAAGTGACTTCACAAACTCCTCCAACTGCTCTGCATTGTGCGCATGAGCTTCCGATGCCGATGGCCCCAACCTCAAATATAGGGGCAAGGTGCATACATAGAATCATACATAGACATGTACATATACACATATACATACACATATACAGCTAGACAGACAGACAGGCAGATAGATAGACATATAGATAGATCAATAAAAACATTATTTACTTTCATACATACAACAACTTTTGCTTGCTTGAACAATGATACATTGAACGCACAAACCATTACCATTAGAAGCAACAAAGCGCACACACACCCCATGAAGTTATGGCCAAAAAACTCCGTGTCCACATCAGATTCCCTGGAACCCGTGGCTCCAAGATTCACAGTAGAAGCTTGTCGTGATAGGTGCTGCTGACCAAGCTGAAGCGTGGAGCAAGACCTTGGTCACACAGCCATGAATTTGTAAAAACATCACCAACACAAAAAAGCAGGGATGGGAAAACAAAAACAAAATATGCAGGTTTGGAGGGAAAAATAGAAACAACACATTGTTGAAGCAAAATTTATGGGAACAAGAGGGACTTGTATTCCCCACTGCGATTGCGAACCAGTTCAGGTGCAGGCGGTGTGGGGCTCTCAACACGTTCTGCATAGACAACATGGCGTCCCTGACGGGCTGGTGTGGGCTTCCTTTTCAAAGATCTCTCCAACTCCTCCCGGGCATCCCTGGCTGGATCATCCTTGGGGAAACTTTCAAGAACAGGTTCCACGGCCTCAGTAGGCTCCACTGCATACTCCTGTGTGTCCTCAGTGACAGTAGCAGCACCGGCCTGGGGGGAATCTTGGTCATCACCACCACCACCACCAGTAGCAGGAACCCCCACCCCTTCATCATCAGCCAAGTCTGTGTCATTAAGTTCAGGGTCCTCGACGGGGTCTCCTTCTTCTTCACCTTCACCTTCGCCTTCACAATCATCTTCCGTAGGGATCTCATCTTCCGGGTAAAGGGTCGGGTCCCCTAGCTGGTTGTCAACGGGCTCAGGACAAAAGAGTTCCTTTCGTGGGGGCGGAGACATGGTTGGGTTGGGCTCTGTGGGAACCTCGGGCTTCTTGATAAACTTCTCAAGCTTTGCACGCTTGGCCGACCCTGGCTCCGACTGTTCAAGCTTGACCCTAGCCTTGTAAGTATTCCAAAACTTGGAACCCTTTGTGTCAGGACCCACCACACTCAGCAAGACTGACGTCGTGTCCATCTCACTAAGCCCATAGTGCTTTTGGATGATTTCAAAATTCTCCCAGGTGATGTCACACTCGGGAGGGCCAACAGGGGGAGGAACGTCTTCAACAGGCTTTTCACATGCATTTTGTTTCCCACGTACCCTTTTGGGTGGTGGTTCCGCATGGGAATCTGCCTTGGCTTTTGCTGTCACAAGCTGCTTCTTTACACCCGCAACTTTCTTGGTTTTCGCCATGACAGTTCCGAAAAACGGAAAAAGGGAAGGTTTGATCAAAAGATCTACCAGGAAGGAAATATGGTTTCACATAGCTACAAACACATGAATTTCGTGGTGTTATGTTTTCGTGATTTTCGTGGTTTTCGTGGTTTTCGTGATTTTCGTGATTTTCGTGTTTTTTTTCGTGATTTTCGCGTTGTGTTTTTGCAAAAAAAGGAATTCACGTTTTTCACGTTTTTTCATGGCCTTTCAGCCGTTTCGCACGTCCAACGGCACGCTTTTTCATGCGACATATTTTCTGAGACTTGTCATCTGAAATGGCATCATCGCATTTTCGTGAAAATCATATTCCAACCGTAAAGTCGCCAACACATGAAAACACGAAAAACGTATCCAAAACATTTTTTTGTTTACAATACCACGACTTCAAGCAGGGAAACAGGGTTGCGAGGTGGATGCATGCCCCAAAATAAAGATTGAAATCAAATCACAGCCAGAAGGGTAAACCCTCCATGGCATCAGCGGAATTTCCAAAATAATTGATGGCAATGTTGTATAGCCATCAGGAACCCCAAATTGTATGGACACGAACTAACTGCCCATAGGCCGCAGCTTGAGCTCATGTAGCACTTCATCCTTGGGGGCTATCAGGTCGCAGAAGACTGAATCAAAAATTGCTGAACAGGCAAACTATTGGTTGTGGTTGGCATTTTCGAAGAAGAACGCATATAAAAGCCCGCAAGAATCAGACATCATCACCATGAAAGCTGCCAAGGTTCCCAACCATGGGGAATGTTGATATGCTTCGCACGTGCAAAGTACTCCACCACTGCCCATATGTGAGCCTTGTGCACTGGTGTGGTCTATATAGAGAAAGGATTTGGGGAATAAGTAAATATTTGATATATCCAAACTCTTCCAGAGTCATCTTCACATATGTTCGGACCTGATGGCAGAGATGCCAATTTTAAGATAGATATATTTTGGTTACACATGTAATCACTGGAGTGTGCAAAAAATGTTCCAATGTTCCACAAGTTAAACAACTAAGTTGTAAATACAAAACATAGATAGATAGTACAAGTGGCCATTTCATGCCATTTCCATTTTCATGTGTTCAATTAGTAACTATTCTATATATAACTACCTGGCAACTTATTTACCAACCAACCTACCTGCCTATTTGTCTACCCTCCTATCATCTACCCATAAATATATATATATATCTCTCTCTCTCTCTCTTTCTTTCTATCTTTCTATCTATCCATCTATCTTTCACCAAAGCTATCTAATCTAATCTAATCTACTGTAATCTAATCTAATCTAGTCTAATCTAATCCAATCTAATCTAATCTATCTATCTATCTCTATGTATATATGCGTCTATCTTTTTCTATATCTATCGATATCTCTGTCTAATATCTCTGTATATCTATTTGTTTGTCTGTCTGCCGGTCTGTCTTCCATTATGTATGTCAATCTATCTCTATCAATTTGTCTGTCTATCTGTCTCTCCCTAAATGCATCTCTAAACTCTATCTCTATATACATATACATATATATCTCTCTATCTATGTCCATCTCTATCTCTATCGCTCTCTATCTCCCTATCTATATCTCCATCTCTCCCTCTGATCATGGCCTCTCTCTCTCTCTCTCGATAAATATAAATAAATATATATATATATATATATATCCACTCACCTAACTGTTTGTCTCTCAACTACATTTATAAAAGTAAAGGATATATGAAAGCATACTTCTGGACAGCGAGGTGTCCTATATAGATTCCTGTGCATGTCGCGCATTGTAGCATTACACGTGCACAGACACACCCCCACCCCCACTCACACCCACAGGGTGAGTTTACCTGACCATTCTTTAAAACCCAGAAACATCATCCCAACGGTCTTGGATTGGCAAGCAGAAATGCTTAAAGAGCTCCAAATCCGTGAGGCCCGATGGGATTTCATGTGGAAGAGGCAGTGGCCCTGGAAGCGGGGCCTCAGAACCAAGGGCCAGCGGCGAGCGGGGCCCAAAATGCAGGGTCGAGAAAAATGAGAAAGATGGTCGAATGGATGACCCAAAAAATTGTGAATGGAAATCCTAGATGTTTCTTTTTGATAGCAATATCTATTCCACCCTTTTTGATAGCAATATCTATTCCATCATCCTACCAACAGAAATAGTTACACCGTTTTTGAAATGATAACTCAAATTGGGGACCGATATAGCTATATTCATGGGTCATGGGTTACAGAGAGGTAGCCCCAATTGATTTAAGGGCCACTGGTATCCATTGGCACACTGGGCCAAGGTGCATCACGTAGCTCCAATGCCAATTTCGCAAGAAAATCTCCAAAGGCAGCCGGGTAGTGCCTCGGGAAGGCAGCCCAGGTCGATCCACCTATATTTTACTCAGAAAGATTGAGGGCACATGAAATTAAAAACAAATCCAGTAATTTTGGAAGACGTAGAAATTCACCTCAAAAACACAATATAATATGTGTGTTAAAGCAGGGCACGCCGATTCACGCAGTGAACCTTTCACACCAGTGCATCTTTGTTGTCCATGTTTATCGATGTATTTCTTCACCAGCTTGACATCACATTTTTGTTGGTCGGCTCTGCTCATGTACCCGGCGCGTTCGTAAACCCTAGCAAGAAGATGTTCATCATTGGAATAAAGGCGATGCCTCTTGGGGCTGCCAGATCCAAATATCCCCATATACATAGATGTAGAGAACACCTGGACAGGGGCAAATATCCATCAATCCGCTGGGCTTTTCAGCTTACCAGTTCCCAAAGTATGAAACTTCAGATTGATTATTTTTTGGGGTCGAATTCCCTAGCATGTGAATTTGGGGATGGCCTTCATGACACCAAAGAGCCACTGATACCGTGGTAGTTCAGGTAGAAACGTACCATCAGGTTGTTCTAATACCCACCGCAGGCCACACCAGGAAGCAATCAATGCAATAAGCACTGAACGCCCTGAGAGGGTATTTCCAGTTCTCACGAAGAGATATCCCTTGTTTCCATACGGCGTGAGGTAGGTCCGGCCACTTGTGTGGCGCGACCTTAGTAAAAGTGTTAATACAATTAAATACATTTTGAAGTTTCACATTGCTCATTGATGGAGACAGCAGGTAAGGGTTCCATCTTTGAAGAGCACACCCATAGATTAACTATGTTTCACATTAAATTTATTTTTGTAGTTGGTGGAGGCCCATATCCCAAAAGGAAAAACGGTCAAATCATCAAATCCATATCATCTTATATTTTAAAACTCCTTCGGCAAAGGGGCATCTTGGAAAGACTCCTGCAATCAGGGGCAATCATCACAACGCTGCCAGGCTTGCATCGCATAACTTCGTTGAGAACCAGCCTAAGCTCCGATGTGACAGACCGACAGCCACGGACCTATCAAAACAAAAACGCGCGATTTGGAAGCACAATGCATCTCTGATGTTTCGCTTTTTTTCATCTTTTCCACCAAGTAATGGGTTCTACTTGAATGGAAAATGTGTGCCACAGAGTCACAGAGGCTATAAAGTTGGTTGCAACCAGGGCACCCAAATCCTGCAGGACATGTGAGGTCAAAGGCCCGTTCATCCAGACAAAGATCCACTGAGGTCCCTCGTAGTCCAGCCTTGCAGGCAACCGGAATATGGGGAAGAGGTGTCTAGGTTGGAAAAAAAACATGAAACACATCTTTGAATTCAAGATCAAATCTTTGAATGGAATATCATATGGAGCATGCTCAAGCCATGCACGTTTTCTTGTGTGGGTATATGTTTCTTTTTGCCAAGATACATCGCGCAAGCCACGGCTAACTTCACCATGTCCTGAGAAGACTTCCACAAAATCACGCACCTTGGTTGGCTTTCAGCTTTGCCACTAGCGGGGCAAATCGGTTTTGGAGATAATTCCAAAAGCATGGTGAAACATTCAATAAATATATGTTTGAAAACATTACCTCAACACCAAGCGAGTCTCCACCGTGTGAGGTATCTGTGTATTCCATTGTACCAGCAATGCTAGTAAAATCGCCACAGGTGGCGCTCGCCATTGCAAGAGCCCATGAACAACCATGACTGAACTTTACCTCCAGCTATGAACTCCTAATAGGGCCGAACTGTAAGCATGTGGATAGCCTACAGAGAATCCAAAAACAGTGGATCCAAGTTTCCAATTAATTACGCAGCATGATTGCAAAATATGATTGCCAAGCAGCGAGCAATATTTTCCTTCGATCTGCACGGGCATACCCCAGCCCATGTTTGAGTTTCAACCGGCAACACAGACTTCAGTTGAGCCTAGTCTGCCCAAGGGTTGGTTGTGGCCCCCTTAGGAACAAATTTGCGACGCTTCAACTCCTGAAGTGAAACATCTTTCAAATAGTTACGCTTGGTATCAGACTGGTCCCATAAGAGCTTTGCAGCCTGAAACTTCAATCCTTTCTCATCCCTCTGTTGTTTCAAAAAAGCTGAGCGAACACCCGCATAGTCCCAAGGCTTTCCATCAGGTGCTAGATCAAGGTTTTTGCGCTTCCGTCCTTTGGGAGGCACTGGAATCTCATCGTCATTGTCCTCGGCAGAGGGTTCAGATCCTTGATCATCAGCCGCGGCCCTGGCGGCTTCCACTGCGGGGACATATGTGTCCTTGAGGGCAAAGGGTTTTGGAGCGTCCTGCAACTTTTGAATGGTTTTCACAACCTTGGTTCGCCAGTGAAAAAATACATTAGCTTTCAGGTAAGGGAATCATGACTGGAAATGTGTTGTGACTGGCACCCTAAAATAAAAATCACAAGTTCAACATGTGGTATGGAACCGAGCAACATGGTCAGGGAGGACATGTGGATTTTCTTTCTCATTTGTGGGGCAAGTGTTCCCTTTGGAACTATCCTCCTTCTGGAGACGCTTTTGCTTTGCAGACTTGAGAATCTGGGCAACACGTTCGCTTCTGGAAAGGCCATGGGGTGGTGCAACTTCAGGCGATGTACCAGTATCACCACTAGGTTCGTCATCAGAATCAATGGTTAGTACAGCATCAGAATCACCTTTGGCAGAACCATAAGCACAACCCATGGTAGAATTTGCTTTCGGACTTGCCCCGGGAGATCCACACTTCAATCCCTTGAGCTGCTCAATCAACCGCCCAAGTTTCGTGCTGGCCACACTGAATGCAGCAGACGACACATCGCTCTCAGGTGTGCGGGTGGTGGTCGAGCTCAATTCCTCGAGATCCGCCAGGGAACCTGATAACGGCTTGGAAGTGGGCTTGCGGTCCTGAGCCACGGGGCAAACATGTGGATTGGAGGTGTGATGGAGTGACCAAAATACTTGGTACCACAAAAAATGTCAGGGAATTGCCCATAAGAATCTTGGCAAAACATGTGTAATTGTAAAAATACCATTTCCAACATGGTTCCATCGACTCCGAATCGGAATCAGAAGATTCCTCATCACTTTCACCTTTTGTTTGCCACCCCAACTCCCTGGCTCGTTGCTTGATCTCAGTAAGCTTTTTGTACTTGGACGTCGGCGCTCTTCTCATCAAGCGTCGTAATCTAGAAACCTTAGATTGAACCACACCTTCAGGATGACCAACTATAGTGGGTTGGAAAGAAAACAATGCATTGGACTAGTTGGAATATAAAAACATTTTCCGGTGTGCCAAGAAAGTAACAAGCTTTTTGAGTGCAACTCCATACTTCAACGCCCATGACTCCACTGCAGGGATGTCAGCATAGACACCAGGGGGGAATAGCTTTTTTTCAGTGAAAAACTGAAGCAACGCCTTCTGGACCGTGTATGCCGAGATTTGAGCTTTCCCACCAGCCCCACGAATAGCTGCAAGAACTACCTCCACAGGGTACTATACGGTATACCCCATTGATGGTCAATAAATGTGATATCAAAAAGGACCCCATGTTTAAACCAAAAATTCAGGTTCCCTGATGAAATGACCCATGTGTGGTTCAAAAAAGTATTAATATATTTTGGGTCAAAAAGGTTGCTTCCACCATATTGCCACCAAGTGGTTGAAATTACGTGAGCTCCACAACCCACATCCTCCTGGTTGATGATGACGTCTTTTACGGTGCACTTGGATTTGGCGAACAACTTCCCGGAGTGGTCCACCAAGACCGTGAGGCCAACCTGAATAACAAGAAAAGATCAGCCAGACCCAAATGAAAAAACCTTGTGTGTGTGGTGTGCACTCCAGCAAATCTATTTAGAAACATCGGACCCGAGTAATATCTAAAACATGTGTGTATATACATAAAAACATATGTATATATCCATATGTACATATACCTAAATAGACAGTACAATATATATATATGTTTCTTTATGTAAATGTATACACATGAATAAATATATATATATATATGTGTGTAAATGCATTTACATATATATATAGAATATGTATTTTACTCACACACACATATATATATATATATATGAATAAATATGTGTATATATATATACTGATATATGATTCCCAGCTATATACATCACATCCTATCTACTTACTGCCTGAAAATGCATACCCAAGAGACAACCATAATCCATATTTTCAAGTCCCAGGCGCTTCTCTAAGTTTTGGGGTTTCAGCAAATGCCTCAACAAAGCGCCGTACTTTTTCGTCCCCATCGCCACCCATGGCTAGAGGTTTTTGGTGCACCACACCTGGTGTGGCACCACCTGATCCCAAACGCCTTTCAAACATTGATTAGGGTTGGACCAGCCCCAGAACAATTTCGCAGCTGCACTGCCCAGCACTTGCACAGCCCAGGCTGGGTGGCACCTTGGACGTAGAACTGAGCCTGGCATGCTGGGCATGAACGGGTGGCATTAGACGAAAGGGTTCTTGGACTTAGTGAAGTTACTTGGACAAAGGTCGTTTCCATAAAAGAGCGTTATTTTTTTGGGATCAACAAACGGCACCCCCTGGTTCCATGGGCAACTTGAGCACCAGAATCCGCAAAAGGAATCTTCAATGAGACCCAGCATGAAATCATGCCAGGGGCACCATGCCAGTTGATGCACAATCCAACTGCGACACCTTGCGCAAAGGTTTGACCGGAGTTTTTTTTCGAATGTGAAATCGCCATGTTGAGATATATGCTTTCAACCCTTTTCCTGTTTCAGTTTGCCCAGCATTGAGGCATCAACAAGTAGAAAACGAGTTTACACCCGTGAGCCTTGTGGCGATACCGCTATGGATTTTCCCATCGCAGAGCGCAACGTCAAAAAACGATGCTGATTCAACCTATCGATTTTTCAAGTTTCAAAAGTCTTTGTGAAGCAAGGAGTTTGTTTTCATGTTTGATTTGCATGTTATCGTTATCATGTTTGTTTTGCGTGTTTGGTTTTCATGTTTGTTTTCACCAAGTTGTCATCTGAAAACGTAGAAAGGGAAAATCCAAATACCAGTGGCACCAAATCGCCTTTCCCCAAAAGGCTGCTGCATTTGACACAGAGGCCGGCCATGGGTTGCAAAAACAGTGGCCGCAGGTCCAAAGACTCCCAAAACATGGTCAAATGTTTGAAATTTCATTTTGGAGTGTCATTTTTTGAATATGCCAAGAGCATCCAGTCCATGCATGTGGCGCACAGAAAGCCAAACCACAGGGATTTAGTAATATATATCTATATATATATACACATATAGCTACATATTCACGGTATGTGCCATATAGACCTACCACCAAACCACAAATATATATATATATATATATATAAACGGCACATACCGTTTTTTTTTTGGCTCGAGCCCGCCAAGTGAATGTGAAAACATCACAAGTTTATTTTCACAATCCGGCTTCGGATTTTCACGTTTTCACGTTTTCACGTTTTCACGTTTTTCACCCTGTGTGAATTTCACATGTTTCACGCTTGCAGTTTGCAGATTCAAGCTGTGCTCCGCGTTTTCACACGGGGCTGTCTGCTTTTCACATTATCCTATGTTTTCACGAAACGTTTTTGTATTTTCACGGTGCCACTTGATTTCCACGGCCAAACCGCTTTTTGGAGGCCATATGGGCCATTCGGCCTCCGGCTTCCCTTTTTGAGATCAATGAGTCACCTAGGTTTAACCTAGTAATTCGATTAAGTAAAGTGGAACAGTTGGCCTTTCCGTTCTGCACCATTTTTTGAGTGTCCCGCTGCTCCTGCGGTCCCCTGTGAAACCTGTGGAATGCTTTTCTGCTGAGTGAAGCCATGCCGAACTTCTGAAACTCTTGTTTACAATTGAACTGCAGCTTCAGCGTTTCAGATGCAACATGACATGGGAGACAACAGGCAACAGGCATGTCCTCTTCCTGCAGGTGTGGTCTCTTTGGTATTTGGTGAGGTGAAACATATCGTGCACCTAATTCGCTTGAACTTGAAAGCCGTTTATGCCCTTGTGGCTGACTGGAACACGGGCCTGTTGTGGCACAATCGCACGAATAGTAGGTATAGGAACTGAGTCCTGCGTGTGAATTTTCATCGTTTTACTTGAGCTATGTTTCCGTGGACTCCTCCTCCGACGTCTTGGCCCGCTCCACCGCAGCCTCCGACTGCTTCTTCGACGTGGCCACAATCAACGCCGAGCGCACATTTATTTGGACATCCTTCGCCATTGCATCCTACATGGTCCTCGTCCTCTTCGATCATGCCGCCTGCCTCAGCCACACCATCTTTGTCATTCGCATCATTGTCCACAGCTCCTCATGCGGTACCACCTCCCCACCTCGTGCCTACAATGACTACACCCATGGTTCCTGAAACCACCATGGTGCACACCGCTCCACCGGCTTTCGCTACTCCCACGGCACCCACCGCTCCAACTACATGGCATCCGGCTCCGGCTCCATCGACACCATTGCAGAGCTCTCCGTACCCACCTCGCACCCTTCACCCTCCACCATTGACTGAAGCATCTACGTTTCCTCCTGATGAACCTCAACAACCTGCAGTCAAGGCCGCCCCAAAACTTCGCTCTGACAAGAAACCTGACAAACCACGCCGTTCAGCTCCAAAAGCCTCACCTCCTGCTACACCACCGGCACCAACGACAACACCGTCTCCGCCCATCTCACCAGAACTTGCAGCGTTGGGCTCCACCACACAACAACTGGCTGAATCGGTTCGTCTTATCCATGCTCAACAACAGATGATCCTGGACTCCCAACGCGCTCAAGAACAACGTCAACAACTTCTTCACCACGATGTACCTACAACTGGCCCCACACCGCCCACACCATCACCTACATCGGCACTACCCACAACCATGCCTCCACCTGCACCGAAAGCGCGACCCACTGAACCTGAAGCTCCGGACCATCGTATCGTTTCTGTTCCAGCTGCTCCTCTTCCTCACCATCCACACGCTCCAACATCGCCATCACGCCGACCACGATCCAGGACTCGAAGATCACGCTCCCGCCGACCTTCCACACAACCGCATCATCGTCGACATTCCCCTCCCCGTGCTGTTCGACCTCGCTCTCCCCTTCCTCGATTTCGGCCTTCGACAAAACACGACAAGGACCGCCGAACACCTTCTCCATACAGAAGAAGATCACCACCCAGACGACGCTCTCCAGCGGTTCCTCGACGTCATCGATCTCACCCCAGACCACGCTCCAGAACGCCTCGTCGTCATTCCAGAGGCCGCGAAGTCGTATTACGACCAGCTACACGTCCATCCAATCCAGCCTTCATCCCCACACCGGATGCTGATGACACCTGGGGTGAATGGAACAACAGTCACTACCCCGACGACCACCATCACAGCACCGCTCGACCCAACTCTCCCGCCGGACCACCACCACCTGAACCATCCACCAACCCACCGTCACACCCAGCAGCACCACTTGGAGCCGTTGCCTTTCGTGTCCCTGACGGTGACAGCGAAAACTCAGATGCAGCCGAAGCATTTTCCATCTCAAATTTTGACAAGAATGACATCGAACTCAGCGAACTGGTTGAGGCGGCCAATGATCCACTTCGGGTACGATGCCTGACCGAGCTCGACCCAAACTATACAGTACCCCTCCGCACATCATTGAACCAATCCAACAAGCTCCTCTTCAATCACTTCGTTGACGAGATGTTCAATCAGTTGGCTCAACCATATCGCACCATCAACAACCAACTCATTTTCATCAAAGTAAGTCAAGCCACCGTCAAGAATATTGCCAGGGCCTTTGCACAATCCAGATTACTTGACATCGAGTTGGCAAAGCAAACCAAAGCATTCTATATCGAGCCAGAGAACCTGCTGACCATCACGGTTCCAACGGGGTTGCCCAAGAAACCGATCTATCGTGGCGAACACGCGGGCACCTACCTGATCTACCACAAAACGAGTTGGGAAACAGTTGCCAAGATCCTCGCTGAAGATTGCATTCGCCCGGCAACTTGGACCAAAAACGAGGCAGGCTACCCGACTCAATACCCATGTTACGGGTTCTTCGGCATGTCCTCTGAGATTCCTGACATTGATGACCTACCTGGCTATGCTGTCAAGTTATGTACATCCCAGCTCTACCGCATAGGGAAAGGACAAAACCCATCTGGCCTATTGGCCATTTGTCGCTCCCCCAAATGCATGCGGGCCCTATCTGGAGGAAATGACCAAATTCAACGCTTGTGCAACCTACAGGGCATCTCCAAGGGCAAAGACAATGCAACGGCTATGAACTCCAGTGCTGCATCAATTTGCTACGTTGTCTCTACTCATTCGGTTTTCCCAGGATTGATCACACACCCGACAGCGGAAACGAACCCACCCACTGCCGCAGCACCAAATGAACCTTCGGACAACACACCAGCTGATCATGAACGTCCAGCACGACCTGACCCTACCGCTGATGCACCTGCATCTTCAGATCCACCACCAGACGACTCTCGAGCGACAACCAGCCACCACGAGACCACCGAACCTACCGCACCAGATCATGTTCGCCGACATTGGAACGACAACCATTCGTGGGACAGTTCAACATATACCCGTCGAGACCGCCGTTCATCCTATCGTGAAGGCCATTCTCGAGATCAACATCGCGAAGGCCATGCTCGATCCCGCACCTCGGCATACAACCACTCCAGATCTCGCTGGTAAGCACTTCATCCCTGAGGAGCACCTGGCAAACTGTGGACTATTCCATGACTGCGACCCAGTGAGCCTAGTGGCCTTGACCGATTCTTTTGGAGTAACAATGCTTCTCCCGACATTCGGTATTTACGCCACTTCTTCCTTCAAAAGATATGGGAATTGCTACCTGCGCACCGTATTTGTTTCGTTTTTCACCTCACGTCTCACACACCTCGGCCGAGTTTACCATGTTTCACACGTTTCAGATCGTATGACATCTTCGTATCACCTTTTCACCCTACCGCAGTTTTCAGTTGGCTGATCGCGCTTATTTCGACTTATCATCTCGTGGCTCCTGTCTGCATCATGGCGTCCCAGGATCTGATCTCCCAGTTTAGCCCTGACCTGAATGCCATTCCTCCTTCCCAACCTGATCGCTCACGCGCACCTCCTCGACCTCAACATGGCTGGCATCAAACAGTACCTATGTTTCGTGGCCCGATGCACTTCGCAATGACGACCCCTCGACCGTTTTGGAATCCTGCTGGTATACCGCCTCCACCACCGACATCTACATCGTTCTCAACACGCCCAACATGGACTCCACCCACATCACCTTTCCCACCTACACCGCCTACGTTCTCCCAACAACCTCCCAACGCCAATTTTGCACCTCAACGACACCCTTTCACACCGAGATCGCCGAGACCTATGTCATCTCCGGGCGGAAGCTCTGCTGTCAATGAGGGATACACTTGTCGGCCAATTGAAATCCCACCGGTTGACCAATGGAAACCTGACGTCGACTTCCACGACTCCAACAAGATCAATGGGTTGGATTTCCCCTCCAGAATCCGCCAAAGCCGATTTTCCAGTTACAAAGACATTGAAGGTATGGATCCTTTGCAAGTCCCACTCTGGAAGTTCTTGTACCAGGGCTTACACAACACCTGGCTCCGCCGTGTTGCATACGGACGAGAAACCTTCGTCCTTCCCTTTGACAACATAGGCGCTACAGTATTTGTTGCCGAATTGGTATCGCAACTACGCACCCGCAATGTGGATTTGGACAAATTGGCTACCTTTCGCTCTCGTTCGGCTGGCCAATGTGTGAATCAAAAGGAAGCCACCCAAAACATGGCCAAGGAGGTCGCCCAGCTATGTAGCTAGCCAACAACGCATTCTTGAATTAGAAGCGGAATTGGCAAAGATGAAATCGGACGCCGGCACGTCACCATCTACGGCACCGGAAGGCTCTACACCAGCTACGACACCTATTGGACGTGCACTACAAGGACAACCGGCAGCCTCCACATTGTTTGACCCTTCGTCTCTATTGATCTCTCCGGGATCTGTCAACTCATGGCTCGTGGACAACCAACCTTCGTCGCTGACCGAGTCCCAGTACAAGAAATGGTTAAAAGAATTGAAGCTCCCTCAACCAAAACTAGACACTTTGGAAAAGCACTTGGAGAAGGTCAAGGAATGGTGGCAAAACCAACCTGATGATGCCTCCAAAACCGTTCAACGAGCCAGTGTAGCGATGGGCATTGATCCTTGCAAACACAAAGGAGCGACGACTGACGAGATTGTCCTCAAGGTCATGACTGTGGCGTTACTGATGCACTCCTGACTAGCTTTATATTTGAAATCATCAGGCTCAAAAGCAGCCGAAATCATGCGAACTTTGGCCGTGGCACACTCCTGTATTCTTTCGTTGGCTTTGTTGACTCCTTTCACTTTGTCTCCTTCTGTTGATGTCTTTTTTGCTTCTCGGATGATCCAAACGGCATTGATGGGCCAATATGTGTTGTTACATCCACGTGCCAATTCGAAACTCCAGGCCTTGCTGAAAGGCACTCCGATGCAGAGTATTTTCTTTTGCACGTCTTGGGAAGACCTGAAAGTCGCCCTCCAATGTTTCAAACACCCTCAGGCGGTGTATGTGCGTTTCAGCCATATTGCCAATTTCCAACCAAAGTTTTATGTGGGTTCCACTTCTTCTTTTGTTTTGGACCGTGAGCATTCTCGCTATCGGAAATTTCTGCAAGTGCAACAAAACAAATTCGTGTTGGCCGAAGTTGCCCTACGGTTTTGGTGCAGATTTGACAATTTCTGGATGTGGTCTGTTTTCCCGATCTACACTAATAAATCCAACTTTTGGGCTTTGGAACAAGCCTTAATTCAATTGTGGCAACCTCGATTGAATACGCCGTTCATTTACCAGTTTTTCAATTGCCGAAAGGGACTCATTTCGCGCACCAAATTTTCCAATTCACGGCAATTTGGAGCATTTTCGTTGTGGCGAAAGCTCCGTTGGCAATCTACACCTCAGCATCTTCGACGAGCTCTTCACAGTCCTCTTTTCCACCGGCGAGTACAACTATGGGAAATCATCCAGGACTTGGGCAGCAACTCTGTCCGACGCTTTCACATGGAAAAGAGACTCCGTTCCAATGAAATGGGCGCCCAAGGATGCTACTTCATTCGTCGCCTTGCTAACAACCTTGGCGAACCTCAGCGGTCGTATGCAATCAACGCCATTGACCGTGCTTTGACCTTTTCAGAAAGCCAAACGAGTTCGCAAACCGGTTCCTCTTCGTGCACCCTGGCTACTGGCCCCCAATTGGACTGGTGACCTTCGAAAGTTGCTCACTGCTCATGTCCACCGAACCAAGTGCTACAACACCACCTTGCAGACTCCATCCACCGGGATTGTCTTTACAAAGTTCCCGTCGGTTATGGACAGCTTGTGCAACCACAAAGAGGCCGCAACCAAGTGGGCTGACGGCGAGGCCCCAAAATGTGCCTGTGGAGCTCTACGACACCATGCTAGCCATCATCACCAACCTGATCAACACTTGGTCCTCGAGGGCGACAACCTGCACTTCGATGATGGCCCCTACACATCCATTGCGACGGGCTCGCTTCAGAACAAAATCTTCCCACCATCCAAAGAAATCCATGCATCCCTTCGCCTAGCTCTGCGGTCATGGACTACCAGGAACTCACTCCCTTCATTACCAAAAACACATCTTGATGAGCTTTGGCACCGATCCATTCACTCCCACTACAATGCTCTCCACAACCACATCACGCACAAAGACATCGTACGTTTCAAACGACTCTTTCCAGATGCCATCTTTCACAACGAAGACAAGCGAGCCACATCCCTACGAATCTATTGCCCGGTGCTCTACTTCCAGTGCCTCACCACCACCTTCGCCGACCCTTTGGTGTTTCGCAAATTGGAGGAAAGCCCAAGTGACATTATCGAGAAGACCATCGCCGAGATCAACAAGCAATTTGGCAAGACATACCCATGGGCCCTTGGCGCTGGACGTGATCTACCGAACGCCTATGTCCTGCCCAAGCGAAAGAAGCAGTTCAGAGCTGGACGACCCATCGTGAGCTTCTTTACCGCACCTTTTCGACCCATGTTGAACTGCATCGCCAAACTGATCTACAACCTATTGCCCCAAGCGTTTCCCCACAACTTGGCAAAAGGAGATGTCTTCGACCTCATCAAGCTCCTCAAGGACACCGATTTTGACACGTTCCCTACTCCGCGCATACGCAACCAAGATCTCGCGGGTTTTTTCACAAGCATTGACACCGACCGCTTCATCGCCAGCTGGCGACTGACCCTGCAATTCCTCTCGACCCTCATGAGCACCGACCCCGACGAGATCATCTCAGTGAAGGCAACCCCTGGCAATACCACCGGAGATGTATAGTCAAAGGCCGCACGTGCCGCACACTCAATGTGACCAGGAAAATATTCATTCGTGACATTGAACGCATCATCCTTATGTCCCTGAAGATGACCCAATTTTCCATCGGCACCTCCGTTTTCGAGCAAATCCGGGGCTCCCCCATGGGCTCCCCGTTGAGTCCTGCGTTGTGCATGATGGTCGTCGCACTTTCTGAGGAAATCTGGTACCGAACCTACCGTACTACTCTGACTACAATGGATCTGTCAGCTCGCCTCCTTCGCTATGTTGACAACAGACTGTGCCTAGCAGATCCTTCATGGGACTATGAAATCTGCTTCGCCAATTTCCTTCACCCGGAGTTCTACGGCCATCCAATCATTTTGGAAACGGAACCGGACCAGGAGTTCCTGGGCTTCTGCATCGAGTTCGAGCCTTTCGCACTTCGCTACAGTCCTCCGCGCGACTTCAACCAGGTCATGGCCCCCTTCTCCGCATCACCTCTAGCGGTACAACTATCTGGTTTCGTCTCACGATTATTTTTGGTCGCCAAATGTGCGCACCCTGCACAAGAACAAACTCGAGGTTTTGCCGCATTGCACCGTTTGTACAGAGCAGCAGGTTTTTGCGAATCCGATTTAACTGCTGCTGCCAAGCCTATCCGTCAATATTTACACACCTCTTCACTGTGGTAAAATCCGTTGCAGCCCCGACACCATGGTGTTTACGTCTCACGTTTCACTTCTTGCTTGCCGTATCACCTCTTCCGTCCGAACTTTATTTTACTGACTGTCGTCGTATTGATTTTTCAGCTGGCTCACCCTCAACCTCGTTTCCATTTACACTCTTGGTTTTCCCGACGCTTCGCGATGGCTTCTTCGCCTCCTACAACGTCTATTCCGATTCAAGAACCGGTGTTTCTTCAATTTCTTCATGATGTTCACCATGCTTATCTTCTACTACATCGAGCAATGGCGTTACTTCCACCTACTCTTATCCCCAACATTGAACCCACACCTCTTCCTAGCACGGACGTATGGAACCAACCTGATGGGCTTCGACCGCACTACTCGGACCAGACCAATGCCTTTATTGACGCAGCCCACATCCCTTCACCGGACATCACTGAGGAAGAGGCACTTATGGATGAGCTGTTGGAAACCAACCTTCCTGAACCACATCAACATGTTGCTGCCCCTCCACCTGACACCCCTTCCTGCACCATCGAGGCTCTCAACCACCGCACCAACACCTCCGAACCGCAAACAGAACTTGCTGGTGGTTAGCTTTGTGCTTTTGTGCCTGCTATTTTTTTTTGATTATTTTGATCACCCACACATCTAATGCTTCTACTCCCTCACTACAGCCTCTTCATAAGTCGGAAGTTAGACTTCAGAAAGTCGGAAGTTAGAGTTAAGAAGTTAGACAAAAAACAAATTCCCAGCACTTCCAAAAGTGACGGATTAAGATAAAGAAAGGTTTCTCTTTAACTAATTAAGGAATGTTTCCTTACAAAAAGGTTCCTTAAATAACACAACCTTCCTTATTTAAGGAAAAACGTTTAATTAAGTTTTTCTGTAATGAAGCAATGGCAATGTTTTCCCTTAATTAGGGAAACAACATGTCCTCAAGAAAAGGTTTTTAAGCGAGGTTTCCTTAAACAACGAGGGTTTCCTTAATTAACAGCTTTTGGAGCTCCTGGGACCTGGTCATTTTTGGGAGTGCCGGACGGTACCCAGCGGTGGCGGGTATCTGTTTGCTTCAAATGTTTCAACATTGATCAGAATTCATGATGTATTTTGGCCCAAAAACTTTCAAACGGTTTGAGCCTGTTCTGTGACAGAAAAGGTTTTCAACAAAAAATGCAACTCAAAAAAAATGTTACGCAACGCTTGTGTGTTTCTAACATGTTTTGAAAACAAAGTTGACATAGAAATTGTGGAGAACGTGTCATGCGTTTTTTTTTTACATAAACGTACACTGATAGGCATCATATTCAGTGAAGAACTTGCTGGCATTTTTTTTGCTAGACTTGAAATGCATTTATCTTCTGAGAGAGGGGGGGGCAGGGCGTTCCCAAAAAGCAACGATATTTCTTCAATGGGAATTCCAGGATCCTAAAATGGATGTACTGTACCATATAAGGCCATATTTTGGAGGGATATCCCCTTACATAACCCTAATATTACCAAACCTTTTTAAGCCTTTGTTGTTGTAAAATGGTCAGGGCTGGCAAATTACACCCAACCCATGTGTTTTAATAGAAAAACACCGGCTTAAAATATTTTATTGCTGGTGTCAAAAAATTGCGCCCTATCAGTGTCATGAGACTACGACTACAACGACGACTACCACTACGCCTCAGCCTCAGTCAAATGATGCCTTAATGGTGTCATGATGATGCCTTTATGGTGTCAAAGAAGTGATGCCTTAATGGTGTCATAATGATGCCTTACTGGTGTCAAAAAAGTGATGCCTCAATGGTGTCACAATGATGCCTTTATGGTGTCAAAGAAGTGATGCCCTAGTGGTGTCACAACATTGATGCCTTAATGGCGTCAAAGAAGTGATGCCTTAATGGTGTCACAAAATTGATGCCTTAATGGTGTCAAAAAAGTGATGCCTTAATGGTGTCACAACATTGATGCCATGATGGTGTCATGATGATGCTGTGACAGTGTCATGCCACAGTGAAGATTAAGATACCCACCAAGTCCAGAGTCTGGACCTCAGCATCGTTTAGTTTTTGGGTCATGTTTTTTTGGGTTCAAAGTAGTCAGAAAGGTTCAAAGGTAACAAACACCAGAAAGAACCATCCAAAGTCTTCAAGAATAATTTTGTCTCATAGTCTTGGTCCCCATCTAAAACTATCCATACTATACTGATTGGTTAGTGACAGTGAAGTGCCACACCCCACAAAACATGTTTGCCCCTGGATGAAACAGACCCCCATGGCATCTTACCGTTTTGTTTTTGGCACCATCGCGGCGCCAGTAAAAGACACCATCACGGCATCTTATCAATTTCATGGCACCATCACGGCGCCAGTAAAAGACACCATCACGGCATCTTATCAATTTCATGGCACCATCACGGCACCAATAAAAGACACCATCACGGCATCTTCTCAGTTTCATGGCACCATCACGGCACCACAAGAAACCAGGTTTATAACCCCCATTAATAATAGATATGATTGTTATCTAGGAGAAACAATAGTGAACAAATATATTTATATTATATATATATAGTTTCAATGGATTAGGACTTATTTACATGCCAGTATAAGACACCATCACGGCATCTTGCTTGAGGCCCGGATTCCTGCCTGAACTTGGTCACCAAGTTGTGTTCCTTGGCCTTGGCCGGATGCAGCATGGTGCCAGGAAACCCATGGGCCAGATCATGTCTGGCGTAAATGTGTGTTTAGGTGATGAAACATGCAAGAACATGTATGACTCCATTCCACCCAACCGCTTGCTGTTTTTTTTGCCACCGAGCAATCCGATGGGAGCATGCTGGGGATGAAAGATGTTGACGAAAACCAAGTGGGTATGGCTCAAAATATTGAATCTGACACATCCATTCCCTAGGACATTCAATCTTTTTGATGATGATTGCAAACTATGACATTTCAAACTGCTAAACATCAATCTCCCCAGACTAGACTTGTCAAGCAGGTTTGAACCGGAACGTGTTGGAACTCAATCAATTGTAAAACTGGCTTTATTTCGTTATGATGCCGTGTCAACAAATGGAATTAAGTACATAGGATGCTTTGCTCATATTTTTCCTTAAATTTCAAACCTGCTTGACATAAAAACTGGTACACGCTGCTCGGCCACCATCAGATGTTGCAAAATGTTGCAAACAAAAAAATAGAATCTTCCAGAAGTGACAAGGAATATATTGGAGGATAACATGAACAAGCAATGAGTTAATTTCAGCTCAAACTGTTTGCAACACCTGATGGCAGCTACAGCTCCTGTGCGCTGGCTACAGCTTCTGTGCGTTGCCTGCCATGATCTGCCATGATGTCCTATGATGGGGTGTTTTTTGAAAAGTGTGTGTGTGTGCGTGCGTGTGTGTGTGTGTGTCTGCGTGTGGTGCCTTTTTGTTTGTAGATCAAGGCGGGCCTACCGGCGGGCAAGGCCGTCGTACTTTCTCTGCAGGCGACGCCGATCCACCTCTTCTTGGCTCAGAAGATCTTTGAGTGCCTGGATTCAGGAATGCAGGAATTAAACACAATAATAGTTCGCACATTGGCTATGGATCAGATTGATCAGCCCCAAAACGGATGGTTGCCTACTCAAACATACTCAAACTGATTTTGATCCAAACCCATGTAACAACCAGGCCTCTATGCGGCGCTTGAGCACCCGTATCTCCTCTCCTTTCGTCGCCCCCTCCTTCTCAAGCTGCTCAACGGCAGCTTCCTGTCGCTTCAGCCGCGCCAAGAGGTCCTTTGCGGCTGAACGAAGGGCCATGTTCTCCCTCATCAGCTCCTGGCATCTCAGAAAGTTGTAAACATCATCACGGCATCTGATATTACAAAAAAACTAGACACCATCACGGCATCTACTGTATTTAAGAAAAAACTAGACACCATCACGGCATCTATTTAAGAAAAAAACTAGACACCATCACGGCATCTATTACAAAAAACTAGACACCATCACGGCATCTTTAAAAAAGAGATCTAGACACCATCACGGCATCTATAAGACACCATCACGGCGTCTCAGTCAAGTTTGTAGACACCATCACGGCGTCTCAAGTTTGTAGACAACATCACGGCGTCTCAAGGTTTTAGATGGCTATACCCCCCCTCCGCAACAGTCCTGTCGCTTTTGCATCATGTCACTCCACTTTTCTCTTTCTTTCCTTTCTTTGTACTTCCGCTTGGCGTTTTGTCCGCACTTGGCCCTGCGCCCTTTGCCGCCTTTTCCTTTTCCTCTCGCCTTTGCCCCGGCGCTTTTGCCTTTCTCTCCTTCTTTCTCTTCATCATATGAATCATCTTCCTGGTCCTCTTCCGCCTCTTCGGCTTTTTCCTCTTCCTCCTTTTTCTCCTCTTTCGGTGGAAGTTCCCGAAGAAACTTGTCCAGGAGCTTCTTCAGCTCCGGATCGAAGTCTTCATCAGAAGACTGGGGCTGGTGTGGCGGCTGGGCCTGCGGTTGGGCCTGCGGCGGGAGGGCTGGGAGGGCTGGGAGGCCTGGGAGGCGGGCTTGGGCAGCTCCTGGAATCGCTGCACCAGCTTTTCCAGCTCAGGCCCAGCAGTCTTAGGCCGCTGCATCAGCCGCGGATCTGGGGGCTGGTGCTGGTCGTGGTGCTGCTGCTGCTGTTGCACCGGTGGCTGCTGCTGTTGCACCGGTGGCTGCTGCTGCATCGGTGGCGGGGCCATCATCGGCTGCTTTTGCATCTGCATCAGCGGCGGGGCCATCATCGGCTGCTGTTGCATCTGCATCGGTGGCCGGGCCATCATCGGCTGCTGTTGCATCTGCATCAGTGGCGGGGCTGCTGCTGCTGCTGCTGCATCATCATCAGCTGTTGCTGCTGCATCATCTGTAGCTGCTGCTGCTGCTGCTGGGGCATCGCGGCTGGCATCGCGGCTGGCCGGATTGGCCATGGGCCTGGGGGCTGCTGCTGCTCGTGGTGCTGCGGCTGCTGTGGTGGTCGTGATGCTCGGGCTGGGGGTTGCGGTGGCATCACTGGCTTTTGCTGCTGCTGCATCGGTGCAGCCTGTGGCAGCGTCTGCTTCGGTGGGTGCTTCGGTGGTGTCATGGGCTGCTGCTTGCCCAGGTCTATGGTCTGCTGCTGCTGCTGCTTCGGCGGCTGCTGCTTCTGTGGGGGGAGATTGGAAGGCATCGTCTTTGCTGCTGATGCCGGGGGGAGCTTCGGCCTCTGCTTTGGTGCTGGTGGGCGCTTCGGGGCTGTTTGGGGCATCTGATTTGGTGCTGGTGGACGCTTCGGGGCTGTTTGGGGAAGACTCTGCTTTGGTGCTGGTGGGCGCTTCGGGGCTGCCTGGACCTGCTCCTCCTTCGGCCTCTCCTGCTTTGGCTCCTTCTGCTCCTTCTTTGCTGGCTCCTCCTGCTCCTTCAACTTCTTTGGAGCTTCCTGCTCCTTCTTTGATGGCTCCTCCTGCTCCTTCTTTGCTGGCTCCTCCTGCTCCTTCAACTTCTTTGGCTCCTCTTTCTCCATCTTTGGCTCCTCCTGCTCCTTGAACTTCTTTGGCTCCTCCTTCTCCATCTTTGGCTCTTCCTCCTTCTTTGATGGCTCCTCCTGCTCCATCTTCTTTGGCTCGTCCTCCTGCTCCATTTCTGGCTCCTCCTTCTCCTGCTTTCTCTTCTTCTTCGGCCGCGATCCTTCTGCTGCACCCTCATTTTTTGCTTCCTCGGACTCGGCTTTCGATTTCTCTCTTTTTCTGTCCTTCTTCTCTCTCCTCTCTTCTTTAACTTTCCTCTCTTCAACTTCTTTCCTCTCTTTTTTCTCCTTCTTTTCCTTCTTTATTTTCTTGCCTCCTTCTGTCTCTGACTTTGACTTTCCCATGGCACCGCACCGGCGGGGGCATGACAGTTTTTTTGCGTAGCTTCTTTGTTGTGTGTCTCTTGGTTGTTGCTTTCCAAGTCTGTCCATGTATACTGCTTTGTGCATTGCATGGGCAGTGTGAATGTGTATCTGGCAGTGTGCAAGTGCTGGTGTGGCAGTATGTGGGTTTAGTGGCAGTATATGAGAGTGTGTGTGTGTGGTTGTGGCGGTTGTGGCAATGCATGTGAAAACACATGAATACCAGAAACCAATCTTGCTGTCATATATATAATAAGCTAACTACAACAACATAAACACATGTGCACACCATGATGCGCCTGTCAGCATTATGTTGTTTTTTCAATGAGAGCCAAAAGCAGATAGGTCCATACAGCAATGTAGGTGCAGTGAACGTGCTTGCATGCAGATGATCCCAAACCATAGTTAATTTCTGGGTAGCCTCTAGTTAGAATTCCAATCAGTGACATTTCAGGCTGTCAGATTGGGGCGACCGACGGCTTTCAAAGACTTCCAGACCAGTAGGGTAGCCCAACCTGGGTGGCGGATGTTTCAGGTATAAACTGGATATTACTGTATATCTTGCGGGACACCCCTCACGGCATCCCTTTATCCCTTAATTGCGGAAGGACACCATCGCGGCATCCCTGATTTGTGGGGAGGACACCATCACGGCATCCCTTAGTTGTGGGAGGACACCATCACGGCATCCATCCAACAACCATATGTACGTACCATACACACTTCTTGTTGGCCACCAAAATTAAAACCTTGAGACCGGTCATCCGACAAGGGTATGCTTTACGATTCTTGGGATATGTCCCCGAGAAAAAAAAAGATCTATGCTTGTTCCAAAGAGCTTTCAAGGTCGACTTTGGCTGGGCTGAAGATATGTTCGGGTAAGAGAGCTGATCCATGGCATCCATTTAAAGTTATTATTATTATTGTTTTAAACAGATTTTGACACCATCACTGCGTCTCGCTCTTTCTGAGGCAACCCACGCCCTTGGCTGGCCTCGACCTAAAGATGCCGCGACGGTGTCTCATCATGAGCACAAGATGCCGCGAAGGTGTCTCATGCGTCTCATGAGCATGCCGTGATGGTGTGCGTGTGTGCAATGATGATGCCGTGAAGGTGTCACACGAGCATGCCGTGATGGTGTGCGTGCAATGTTGATGCCGTGAAGGTGTCACACGAGCATGCCGTGATGGTGTGCGTGCAATCTGATGCCGTGAAGGTGTCACATGATGGCGCGCTAAGGCGATGGCCATGAAGAAACTTGAACTTGAACAACACCGAGAACCGAAGAAGGCCCTGGCCTCGGACGCACACAAGCGGACACACAAAAGATGCAAGCTCATGCAAAGAAAAAACCATGCAAAAAAAGCTCAAGCATGTGAAAGTGAATGAAGTCATCCGGACAGCCGCCTTTTTGCCCAAAAGGCGGCTCTTGCAGGAAGAACTTTGTTGTTAGAATTGATGTAAAAATGTTGGCATTTTTTCGGCAATGTTGAATCTCTTCATAATTCATAAATGCATCTTTGCAGAAACGCGGCTTAGCCATCGAGGCATCTTACATAACCCTATTCTAAACAGTACATAACTCTACTCTTAATCTACTCTTTTTTTTGCCAGCCATGCCTTCGAAGTCTCATCGCCAGCAATGCCCTGAGCCCGGGCAGGAGCTGCCCAGGAGAGGAGACAGAATTCTGCTCCTTACCAAGCGGTGGTTGGAGGAAATCCTTCTTCGTGGCAAGAGCTTGGAGGTCCGCGGTGCACCTTTGGCAAGTGGCTGGACGTGGTTGGGGTGCAAAGGCTTTGTGATTGCTCTGGCAAAGCTCAGTGACTCCCATCGAGTCGCAAGCTTGGAAGAGTTCAAATCGCTCAGAGAATTTCATCACGTTCATGCCGATGAACTGCCATACAAAAAGACTTGGGTGACAGAGGTAAGTGATGTACAAGCCTTGGCGAACCCGATTAAATTCCAGACCAAGCCGGGGCCCATCACCTGGAACAAATTTGAGCCTGCAGTTGTGGCCAATGGGGCCGGGGCGAAGGTGAGCTTGCAGAAAGTCAAGAAGACGGTGAGCAAGAAGATGACAGCCAATGTCCGAAGTGTGATAGCTGAAGCAGCGGTGGCAGCATCTGTGCCCATCTCCGTCCTTGAGAACCCTTCGCTGTTCACAATTGGCTCAGCATGTTCTGGCTGGTGCAGCGAGCTGCACGCATGTCGTCGATTGGGGCTGCCGTTCATTCCAGTCTTCGGGTGTGACATTTCTCCTCACTGCAAGGCTCTGTGTGAGGAGACATGGGGCCACAGCTTGTGGTATGATGATTGCGAAGGAGATGCCTTTCTCAACAGTCCATATGTGGATGTATTTCTGGCTGGTTTCCCGTGCCAACCATTTTCCAAGGCCGGGCTCTGTGAAGGCGAGCAGGACAGGAAAGGGAGGGGCCAGATTTTTTGGTCATTGGCCTTGTGGATTCAAAAGCATGTTCCACGTGTCTTCATTCTGGAGAACGTGAAGAACCTACTGGATTCGCACTATGAGTTTCTTTTGGACGTGATGGAAACCCTTCAAAAGATCCAGTGGAACGGGCAAGCTGCTTATCATGTGTCCTGGAAAGTCTTGAACGCCCGGGACTGCGGTACACCTCAGAACAGAGAGCGTGTGCTGATTTGTGGCATTCGTGCAGGCCCTGGGGCTCGCCCAATGATTTGGCCAAAGAAAGTCGGCATGGAGGACATCTATGCTTACATAGATCCTGCCACTGAAGGCGAGGCAGGGTTTCCTGGCAGGTTGCCATCCAGCGAATCTGAGAGGAGAAACTTGTTGCTTGTTTTGGATCAGCTGAAATCCCAAGGAAAGGATCCACTTCGAAGCCCCATTGTGGTCGACATCGGTGGGTCCAAGCCTCACTACAATGAAGGCTACTCGCCTTGCTTGACCCACTGTCGCGCTGGCAGCGGTGGGCATTGGCTGACCTGGAAGCAACGCAAAATGACAACCTGCGAGCTTTTGAAAATTATGGATGTGCCGCCAGGTGATGTGAAGTGGTCATCAGTGTCGCCACGGCAGCTAGGTTTGATGGCTGGAAATGCAATCCCAGTCAAGATGCTTTCCATGGTGTTGAGCCAAGCGCTGAAATGCGCCAATCTGCAGTGACTGCAGTTGCCGGGGTCTCTAACTTATTGATGCGGGGCAAAAAACAGGCAAGCTGCTCTGATTAGTCATTTCAAGATCGTTCAAGGCAGTTTCAAGATGTTTCCAGCCAGTTTCAAAACTGCTCCCGTCACCATATAAAATTTGTGTGCGCTGCCAATTTCAAGATGGTTAATTACTGCCAATGCGTTTGAGCCAAGGTCCATGAAGGAAGCTGTTTCAACCCAATGCCAGGGACCTCAAAGGGGGTCAGGATGCCAAAGGGGGTGAGGACAGAGTCAGGTGCCATGGATCATGTTGAGTCGAGATAACAAAAAAATGGGAAAGACGGAAAGATCTGTTTTATGTTTCCCCGTGACACTTATCCTTTACGGTATGTCAATGTGTCAGTCAGGGTGACGCAAAAAGCCAATTTGCTTGTACGGGCCCAAAAGTTCCAGGGATCATGTTGTTCTGCCATGAATACAACAAGAGGACACAACAGTCACATTGAACATATTAACAAACAAACAAAATCGAACAAATCTAAAACAGCAAACCAATCAAACAGAGTGCAGCAGACTCAAGCCAAACAGAGAAGCCGTGTGAAGCCAGATCCCAACACTCAATTTTATTTTCTTAATTGCGGTGTCTGTTGCGGGGGAACGCAATGGAAAAGCTGGATGTCAAAACTCACCTCACCCATGTCCAGCTGTGTGAAGATAGCGGGTGCTTCAGATGCTCTTTTCTTGACCTTGCCGGAACTTGGATGAAAAAGCTGCCTTGGCTGACTGAAAAGAAGAAGGGTGAATGGGGTCTTCTATGCAAGCTTTGTTCCCGCCATGTGCCGCAGCTTGCCTTTGGACTGAATGGCTTCAATGGGCCGGGAAATTTCTACACTGTGAGCCGGCATGCTGATTCCAAGCAGCACAAGCTTGCATTGAGTTTGGCTGGTCAAGCCGGCGGAGTTGATTCCAGGGCGCCGCCGAAGAAAGAGTTTGAAGAGTTTGCCACCAAAAGGCAAGCCGCTGGATCACTGAGATCTATGAAGGCAGTAGGTGGCCGTTGGAAGCTGGCCAGATTGCAGAACTGTTTGGGAGGCGCTTGCCAACGCATAGATGCGGCTTTCCTTCTTTCATCCACATGCATCGTGCTCCACCAAGATGTACGCAGGTTGGTTCTGATGGTACGTTTCCGGGCGTGCAATGACAAGCTGGAAGTCAAGCGTGGGTTGCTGGGAATACACCATCTTCAAGACAGCATGACAGAGTCGCTTGTTCAGGGCACAAGAGCCATCTTGTCACAATTTGTTGAAGGGGATGAAGATCAAATGGCCGCTTTGCAACAGAAGGTCATTCTACTGAACATGGATGCTGCAGCAGATGAGCAGCTGGCAGGTAGGCTCATGGCCTGCAATGACGGTCTGTTCCCAGGTGTGAAACAGGTGTGCCGGGACCGCGCGCATGCGGCTCGGCGAGTCATTTCCCGTCCATTCAAGGCGTCTGCTGAAATTTGGGATGTGTTTCAAGCCTTGATCTGGGGCAACGCTTCAATGCCTGCAACCATTCAGAGCAGTGATGTGTTGAGGAAAGTGTTCAGCCAGTACGTCAAAGACATGGGCGGTGACCGGGTTCAGTCAATGTCGCTGTGCAAGCAAAGGTTTGATTCGCACCAGAAGGCAACTGGCCGTTTGATTCTGTGGCTGCGTCCGACCATCAAAACGGCAATCTATGCGACAGTTTACAGACACAATTTGCGGGACGGTGAACGAGGTGCATTGTTCTTGCGCTCTCTCAGTGAAGAGCGGGTGTTGCTTTTAGCAATGGTGGCTGACTTCACTGATGAAGCGACAAGCATCATCCGACTCATGGATTCAGAAGCTGGCGATGTTGCCACGCACAACATCGAACTCGATGTATTTGCAAGTCGGGTGAAGCATCTTTTCATTGATGAGCATGCGACTAGATCTGAGTATACCATGTTTGCGCTGGAGAGCTTGAAAACCCCAATCGTCACTGGGCAAAATCATTTTAGTGCTTATGCCAATGCTTTTATGCTTACCTGTTTAGTGCCAAAAGAACTGTTTTTAAACGTGTGCCTGTGTGCCTTTTTTGGTTTCGCGTTGTGTTTCCCCCCGTTGTTGTTTCCTCTGCCCTGGCCTTCATATTTATCTGTTTGAGTGGGAGTTCCGATGTTTGCAGGCTTTCGATGTGGATGGCAAGTCGAAGACTCTGGGTGGTCCGAACAAAGTTTCTCCAGCCATGATCGCCCGGTGCTTTGCTTCTATGAAGAAACTGGTTGGGCTGAGCACAGAAGTGATTGCGTCGGAGTTTCCTGCATATGAGATTCTGACCGCCCTGAAAATCTTCGATGTATCCGAAGTAGCCCGGACAAACAGGGAGGAATCCGTGGACTACATACAGTCGTTGCACACTTCTTCGGAAAGATTGTGCCAACTGTTCGAGGCGTCGGCTGATTCCTTCATTGATGAGTACTGGGATCACAAAGCTATAGCTTTTCATCACCATTCGACCAATCCCAACTGCAGCAGCTTCGAATCTTGGAAATACGCAGTCCAGAAAACTAGCTCTCGCAAGTCAACAGCAGCTCGCCATCCATCTTCAAACTTGCACTGGATTCTCATTCACTTTGGTGCTCTAGATGGATGCACCACATCCGGAGTGGAGCAGCACTTTTCGAAGATGGTGCGCATTGTGTCTGCTGAAAGATCATTGCTGACTGAAGAAAACAAAAATTTGGAGTTGAAATTTATGTTCGACTTCGCCCCGGCCACTTCCACTGACTGCATTGAGATGGCCCAGCAGCTGTGGATCGAATGGTATGGTGAACCCAGGAAAGGATCAACATCCAGACTTGATTTGGGTACCAAACGAGGGCACAAGAAGGGTTCTGAAGCTGATTTCTTGGCCAAAAGACGCCGTTTGGATGGACCGGTCAAACTTTTGCCTCATGATGAAGTACGGCTCGAAGCAAGTGCGAATCTGCCAGCAGATTGTCAGCGTGTCCAGGCAGAATTGACATTTCAGAGAAACAAGCAGTTCAAGAACACAATCCAATCGTACTTAAGTGGTCACTTGACAGCCAAGGAAGTGCCAGATGGGATGGTTGATGTGGCTCAAGCATTTGTTGAATTGGAGACTCGCAGAGATGCCACCAGAGTACGGGGAGTTTCAAAATTCCAAGCCTTGTTGGCCCCATCCCCGCCACAGTTTGATCGGCGGAACCACTGGATCTTCCTGGAGATGGCAGAGTGGAGCCAGAACCCTGAATTTTTCAGGTGCAAGGTGACCCAGGACTTGCAGCTGCCTTTGTTTTTCGTTGTGGCCAACCCGGAGAAACCGCCTTCACAAGTTCTTTGGGCAGCCTCTGTGCGAGGAGGTTGTGTTCTGGACCTGGCATGCATGCGGGGCATCATTGAAAACCGTCATGATAAGGCAACAACAGGAATTGCCTTCCTCTATGATGCGGCGTACGCAATCAAGCGGCAGATTTTCTTGTGCCCTAGCTTTCGTGCTGCGAACACGGAAGCCAGTGAAATTATTCAAGCAGCAGCAGGCCAGGAGAGATCGAAGTGGAAGATGATTGATGGAGGTTGGGAAGCCTTCGCTGAAGCATCTGCTAAGAGCCAGCAAGCTGGCCGCAAGTGGGCTGTGCTGGGGCTGACCATTCCGCAAATAGCTGCTAACATGCAGGAAGACAATCTCATGTCCAGCAAAACATTTCTCAAGTTTGTGAGCAGGGTTCATTGCTGCAATCGCGGCTTCTGATTTGCCTACCGGGGTAGCAGGGAAAAAGTGGCGTTGCTGCATGGCTGGACTTCCACCTGCTGTGCTGGATCAGTCGCTCAATCCTTTTCTCAGATGGAACTAACGCTTGCCCCTTAGGTGCTGCTGGCACAGTACGGATGGCTGGGTCAGGGCCCAAGGATGGAATTGCTCAACGGGGTGCTGTAAAGTCAGATGCAGTGATGGTGTCTTCAACAAAGTTAGATGCCGTGAGGGTGTCTTGAACAAAGTTAGGTGCCGTGAGGGTGTCTTGAACAAAGTTAGATGCCGTGAGGGTGTCTTGAACAAAGTTAGATGCCGTAAGGGTGTCTTGAACAAAGTTAGATGCCGTGAGGGTGTCTTGAACAAAGTTAGATGCCGTGAGGGTGTCTTGAACAAAGTGCAGCTGGCCTTCAGACTTATCATTAATTGGCCTTCAAATTGAAACTGTATGTGTAAAAGTTTTACAACTCTGCGGTTCTTTCATGGCAGGATTCCAAACATCAACACTGACTGTGATCATGGTTTGAGGCTGTGAAATATTGGACATCATTTCACCGCTGTAGCATCAAAGTTGTTTCCATTTGCCCAGATCTGTCAACTTTGTTATTTCACATCTGCAGCCGCTTTGGCATTCCGTCATCCCGTCCCAGCCCAGATCCTTTCTTTCTTTGGCCCAGCCATGGACTGCCCAGTCTGCAACAGGACATTGCCATCAAACATGTGGGGATCCGCGCAATGGAGAGAACGGCAGTGGTCATTGGACGGTTGGGCATGTGGATGCAAGGAGTGATGCTTGGTTTTATTTTGTTTTGTTTGGTTTTGCTTTGTTTTGTTTTGTGTTTTGTTTTGTGTTTTGTCTCCGGCTTGTTTGATCCCAGGTCGGTTGAACAAGACCCCTTTACCTTCCTACAGCCTGTACCACATGAAAAGGGCAAGGAGATACATGGATCACCTCGACTGACTTGACATCTACCAGGAGACGGAAGACTTCTTTCGGATAGGTCAATTTAAAACCTATCACGGAAGTGCACATCTTGCCTGTGAACTTCCAGATGTTGGTCACTGTCTTTGGGCATTGGTCAAGAGAGTGACATATAGAGGTGAGCCCTTTCCAACAGCCTTCTCAGATGGAACTTTCATGGAAGGGTTCACAGCCTACACCCGTCACCGTCATCTTGTCACTGCACTGACATGGCACTTGCTCCTCGTCTTATTCTTGAGTATGTTGTCACTGCCAAAAAAATGAATTTCTATTTTGATGGCAGCCCACCCACCAACTGCAAATGTTTGATAAATTGGTTTTCTTAAGCAGCTAGACTCCAAAGGTTCCAGGCTTTGAAGTATGTGCAGATTGAGTCCCATGAGCTGGACGAATTTCGAAGGGAAGCAACTTTTGAATCCGTGGAGCTCTTTGTTTGGAAGAAGTGTGGGTGGCGGCAATTTCAATGACAGCAGCTTCTAATTTAGCGTCTGGGTAAAACCTCACTGCAACTCAATAGCAAATCAATAGCAACCTCACTGCGACCTCAATCTCATTTTCAGGTTAGTGACAAACCAACATTTACCCAGACTCAGAAGTTGAAATGGTGAGGAATCACCAGGAATTGAACAGTGGTAAATGACCATTGTCACCTGTCCATCGTCTTAAGATGTTCAAAACATTTTGGAATGGATGAACACCATCCTGAAACTTCATGGAATTGACCATCGTCTTAAGATGTTCAAAAAAAATCGGAATCGGATGAAAACCATCCTGAAACTTCGCAAACTTTATGTGAAAAAAGTGAGAAAAATGTTGCAATTGCAACTTAGCTTGTTAGCACGACTCAGTTTGCGTTTGGCCCTGTTGTGTCTCCCCCGTTGTATCTTCCCCGTCGTGGCCCTGTCGCGCCACGGAGGCCACGACCCTCCCCGGAGGCCACGCTTTCCTATTGACGCCACGACCTCAGCCGTCCATGGAATTCGGCTGATACCCTGATGGATAGCCCAAACTAGCCTTGAAATCATGGGCTTCCCCTGGAAAAAACAGCCCTTCCCATTCGGGAGATGATTCGAGAGATATTTTTCATTTTTTTCTGTTTTTCATTTTTTTCATTTTGTTTTCATCAGTATCTGATATCCGTATATTATCCAGGTCATGCTCCATACATACATAGATACATAGTACATACATATAATACATATAATTTAAATTATTTTTTCATTGTTTCATGTTCTTGTCATTATTTTTTCCTAGTTGATCAATGCTTTTCAATACGATCAACAGTTCATGATATTTTTCAACTTTCCTTTCATTTTACATGTTTTGATCATCGTTAATTTTTCATCTTCATGAATCAGTGATTCTTTCCCGGTTGGCCTGAGGTTGACTCCTGGTTCCTTGTGAACGGTCGGGTGGCTCAATCGCGACTGGCTTGTCATGATTTTTTCTGAATTATTTACATAGTTTCTGAATTACCTGGCATGTCATGGCTCATGGCTTGGTCATGATTTTTTCTGGCCCTTCCGAAGCATTTTTTGCTTGAAATCACCCAAGCCCGACTGACTCCCTCGATATCCTCGATCCCCTTCGCATCGCATCGTGACAAGCGATGGCCGCTTCGGTGCAGACCGTAAATGCGAAGCATCTGCAAGCCTTGGAGGATTGCATGAACGTGTTGCTGTCCCACCCAATCTTCGACGCGGTGCAGTCAATGCCGCCGCAGGCGATTGACAGTGCAGCGGAGCAGAACGAAGCGGGGTCACAGGCGGGATTAGCGTGTGATCTTTCATGTCTATCCAGTTTAATTTGAGTTATTGCGTGTGATCTTTCATGATAACCCATCAGATAAGGGACATGCTCGGATCGTGTGCGGATCGTGCGCGGATCGTGCACGGATCGTGCGCGGATCGTGCGCGGATCGTGCACGGATCGTGCGCGGATCGTGCACGGATCGTGCGCGGATCGTGCACGGATCGTGCGCGTCCAGGGTTGTTGAGAACCTCCAATCTCATGATGTCCACAACCCTACTGTACGAGAAGGTAGGGTAAATTTACCCTCCTTCCTCAACATACCTGTACGTACAGGGTTGTTGAGAGGTTAGGGTAATACATCCTGCCACTATATCTGACATGGTTGGGTAATTTTACCCTAAGTTCTCAGCATGGTCGTGACCTTACCTTACCCTACTCCCTCAACAACCCTGTACGTACAGGTATGTTGAGGAAGGAGGGTAGGTTTACCGTAGCCTCTGGACATTCCCCCACAATTTGGACCTAGTTCATTTTTGTGCCCTGACAAAGCCAAGTTCTCAACAACCCTGGACGCGCACGATCCGCGCACGATCCGCGCACGATGCGCGCACGATCCGCGCACGATCCGCGCACGATCCGCGATGGCCATATTTTTCCGGCGCATGGTGTGCGTTTTTTTTTTGCATTTTATTACTATGTACTTTCACATGTTAATTTATTAATAAATTAGTATGTGCTTGGAAATGCAAGTTGTATGTCTGGTGATGGTATTCCCGTCTTAAGATGTAGTCATTCAGAAGGATGCCATGATGATGTCCAAAACATCGCTTCGATGCCGTGATGGTGTCGGAAAAACCAATGGGATGCCGTGATGGTGTCCAAAACGCTTCGATGCCGTGATGGTGTCGGAAAAACCAATGGGATGCCGTGATGGTGTCGGAAAAACCAATGGGATGCCGTGATGGTGTCCAAAACGCTTCGATGCCGTGATGGTGTCGGAAAAACCAATGGGATGCCGTGATGGTGTCGGAAAAACCAAGGGGATGCCGTGATGGTGTCCAAAACAACGCTTCGATGCTGTGATGGTGTCGGAAACACCAATGGGATGCCGTGATGGTGTCCAAAACAACGCTTCGATGCCAAGAATGCAGTAACGCCAACTTAATTATTTGACAATCAACTGGTTGTGCCCGCCTTTTGGCAGGCACCTTGGAATGACCAAGAGTATGATGCCGCGATGAAGTCAGCCAAGACCTATGTATCGCAGGGCAACCTTTTTTGGATGAATGTGAGGCAGATGTGTTCGCCGACCGTTCCCATCAATTCTGCCTCATTGAAGAAAATCCAGAAGTCTTTTTTTGAGAAAGGGCCGGAGAAGTTGACCTTGGAAATCGTGGTAGGCGTAACCTCAATGGTCACCTCTGAGCGCTTTGAGAGCCTGAAAGGTGCCTTGCAACGGATTTCGCCGGAGGAAATCGACCACGCCTTGATCATGCACGTGGCTAAGAGGATCGGAGACGGTGCCTCCCAGGAAGAGCTTCTGTGACTTGGCTATCTTCTTTTGTGCTTTGTGAATATCTGGCGCCGTGACGGTGCCTCTGAATTTTGAAGTGAAGTTGTTTGATTCTCATGATGCTGAATGGAAAAGTCTAGTTCATTCAACTCAATCTTTGATGAATCCTGACCACCATGCCAACTGAGGGCATGGCGAACAGTGTTCCTCTCAGTGAGCCTCCGCTGTGAGATGATTGAGACCAAAGAAGATGCCTTCTTCCGCTCTCTGACGTACCGACAGCGGTACATGTCCACCTACGAGAGTGCGGCGAGAAGCACCTTGCAAACCATCTTCGAGATCGCAGCGGTCAAAGCATCTTATGAGGAGACGCATACGGCCCAGCTGTCGAGATCTGATTTGGCTGATCTGTGGGTCCGAAAGAGCTGTGACCTGCCTGATGACGAAGACTGCCCAAAGACAGCTTTCGAGTTTGTCGACAGCGCCATGAAGGTCTTTGAAAGAATTCTTTCCGTGGACAAGCTCTTCGACGTGGTCTTTCGTTTGGAGCAGAAGTACGGAAAGCAAAGCTGCTTCCAGCACATGGCCGTACTTGAAGGGATTTGCATCAAGACCAAGAAGTCCGAGGATCTCCTGTGGATCTTGGAAAGCATGGAAGATCTCTTGATCCGTGGAGAATCCAACAACAAATGCTTCAGTAGCCGAACATTGAAAGGCGGCCGCACTGGAGGAGGGACCAGAGGGCTCCTGGATGAGTTCTTGGCCAAGAAGAGCATTTTTGAGTACGTGTTGGAAGAGTCACAGAAATGGGGATTGAAGCCCGCACATGCCAACGGCATCAAGAAGGTGATGATCTCTCACAGTGAAGTGCGAAAAAGGTTGTTCGGAAGAGTTCAGATTCTTTTTCTATTGACGGGTGGTTGTATTTGATTTCCTTTGCACGTTGTTGATGTTTGATTTCCTTTAATCCCTTTTTATATTTCCTTTTTTTCCCATTTTCATCTCGCTTTGCATTGCGCAGGTTCGAGGATGGGGCTGACTTGACATGGCTGGGCCAGCTGACAGAAGCCGAACGCTTGATCATCAACATGCTCAAGAATGTCGTCTTTCGATCTGGGCATGACAGCCAGCTTCGCAACACCTTGAAGGGGTCAACCTTGCCTGCGGACATCCTATGCCATGACCCTTTCAAGACAATGATGGAAACTATCCATGAAGAGATTGAGAAGGTGAAGGCGGCAGAGGAAAAAGAAGCAAATGAAGATGAGTCAGATGAAGATTCTTCAGCCCAGAAGAATGTCATCGTGCATGACCTGTTGCCCCGAATGTCTTTGGAGCTGGACCATGAAGATGAGAAAGCGCAGCAGCTGATGGCTTTCGCCAAGCAGGCTGAGGAGATCGTAGATCAATTTGTCAAATTGGTGGTCGAGCAAGACTCAGTGCAGGCAATGGGCCAGATCATGGAAAACTGCGTGTCTCTCACCGGGGCCAAAAGGGCGATCTTTGTCTATGACTCCAAGGTTGCAGGAGAGGCGACGGCCCAGTGTCACATTCGACGGCCTCAGTTTCGCCGTGAGCATTTTCAGAAGATTTGCTCCTCATTCGTCCGAGGCAGAGGTGGACCACAGCCACGAGAGGGCGACTTGGTGATCTTTTTCGATGGTGGACGCCAACTTGCTCCTATGGTTCTCAGTGCGTGTGTGAAGATTACAAATGCCGAGGACCATGGGCAGCATTGGGAAAAGAAGCAGAGGCAGGAGATGATTATTCATTACTGCGAGCAGTCCATCCGAGCTCGCAGGTGCTTGGTGCGAGGCCTCATTCCGACCCATGAGGGAATTCACATTGTCACCTCTGGGCCCGTGTTGGTGCAGGACATCCCTCGCAAGATCTTCTCCGGCACGAGCTTGAGCACGGCAATTGGTCCTGTGAAGATTCTTCCTTTTGATGAGGAGCAAGGCTTTTGGCTCATTAGCAAGGAAGAGAAGGATAAGATCTATGGACCTGCTGGAAGAGTCTTGTCCGGAGGAGCGCTGCCTGATTGCCCAGATCGTCCAGATTTGGGGGAAGATCGTATTCCAGTGAACTACCATGTGATGCCACAGGCGGTGTTCGCAGAGTTGCTGCACTCCTTTCAAGCCAGCGTGATGGTGAATGGAACTGAGATCGATGGCAAGGGCGCTGAGGCGGCAATCTTGGCCAAGAAGTCGTACATTGGTGTTACCTTCACAGAGTATCATGCCCAGCAGCTGAGGAAGCTCCTTGTCCGCTTCGTTTGGGAGCAATTCAAGGACCAATCCTCTCCGCTCTACAATGTTGAAGTGTGCCTGGGACACAAGTGGAATAATAATAAATAAATAAATAAATATATATATATAATTTGTATATGTATATATATATATATGTATATTAATATATATGTGTAAAGGGGGGGTGACAGGCGACATGACTTGTTGACCTGAAACAGTTACCAGACACTTGACTTGTGTTTGTGCGGTTTCACCCCCGACTCAATTAAGATAAGCAAAGACAAAAAGAAATATTAAATACATGTCCGACCTTCGAGCGATTTGCGTGGCGTTTTGAGTTTTACGTTCGTTTGAATAAGAAATTTAATTTACAAAGGGACGAGCACAAACATATATATATTATGTATATATATATACATGTTATATATATATATGTTATATATATATATGTACACATGCACATTTCATAACACCTAGAAACTATTTTGAAGAAGCGGATAATTCAATCATTCCAAATACAGGCCATGCGTGAATCGTTGTGATGTCATTTGAGGCAGACCCTCCTCAAAGCTCTTGGTGGCAATCCCAATGCGAGCACGCCCCTTCCTCTTGGTAGCAGTGGTGGCAGTGGCAACACCGTTCAGCCAAGTGCAAGCGGAAGAGGAAAGGGCGGAAGAGGAAAGGGCAAGGGCGGTGGCAAGGCTGGCAGCAAGGCTGGTGGCAAGGCTGGTGGCAAGGCTGCTGGTGGTAAGGCTGCTGGCAAGTCAAAGAGCAAAAAGCGTGCAGCCGGAGAGGATGATGGATTTGATGGTTCCAAGAAGCAAAAGACATCAGAGGAAAGCTCCAAGAAGGAAGAGATCATGAACAAGCTGAAGAAGCTGACCCAGGGAGGCCTGATCCAGGACGACGATGATGACGATGATATGGCCGACGAGGCCGAAGAGTGAATCCGGTCGGCTGGAGAAGTAGCCTTATCATTGACAGTCGGCAGATGGCGCAAGTCAAAGAGAATGGAACTGTATTGGATTTCAAAAGACTTGAATGAAATGCATGCAGATATCCGAGATTGCAGCTTTCAATTTTGTTTTTGATTACATCTTGGTTCGCATCGAATCGTGTCAAAAGACTTGTGGGTATGCCAACATCCCTGATTCTGGGATAAGCCGGCTGTAGAATCCTTAATCCCACGTTACGTGGCTCGAGGTATTTCGCTAACTTGGAAAAATTGTCAAGTTTTTGATTTTGGAACTACAGTAGGCAAATTTTGCGTTCAAGTAATTCTCAATTCAACCTTTTGATTTGAAACTACAGCGACGTGCCTCACATGGTTCTGGCTTTTTCCACATCTTTCATGGATACAAGGTGACAGTAATTTTGGGGGGTGGCCAACCGTGCCATTCCTGAATCCTTGAGTTGCTTTCCCTGCTGTTGTAGTAGGGGTGCCTGCTGTCCCAGCGGGTTGATGTCTCTCAGGAGACTGATTAATTTCATTACTGAGCGTCGTCCAGAAAATCAACTGGCCTGAAAATTCAGGAGACGCATCAGAAAATCGATCATCGACTGAGCGCAGCGATGTGAGACATTGCCAGACCGAGAGAAAATGCAGACACCATCACGGCGTCTTTGACGTTCTAGGACACCATCTCGGCATCCATTTAGATCAATCATTGCATCTAGGAGGACACCATCTCGGCATCCTTTCAATTCTTCAACGCCCCAAGGCTGGGACCTCATCAACTTGGAAGTTCGGACCTGAGTCCAGCGCAGGGAGTTTGAGTCCATTTCTCCAACCATTGCCAGCACAGTGTCACATTGTAACGGCTTAATCACGTGGATGCCGAGATGGTGTCCTAGAAAATGACGCCGTGATGGTGTCTAACCACTTAATGTGACAGCGCTAATAACCACAAACACAATCCCAAATGAAATCTTTGCAGCGTCGAAACATTTGGGAACACATTGACCGCTTGTCCTTGTTCATTCCCACTTAGTTGGCTTTCTAGGACACCATCTCGGCATCCTTTCAATCTTCAACGCCCCAAGGCTGGGACCTCATCAACTTGGAAGTTCGGACCTGAGTCCAGCGCAGTGAGTTTGAGTCCATTTCTCCAACCATTGCCAGCACAGTGTCACATTAAAGCATCAACAAACATGACAAGAAGGGAAGTACAGGTTGCAACATGTTGTAACGGCTTAATCACGTGGATGCCGAGATGGTGTCCTAGAAAATGACGCCGTGATGGTGTCTAACCACTTAATGTGACAGCGCTAATAACCACAAACACAATCCCAAATGAAATCTTTGCAGCGTCGAAACATTTGGGAACACATTGACCGCTTGTCCTTGTTCATTCCCACTTAGTTGGCTTTCTAGGACACCATCTCGGCATCCTTTCAATCTTCAACGCCCCAAGGCTGGGACCTCATCAACTTGGAAGTTCGGACCTGAGTCCAGCGCAGTGAGTTTGAGTCCATTTCTCCAACCATTGCCAGCACAGTGTCACATTAAAGCATCAACAAACATGACAAGAAGGGAAGTACAGGTTGCAACATGTTGTAACGGCTTAATCACGTGGATGCCGAGATGGTGTCCTAGAAAATGACGCCGTGATGGTGTCTAACCACTTAATGTGACAGCGCTAATAACCACAAACACAATCCCAAATGAAATCTTTGCAGCGTCGAAACATTTGGGAACACATTGACCGCTTGTCCTTGTTCATTCCCACTTAGTTGGCTTTCTAGGACACCATCTCGGCATCCTTTCAATCTTCAACGCCCCAAGGCTGGGACCTCAGTGATGAGTCATCAACTTGGAAGTTCGGACCTGAGTCCAGCGCAGTGAGTTTGAGTCCATTTCTCCAACCATTGCCAGCACAGTGTCACATTAAAGCATCAACAAACATGACAAGAAGGGAAGTACAGGTTGCAACATGTTGTAACGGCTTAATCACGTGGATGCCGAGATGGTGTCCTAGAAAATGACACCGTGATGGTGTCTAACCACTTATGGACCAATAATGGATGCCGAGATGGTGTCCTAAGACAGGCAATGTCCCTTTTCATGCCCAGCTTTTGAGTGAGTTCAAGTGAAACGTTTGCGCCTTTGAATTCACGTGAATCGCTTTTGCATCTACTTTCTGGATTTTTTCCGCTTGTCATACTTCACGATAGCGGAGTAGACCTGAGCTGGGTCTAGGTCTATGTATCCTTGGTATACCCGGGCAGAGTCAATCTGTGCCCATGTCATCCCCACTTGTTGATGAATGCCAGCAGCAGCTAGTTCGCTGATTGCATGGCGTCTTCCACTGTGGGTCCGAATGTTTTTTCCACTGATCAGCTCGGGCATGGTGTCGCCAAATTTGTGAAGAAAGGTATCCCCATGTTTTTTCACATGGCGCGCCACAATATCTTTTGAAATGTGGCCTTTCGTTGAGCCGCGTTGTGAAGGGAAAATGTACCCATGGGAAGGCCATTTCCATTCCTTGGCTCGCCACTCTTTCAACTCCTTCACAATCGATGGCACTAGTGGCTTCCATACGCCCCTGTGTCGCTTAAACGCTTTAAGCCAGACACGTTTTCCGCGCATGTCAAAGTCTTCGACCTTCAGCTGACACACTTGTGTCACTCGACAACACAAGGCCTCGATCAGCACCATGATGTAGTAATACTTCCTTGGCGCATTCTGTCCGAAATATTTTAGCCAGCGAGACCAGCATTTGCCCGGCAATGAGTGCGCTTGGCCGAGGCGCTTTCCCATGGTTCTACTCTTCGACTGGACGCAAACATGTCAATCAGCTTGAGGCTCAGTGTCAAAAGCACAACAGTGAAACGCAACGGAGAAACACATTGAGTAAAAGTACCATTATATGAGAAGCCATATTCGGCCGTGCCGTGACATATCAAGCCTGCCATCCAAGCACTTTCACAGCATCTCGGGACTTATTACAGTAAATCACCCGAAAAAAACATTCAGTCACCTAGGTCACTTAGGTCACTTAGGTCATTTAGGTCACTTAGGTCACTTAGGTCACTTAGGTCACTTAGGTCACTTAGATCACTTAGGTCACTTAGGTCACTTACTTAGGTCACTTAGACTACTTAGGTCACTTAGGTCACTCACTTGAGTCACTTATATAGGTCATTTAGGTCACTTGGTCACTGCCCTTGATTCCGGCCATGGCACTTATCCAGAGGATGCAGCTTCCCACTGAGATGCCCCCGGCACCTTCTCAGGAAGCACAGCAAATCATGGACAGGTGCTTTCAATTCAAGTACCTTCATGGCGGTACCAACCGCTATCATGAGTGGATCTTCTTGGAACCAGGGAGCAACAACATCTACTTCATGAGAAGAACCGCCAAGCCCCTCGGCAAATTATTAATGTGTCTTAGACTCCGTGATGGTGTCTCAACGATGCCGTGATGGTGTCGTTTGTGCACGCGGTCATGGTGTGCAATGTTGAAACTCTAATACGATGCTGTGATGGTGTGGCATGTGCACGCCGTGATGGTGTGCAATGTTCAATCTACGATGCCGTGATGGTGTCGTATGTGCACGCGGTTATGGTGTGCAATGTTGAAACTCTAATACGATGCCGTGATGGCGTCGCATGTGTGATGATGTGCAATGTTCAACCTACGATGCCGTGATGGTGTCGTAGGTGCACGCGGTCATGGTGTGCAATGTTGAAACTCTAATACGATGATGGTGTCGTCGTATGTGCACCCGGCCAAGGACCAAAAGGGTAGCTTTCGATGGCTGCGGTCACTGGCGTAAATCCACGGGCTACATAAGCCTTGATGGCTTCGCATGCTGCAGGGGCATTAGGCTCCACGATTTGCAGTTTCGGCGAGTACATCCCAGTGTTTCTTGATCCTGCATTTTTTATTCCCCAAAGATCCCATAAAAGGTCCCAAAATCATATCCTGTACTTTTTTCCCCCTTTTTGGACGTCCGACCAATCTTGTTTAAGGTCTGGCGTTGTACGGACGAGGGCCAAGTGCGCTGGATGGTGATTTGCCGTGGGCCGCTGGGAGCTTCGGAGCCACCAGCACCGATTCTGGCGCTTACCAATGGATGATCAAGATGATCTTGGATGTGAGGGCCTCTGTGAGGGCATGAATCGGCCATCAAGGCCTTGGATGTGAGGGCGCCCACAGCAGGGGTCCTTCGGAATCGGCCATCAGGGCCTTGTGCTTGGATGTGCACACTTGGGGTTACATGTGAGATGTCCTGAAATAAGGTTGCAAGTACCCCCGCAAAAGCTACGGTGAGCTAAGTATTGGAATCTGCGCATCCAAGCTGGAATCGGCGCACAGTACGCCTTAGGTGTCAAACTTTTAGCCAACTTGGTGTCAATGCAAGGCGACTTTGGGTAAATGCTTTTGGCAAACACAAGGCCGCAGTTACCCTCACAAAAACCGCCTTTTGGGCAAACTTTGGGTAAATGCTTTTGGCAAACACAAAGCCGCAGTTACCCTCACAAAAGCCGCCTAATGGGCAAAAAGGCGGCTGCCCGGAT
>CAMXCT020003030.1:0-78422 GCA_947184155.2 Cladocopium goreaui | reverse complement strand
ATCCCGATAAAAATCTATGAAATCCCCAAGATATCCCTATTCTTCCTAGTCCTAGTTATATCCCTATGAAATCCCCAAGTCTGTCCTTCACTCCCCTCTTTTCCAAGTCACATCCTTGGTCGTCAGCTGCACGGCCACTGCCGCAGCGGCACCTCCATAGAGTCCACAATAGTCTGAGGAGATATTGAAAGGATTTTAACATATTCTAAAGGACATTCCCTTCGATATAGTTCGATTTCACAAGCAAACTTGAAGTCTATCTTGTAAATCGAACAAAATTGAAAGGAATAATTACGGTTGAACATACTTTTTTTGATCGGTTTGGGAACCACCATAGTGACATGGGACTGTGCCCGTCAGACTCAACAGCTGCAGTATAAGATTTCGGGCTTGGAGTGCCGCGTATTTTCTAGGAGCCCTCAGACCATCTTGAGCAAGTTTCAAAGAAGGATACTGAAAATCCAAGCATTGAAAGGATAGAACCATGCGATGATGATGATGATGATGACGACGACGACGACAACGACGATGAGGAGGAGCAGGAGGAGCAGGAAATCCCAAAGCTTTTACCACAATTCCAAAATCAGAAATGGAAAAAACAATTTGGGAAATCGTTTATCTTTCCTCTTAACCATCATTCAATCATTTATGAATTCATGATCATTTGCACTAATTTACATTCATTTACACTCAAGTCCTTGAGGTCGCTCTTATTTCTGCAAATCTTTCATGGGTCAACATCCTCCCCCAACCTTCAGGCCAGTAGGGTGGCGGCGCGCATGTCACCACCTGAGCAACCATGCCGAAAAGTTCGGGACATCTGAATCATGTATCCAGCTTGTCTTATCTCATTGGAATATTATGGATAATTAATGGATAATAAGGGGATTTAATGGATGATTCATGGATTGTTGATGGATTGCGAATCGATTATGGGATTTAATGAAATATGAATCCCTATGGATCCAGCTGTGCCTTATTAGGAAGTACGACTGGGGTATGATGACTAGGGGGTGAGCCGTACTTTCTCAGACAGTGGGCATGGATCCATAGGGTAGTATAGTATTTATCAGTATCTTATCATCAATATCTTTGTTTTTTCCCTTTCATTGCACTGCATTGTTTGGTCATGAAACAAAAATTACCACTCTTATATGGAATTACTGTTTGGGATCTACAGCCGCTGCTTTCTTGCTGTTGGGGATATTCTTTGGGTTTATTCCCTTTCATACTCGCGCTTTTGAAGTTGGCATTCCAATCTGAAACGGGACACTCGCTTGTAGCTTGAGAATGAAGCACGTCAGGTTGTTGGTTTGGTCTGAACTATGTTCATTTCGTGTCTCCGAACCCCCAAAAGCGATGAACACAAAACCATCAACTAGCCGGCCTAACTGACCTAACCATTGTTCATCATCCCCTGCTCCATTTGCATGTTTCAAGACATTTTGGCCAAGTAGTAATACAAAAGCCTGACACCATCTATCAGATCAAGCCTCATCTATATATATATAGTTTCCAATCCTATCCCTATCTCACAAGGACCCACCAGAAGCTTTCCAATGAAATCCTCGAACATCTGATTCTACTTTCGCTGGAACTAGATGGTTACCCCACTATGTATACCCGTTACATACCCAGTTAGTTTGGCATATAGACCACTTAAAACTTAGATGATCAATTGTACAACCCCCATTTATCAGGTTTTATTAGGGTATATCATGGGATATCAGTATATATCACTGTTATATCACCGTTATACTGTGGATGGAAGAAATCCTGCACCACCTTGGAGAATTAAAACAACTAAACTTACTTAATGGGATAAACCGTTAGCCACCTATCAATCGGTGCAGGATTTCGCAACCATCCACAGAATCAACCACTTGTTATATCATGCCCTATGGATCCAAACACTGTCTGAGAAGGTACTTAAGCCCCTAAATCATACGCCAGGCACACTTCCTGAGAAGGTATGGCTGGATCCATAGGGATTCATATTTCATTAAATCCCATTCATAATCCATTCATAATCCATTCATAATCCATTCATAATCCATCGAATCATCCATTAAATCCCATTCATAATCGATTCATAATCGATTCATAATCCATTCATAATCCATTTATAATCCATCAACAATCCATGAATCATCCATTGAATCCCCTTAATATCCCACTATTTCTATTTCTTAGACAATAACCAACAGCAATAATTTTTGTGAACCCAAGATTGACCCTTCTCTTCATCTCTCAGGTGGCTGGAGTGATTTTAAAAAATCATAAATCATAGAAAACTATTGAACACTATCATAGATAGTTATCACAAACTTCCCAACTTCCTTTGATCACTGTTATATCACCGTTATTATCACCCAGTTGTCGCCCAAAGACGCGACCACCGAATTCCACGCGGGCCAAGTGTAACGCCACGGGCACCTGGCGTGCCGTACATCTTTTAAAAGGTCTGTATGGGTATGGGGCCGAAATTACTATATGTGATTATAATATTATATTGGATACATATATATATATATGAATGTGTATATAGATAGATAGATAGATAGATAGATAGATAGATAGATAGATAGATAGATAGATAGATAGATAGATAGATAGATAGATAGATAGATAGATAGATAGATAGATAGATAGATAGATAGATAGATAGATAGATAGATAGATAGATAGATAATAGATAGATAGATAGATAGATAGATAGATAGATAGATAGATAGATAGATAGATAGATAGATAGATAGATAGATAGATAGATAGATAGATAGATAGATAGATAGATAGATAGATAGATAGATAGATAGATAGATTAGATAGATAGATAGATAGATAGATAGATAGATAGATGGATGATAGATAGATAGATAGATAGATAGATAGATAGATAGATAGATAGATAGATAGATAGATAGATAGATAGATAGATAGATAGATAGATAGATAGATAGATAGATAGATAGTGGTAGATAGTGATAGATATTGATAGAGATTGATAGATAGTGATAGATAGTGATAGATAGTGATAGATAAACAGAAAGATAGATAAACAGATAGATATATAGACAGATAGATAGATAGATAGATAGATAGATAGATAGATAGATAGATAGATAGATAGATAGATAGATAGATAGATAGATAGATAGATAGATAGATAGATATTGCCAACATATATTCATGAGATGGGATATTGTTTTTGGGTACAATGTATGGAACCAACATGGAATATGTTACCAACATTTGGCCCCAAAATGAAGCAAATGTAGGGAACTATCCCATTCTAAACTTATTTGGCTATGGGTCAAGTCATTGGGTATACCTCTAAAAATGGATGGTTGATACCATACCCATACCCATACCCATTTGCACACAACAAGAAACTGAAATTTGAGTAAAGTGGTAACATATGATTTCTACGTGGGTTTTACCAAGATATCAGGATCTGACATAGAGACATGGTTCGTCATGTGAGTTTGCTTGGTGGAAAGTCTTGATTTCAATGTGGACTATGTGGACTGTACCAAAAAGAAATATGGATGTTTCTCATGACTCGGGTGAGAAACATGGGCAGTGTGGCTCCACGATGTGGATGACTGGATCAATAAAAATCAGGTTGACCGGACTTCAAGATTCAATTCCCTTTCCATGGTATTGAAGCAAAAAAAACGGCTGAAGCGACACAGTGGATTGAAGCCTGCTCAACTTGCCAAATTTCACCAACTCACATGAGATTCAATCAGAGATATCAGAGGCAGAAAGGCAACATTCTCTGGGCTCTCTGGGCTGGAATTCTTGCCTATGCCACATGTGGACAGGCATGGACAAGCATGGACAAGCATAAGTTGGATGTGGGATATATTGGGATTTTAGGTCCTTGATGGGTAATGTATAGTAGTTAGTAGGTCCCGTTTCAAGATAGAGTGAAGTAAGTCAACATCATTTTTGGATTGGATGTTGCCAACTTGCCCTTTGTTGAATTCATAGCTATGGAACATCACCATTTCTTTAGCAGGATGTAACAATTTCTCATAGTTTTTAATAGATAAAACATGGATTTTCCTGGGCCACCATAGCAACGCTCTTAAACTACTGGGTGGCTATCATCTTTTTGTGCTCTCACTCCCTTGGCCTTCTCACGGGCTGTCTGTGGAATGCCCCTGAAGCCGTGGCAGGTGGCCAGGCAGATTTACCCTCCGGGGATTTCATTGGATATTCCATGGGGAATGAAGTATCCTGGTGATAGAACGAACACTCAAATGGGATGTACCATCACAAAATCAAAGCTGTCAATGATGAAATTGCCATATTTCATGGGTAGAAAAGGACTATGGATATGTCGATGGAGGCTTTCTATTGGGATGAGTAGAGGGTAGGATCACGATGGCTTGTAGCTGAGAGATACTCCAAAAGAGGCTGTCTTATGTTCTTAAGGTGTCAGAGCGGATGAAGAGATTGTTATATCACTCCTTCGAGTCCCTACAGATCCTTACAGTTGATTGTAATATGTATAAATGTATATATACATATGTATGTATGTATGTATGTATGTATATATATATAATTATATATATATATAAGCAACCATGGGTTGCCACGAGAATCTCCCAAAAAAGAGCACTTTTACGCACTTTTCAGTCCAGATTGTCCAAGACAATGCATGGGAGTCCCTACGAAGATAAAAACATTGATGAACGGCGCGTGTTGGTCGTTGTATGTCACTGAACTACCCAAAATTGGTTGCTCCCCGAATTTATGTTTTGGTTCATATAGCCAAAATTTTGATTGATGTCAACATACATGACGTACCATGTTTCGTCATATTACGCAAAACACATTGCCCCATCCAAAAAGAAGGACCAAGGCTACCATAGCCTGCTTGCAGCATACTTCTCAGCAGGAAGCAGCTCCAGCATGTGCCCGTACCTGTTCAATTGGGCAGGTACCGATTTAGTAGCAGATAATCACCACTTGGGGAAACCACCTAAAGGGTTGACATTACTTGTCAGGTATCCTCATTCTCGCTGCTTCTACGTGTGCATCACAATAGACGATCGGAATATTCTTCACCGTGCCATGTCTTACATCGTGGCTTAGCAGCAAAAGGACATGTATATCTGTCATTATTCAACATCGACAAAGAGTTTTCGACATAGAGGATTTTCCGTTATAAACCATCCATTTTGGGGTACCCCCAATTTAGGACACCTCCACATAGATTATCTATATCAAAAGGGCAGAGCAGTTTTTTTTCTCCTGGGGATGGGTATCAACTTCAAAAATGAAGGTTGTGGACTTCCAAAATAAACAAATACTATCTGCTAATCAAACCTGGCCATCAAATAGATCCCCTCTAATTATAAGTTTATAGCTGGGAAAATCATCTATAAATGAAGGACATCTATTTGCCATGTTTGACTACCAGAGGGCAAATCCCATACTACTCTTGTTGGTTACATCCCTATCAAATCCCATGATATCACCATATTTTCCTGAGGGTCAAGTCACAATTTACATTGGTACATCACCATTATATGGGGATGGGTCAAAACCCTATCCCCCTAGTGAACATCAAAATAGCTGGTAAATGGATGTTCATCCCACTAAAAATGGTATCTATAGGTATTGATCCATACCCATATCATTAATATTAATATCATCATTTTTCTTGGTGAAATCCCGTTTTTCTTGGTGAAATCCCACTTTTTCTGGGTGAAATCACAATTTTTCTGGGTGAAATCCCTGTCTTTTGGTTGCTTCAAGCACGAAAAAAGCGCACGGGCCCCGCAGCACTTCATCATCCACCGCACCGCCCAAGGGGGCGACGGCGGCCACAGCGGCAGCAGTGGCACCTCAGAAAGAATCCAAGGCCTATGGGGAAAATAACTATCACAAAGTGGGGCCCCCAAACGATAGCTAAGTTGGTGAACATAACTCCAATTTCACTATGGTTTATGGTACGCAAATAACTATAGTTACTGGGGCGAATCTAAACCAACTAACATCACTGGGGGGGCCCACATTGCAATAATCAATTACAATTGGATTAGGCGTCTCTGCCACTGCCGGTCAACATTGCGATTTGAGGTAATTAAAAAAGATCAAAGATACGATGGATGATCATTATCCCAATTTTGGATAATTTTGGTTGGTGGTATACCTACCCCTGTGAAAAATATGAGTTCGTCAGTTGGGATGATGGAATTCCCAACTGAATGGGAAAAAAAGTTCATGTTCCAAACCACCAACCAGATTACAGTTGGATATTATTATATAATAGAATATTATGGATAATTAATGGATAATAATGGGATTATTAATGGATAATTAGTGGCTTGCAGTAGCGACACAGAAAACTCAAATTTTGCTGGACATGTTACCCTCTGGTAAAGATACACAAAACTATGGAAACACATCACTTTTAATTGGTAAAACTACTATAAATGGGTCATTTTCAATAGCTATGTTAGATTAACAGAGGGTATATGCTATAGGATTAAATAACTATTAGTGGATTAATAATGGATAACTAGTGGGATTAAATAACTATGAAACAACTGTCAACAACTATTAACTATGGTATATTATTGATAGTAGGTATTATTTAATAACCCACAGAATATTCCACTATGCGATTATTAACGGAATATTAGTGGCAGGAAATTGGTGGAATATTATGTGGGTACATGATTCGTAACCATCCACAGTATCACTCATGGATTATCGTTGGAGTATTAGTGGGATATTTAAAGGATTTGAACATTCATGGGATTGATTAGAATGGAATGGTTGGAAAATCCTGCGCCAGTTGGTAGATGGTTTATCCCATTATACTTCCATTATTCACAGTGTTTTGTAGTAACCAATAGTTGCCAACTGGTGCAGGATTTCTTTCATCCACAGTATCATTGCAGTAATTAATTATCAGTGGGATATTTATGGAAATTAATGGATTATTAATGGATGTAGTGGTGGAGTATTGATGGTTTCTAATGGAATATTCATGTGATTTAATGGGGTTTAATCGGATATGAATGGGATCTAATGGAATATGAATGGTAAATAAATAAATAAATAAATATATATATATATATAAATGGAATATTTTAATGGGATGATTGGATAGTATCCTCTAGCAATTTAACAGTTTGCAATGGAACATGACAATTGTTTCAATGATTTACCTAGATTTATCTAAACAAACATGCCATTTTCCATGGCTATATCGAATTACCAAAGGGTAACACCAACTGTTGGTGTGATAGACCCAGTGACAAATCTGAAATGATGAGAATATCCAACCACTATAGTTGGTGGTTACATATCCAACTGTTGTGACTTTACCACTGAATACCCAACCACTATAGTTGAGGGTAATATCCAACTGTTTTTTCTCAATCTTTCTCCCACAAGACATTTAACCAACCTTTCTCTTGACTGCTTGGTGGTTTCCCACGAAGATCAGCAGGATCATCCCGGAGACATGCCAACCACTCGAAACTGCCAAGCACGGGTTTTAGGTCAAGATGCGGTGCTCAAAAAATTGGATGCTTCATGATGATTTGTATGGTTCATACTAGTAATAACCATTAGTAACCGTTGAATGTTGATTAAATGGTGATTGAATGGTTATTAATGGTGATTAAACCAATAGTAATAAGTTTGTATCTGGTTGGTGGTGCAATAACCATCTTGAAAAATGATGGAGTTCGTCACTGGGAAGGATGACATCCCATATATGAAATGGAAAATAAAACATGTTTGAAACCACCAACCCCATCTGAGGCCCAACTGTACTCGTCCTCACCAGGAATGATGCTCAAGGATGGGTCTGACCTCGTTTCCATCGGATGAACCGGAGATCAGCGGATCGAAGCCAATGGAGTTACGGCTTCCAACTGTGGGAGATCAGGGAGGCGTCCAACTCATGGACAGTGCTGTGATTTGTTCACTTGCCTAAAGTATTGGCTTGTAGATCTTGTAGCAATTGGCACATCACGAGATGTAGGACTTGGCACCTCAACTCGAATAGCCAACTTCAAAAAAAAACACAGCCAGTAAGTAAGTATTTGGAACATATCTTATTTCCTTTCCCCTGACTATGGAATGAACCCCAAATAACCCTTCGCTGAGGTACATCCGCTTGGCGGGCTCGGGCAAAAGACCCGCCGCCTTGGCTACCTGCAATGCGACGCAATGGGGGGAGGTCGAGTCAGTGGTTGAACTGGGGGCTATACAGTTATGGCCCAACGAACAGTTATATACAAATGGGATTATTTCATGATATATAAGCAACCAGTTATAGGAGTTAGTTCATCCAATTTATAACTGTGAGTTGGGCCATAACTGTACTGCCCAAAAAAATCGGAAATGGAAGCCCCCAACCTTCCACCTTCAGGACGTCTGAGAAAGAATCCTTCTGATCGACCTAAAAACCCTGGAGGGAACCATGGCGCCAATTATTTTACATCATTTTTTTTTTCGCTTGTGATGGGCCCATGGGTTGAACCTGGGTTTTTTTGGATTATCGCAATCATTACGGATTATCGCCCGATCGCCCAAATCCCGGGGAGTCTCCGCCGAACAAAGCGGGCTCTGAACAAAGGCTTTCCCCAACAGAACGGTCACTTGGTGAGAAAAGGATCAAAAACATAATAGCAATCAGGTTATATGTTATTTGCTAGTCCTTATCTTTGTGGGTCGTAGCCGATGTACATATATATATATATGTATTATTTATTTATTTATTTATATTTATTTATTCATTTTGCCTCCTACTTTCAAACACTTGCGGTTGACTATCGTCTTTCCCATGGCTTTCACCAGGTTCCACACCTCCTTGTTCACCTCTTTGGCTCTTGTGACCGCCTGTGCTGTGTGCAGCGAGCGAATGACTGCAAACACTGAGAATGATGTGCCAGATACAATGGTTCATAGTTCAACATGAAGAAATGGAATATCAACATGTTATATAAAGATGCAGAAAGTAGAATGTCTTTAATAAAGTTATGTAAAGTTCAACGTTCATCATTTTGTGGATTAGGATAGCCAGCCTCTTCTACAATTTGCTAAGCCATGCCACACCTTGTCGTTCAAGACAGGAGCGCCCAACCTGTGGCTATAGCTGGCTCGCGGAACATCAAGTCATGGGTCATTCCCAATCATTCCCAGAGAAAATGAGACTGAAATCTACTGGGAATGACATGATGTACTGAGATACCCAAATCTACTGAGATATTTCATCGCTACATGTACTGAAATCTACTCGTGTCTTTCAGAATGGGCTTGGAGATGAATGGACTTGCTTCCCATGTAGCAACATCTGGCAATGCACAAAAGAACAAGGCTTGAGTTTCCCATAAAGATAGCTAAGGTTAGTTCCTCAAATGGAAAGACGGGAATAATGTAGAGGTCTGCAAAATGACAAAAGAGCCATTACAATCCCTACCAATTTAAAGTGATTTACTATTCTCATCTATTCACTATCTTTTTCCCCAACAGCAGAATGCTTTGGGGTCTCAGCCCACATAGCCTTCGGGGTGCTCCGGGGCACTGCTCGACCCTGCCGCCTCGTTTCGCCGGTTCCGGGAACCAGGGTTCCGAGAACCGGTTCCGGGAACCAGGGTTCGGGGCAAGGTTCCGGGAACCCAGGGTTCCGGGAACCAGGGTTCGGGGCAAGGTTCCAGGAACCCAAGGTTCCGCAAACCAGACTTTCAAGCAAGGTTCTGGGAACAATGGGTTCTGGCTACCTTTTGGGTTCCGGGACGTCAAGGTTCCGGGAAGGTTCCGGGCACACTTGGCTTTCGACAAGGTTCCGAGAACCACCACAGATGCGGACCCACAGTTTGGATATACTTCCTGGATTATGCCACAGGTTCCGGACAGGGACAAGGTCAGAGTTCTGGCAAGGTTCCGAGGTTCCGGAAACAACCCAGGGGTCGGATGTATGCCGTGGGTTGTACGAAGGTTTATGCTACGGACGGGGTCCCAGAAAACCAATTTGCAAGGAAACCAAGGTTCCAGGACCAAAAGGGCCCGGTCAACGAGCAATCGCTGACAGGGAGGGGGACAGCGTGACAATAAATCAGCGCGTCTCGGTTCCGCAAACCGAGGGTTTCAATATTCGCTGTGGGTTGTGCCAAGGTTCCGGAAACGAAGGTTCCAGGAAGACAAGGTTCCAGGGACACAAGGTTCCAGGAACACAAGGGATTCCGGAAATCCCCCAGCCAATCTTGGGTCCTTTGTGGCCCCTCGCTGAATTCCGAATTCAATTTCGTTTGCTCAGTGGGCGCACAGCGTCGGTCGACTGACCTGTTCTGATGTTTCTGTAAAATCTTCTGTTTGAATTGTTCCGATGTCGCATCTATCAAAGCACATGCCACATCAACCAATTAAGTTCGATGCCTTGGAACACCTAAATATTGGCAGCAAACCTGTGTGAGGCTTCTCGAAGCCAGGTAGATGATTTTTTCCCCAACAGCAGAATGCTTTGGGGTCTCAGCCCACATAGCCTTCGGGGTGCTCCGGGGCACTGCTCGACCCTGCCGCCTCGTTTCGCCGGTTCCGGGAACCAGGGTTCCGAGAACCGGTTCCGGGAACCAGGGTTCGGGGCAAGGTTCCGGGAACCCAGGGTTCCGGGAACCAGGGTTCGGGGCAAGGTTCCAGGAACCCAAGGTTCCGCAAACCAGACTTTCAAGCAAGGTTCTGGGAACAATGGGTTCTGGCTACCTTTTGGGTTCCGGGACGTCAAGGTTCCGGGAAGGTTCCGGGCACACTTGGCTTTCGACAAGGTTCCGAGAACCACCACAGATGCGGACCCACAGTTTGGATATACTTCCTGGATTATGCCACAGGTTCCGGACAGGGACAAGGTCAGAGTTCTGGCAAGGTTCCGAGGTTCCGGAAACAACCCAGGGGTCGGATATACGCCGTGGGTTGTACCAAGGTTCATGCTACGGACAGGGTCCCAGAAAACCAATTTGCAAGGAAACCAAGGTTCCAGGACCAAAAGGGCCCGGTCAACGAGTAATCGCTGACAGGGGGGGGACAGCGTGACAATAAATCAGCGCGTCTCGGTTCCGGAAGCCCAGGGTTCCAATATACGCTGTGGGTTGCGCCAAGGTTCCGGAAACGAGGATTCCAGGAAGACAAGGTTCCAGGGACACAAGGTTCCAGGAACACAAGGGATTCCGGAAATCCCCCAGCCAATCTTGGGTGCTTTGTGGCCCCTCACTGAATTCCGAATTCATGTTCGTTTGCTCAGTGGGCGCACAGCGTCGGTCGACTGACCTGTTCTGATGTTGCTGTAAAATCTTCTGTTTGAACTGTTCCGATGTCGCATCTACCAAAGCACATGCCACATCAAGCAATTAAGTTCGATGCCTTGGAACACCTAAATATTGGCAGCAAACCTGTGTGAGGCTTCTCGAAGCCAGGTATATGATTTTTTGAAGCTAAGTGACCAAACAGCAACACACAATGAAACTTCAGACACAGTTGTGACACAACAACCAAGTATTGACATGAAACTAATTCTGGAATCATGATGGACAATTTGGCCAAAACCAACTGTTTCACCAATCACTTGCGCAAACTGACCGATGTTGTCCAAGCACAACAAGATAATCCCAAACCAACACACACACAATTTTGTAAACACTTAATGACACACCGTGGTCTGCAAATACTGCCATTCGTTTGTAACCAAATGTATGTAAATTCAACTATGCGCGCTTTCTTAAAGAACATGTCTCATCCTGCCTTTGGTCCAAAAGGGGAGGGGGCAAGGCGGGCAAAAAATTGCCGAAGAGACTTAGGCTATGGAATCCTGTTCCTGCCATCATTAATCCGTCTTGGGTTGCAAAGTTGGACCACTGTTTGAAACCAACCGCTGCCGGTTCCGGGAACCAGGGTTCCGGGCAAGGTTCCGGAACTCAGGGTTCCGGGAACCAGGGTTCGGGGCAAGGGTCCAGGTTCCGCAAACCAGACTTTCAAGCAAGGTTCTGGGAACAATGGGTTCTGGCTACCTTTTGGGTTCCGGGACGTCAAGGTTCCGGGATCCCCAGGTTCTCGGCGCCAGGAAGGTTCCAGGCACACTTGGCTTTCGACAAGGTTCCGGGAACCTTACCATGGTTTCGAGCGGTTCTGGAATCACCGGAACACCAATTTTGAAACATCCTGGAAACCCAGAGTTTGGGGAATGAGGGTTCCGGCAAGGTTCCAGCAACACTGGGTTCCGACAAGGTTCCGAGAACCACCGCGGATGCGGACCCACAGTTTGGATATACTTCCTGGATTATGCCACAGGTTCCGGACAGGGACAAGGTTGCGGAACAACAATTCTCAAGAAGCCCAGCCCAGGTTCCAGAGAACCAGGGTTCTGGCAAGGTTCCGAGGTTCCGGAAACAACCCAGGGGTCGGATATACGCCGTGGGTTGTACCAAGGTTCATGCTACGGACAGGGTCCCAGAAAACCAATTTTCAAGGAAACCAAGGTTCCAGGACCATATAGGCCCTGTCAACGAGCAATCGCTGACAGGGGGGGGCACAGCGTGACAATAAATCAGCGCGTCTCGGTTCCGCAAACCCAGGGTTCCAATATACGCTGTGGGTTGTGTCAAGGTTCCGGAAACGAGGGTTCCAGGAAGACAAGGTTCCAGGAACACAAGGGATTCCGGAAATCTCCCAGCCAATCTTGGGTGCTTTGTGGCGGGTTCCGCACATGCCGATTCATGTTCGTTTGCTCAGTGGGCGCACAGCGTCGGTCGACTGACCTGTTCTGATGTTGCTGTAAAATCTTCTGTTTGAACTGTTCCGATGTCGCATCTACCAAAGCACATGCCACATCAAGCAATTAAGTTCGATGCCTTGGAACACCTAAATATTGGCAGCAAACCTGTGTGAGGCTTCTCGAAGCCAGGTAGATGATTTTTTGAAGCTAAGTGACCAAACAGCAACACACAATGAAACTTCAGACCCAGTTGTGACACAACAACCAAGTATTGACATGAAACTAATTCTGGAATCATGATGGACAATTTGGCCAAAACCAACTGTTTCACCAATCACTTGCGCAAACTGACCGACGTTGTCCAAGCACGACAAGATAATCCCAAACCAACACACACACAATTTTGTAAACACTTAATGACACACCGTGGTCTGCAAATACTGCCATTCGCTTGTAACCAAATGTCTGTAAATTCAATTATGCGCGCTTTCTTAAAGAACATGTCTCATCTTGCCTTTGGTCCAAAAGGGGACGGGGCAGGGCGGGCAAAAAATCGCCGAAGAGACTTAGGCTATGGAATCCTGTTCCTGCCATCATTAATCCGTCTTGGGTTGCAAAGTTGGACCACTGTTTGAAACCAACCGCTGTTGGGGATCTACGTCGGCTTATTGAGGTGGTTTATAGGTTTCCTTTCCATTGCAATCACCTTTTTTGATCCATTGCAATCACATCCTCAGCTGATCGTGGGATTGCCCCTTGACCTTTGAGGTCACTAAGCACTGTGCATGGCCAGTTGCGCTCGGATGCGCTCCTTGGTGGGCCCTGTGTTCTTGGTCCTCCAGAGACCGTCCGCTGAGATCATCTGTTGAACGAACAGAAAATGGGATACCCGGCCTGGTAAACATACCAAAAACTCTGGACAATCACCATTTTATAGCTGGGTAAATCAACTATTTCTATGGCCATTTTCAATAGCAAACCGCTCGTTTACCAGAGGGTAAACAAGACATGTAGAATATCTATTTCAGAAGCCGGAAGCCCAGGTGGAATATACAAGAACAGACTCAGCGAAATCATGCTAAATCATGCTAAATCATGCGACCCCTTTGTTTGACTTCCTTGCGCCGAGTTGAAGGATGTTGAAGGTACATTGGAGGTAACCCCCAGCCCAACCCTGGCCCAAGGCCCATCAGGTGCCATGTCCTGATACGGACTGCAGCACAGCCGCCGTCCAGAGGAGCTGTAGACACTACTTCCATGGTGACCACGTCCCAGTCCCAGTAGTCCTGGCTGTCACAAAGACGTTGCTGTCATCCCCAAGGCGAAACACAATAGGAGGTAGGATCTTGCTGGGCAGTTCACTCGGGTACCCTGTCGTTTACATCACATGCTACCCGTTTGGGGGTCATGCTGGGACGAGAAAACCAGTGAAGATTGGCTTCAGGATAAACAAAAGGGAAAGGTGCAGGAAACCATGGTTTTTACCATGGTTCTTACCATGGTTTTTACCAGTTATCAGGCCATAGGGCCCGGCACACAAAGTCCCTCCCTCCCAAGTCCCACATGGGCCCAATTCCCGACGGTCCGATCGCTCAGTGATGGCGGTCTCAGGAATCTCATCCTCAGCACTGAAACGCCGACCAGAAGATCTTGCAACTACCCATCTGCTGCATGTATTACGTACATATATACATATATATATATACCTAAACTTGGACATTTTGGGGGGGTAAATGTTGGTAAATATTAGATAATTGTGGTAAATATTACTCATATTTACTAAATATAATATACCTATATTTATTACAGGTGGCCCAAGGCTTTTGTGGTTTTTAGATGCAGGGACTGCAGGTACCTCTGCTTTTTGGATGATGCCAACATGGGAAAGCGACTCCACGTCGATCCCAGTTGATCAACGTTTCCCAGTCATTTGGGAATGCAATCGGGAAAATCAAAGAAAATCACCTTTAAATGGGAATATCATGGTGACATTTATTATGTAAACCCATTATATTCCCTTCATTTTCTATTTTGATATTGTATTCGAACAACCAAACCAACCAAACCAGTTGAACTATACATAAATTTGAATGTCTCCGAGTTTTCATTGGGTTGCATCCTGACAGTTGCATTGTGTTCTCAGGATTTCACAACGAAATTAATCGCTTTGGAACACATGTACGTTCATACTCATCATAAAGCTGATGGATTTCTCTTAAAAACAAAGTACTCCTATGTAAATCCATCTAAGATATTCAAATCTCTGTGTTTAATCATCGTTTTCCCATACTTTCCCCATGACATTCGCCACTTGTTTTTTTAAAACCCTATGCCTCGACCCAGGGAGCCGACGTAGAGCGTGGGCGTCTGGCCCGCTTTCTCCTCCGTCCGCATGTAGAAGTGGCGATAGGTGCCTGTCATTCATCCCGTCCTCCGTTCATATTCAACACCCCGTACAGTTATGGCCCAACTAACAGTTACAAATTGGATGAACTATCTCCTATAACTGGTTGGTTCTATATCATGAAATAATCCCATTTACATATACAGGATGCCCCCCCAGTTATAAGTTGGTTTATAACCCCATCTAAATTTATCTATAAGTATCATACACTATTGTTATTATAGTTATAAACCAACTTAGCTAACTATGGGGCCCCACCCTGCAACTGTTGGTTGGGCCATAAGCGTACTTGGATGCACGGGCCCCACGAATCGAATCTGTATATAATCCACATAGAATCCATATAGAACCCTTCTATAATCCATATATGAGTGGCGATATTCCATTAATATATAAAATTGGTGGTTGTTGAGCCATTTTACTAAGTGGGATGCCCCCCCAAGTACAAATCATGGTGTTTCATATGGGAGATGGGGTTCTTGGGCACCCTTTTAATACAGCGATTTTAAGGTATTTGGGGAACATGAGGATGGTCCACCACCTGATGGCTGTTCGTGATTCTGTGGTTGAGTGATGCTTTTCCTCGACACCTGACACATCCTATGGCAGCTTGCCACATGTGGCGCCACTCGTGCTCAAGTCACGGATGGTCCCATGGATGCCAACGAGGTCACCAGCTGCGCTGCACATCCAGCTGCTTTAGCTGCCATAAATTTTCCCTATAGTTCCCTTTTTCAAATGGCCACAACTGGGGGGTTTTCACTCCCCCATTTTCTGGGACCACTTTTTGATCACGCCCTAAGCCTGGATCTGGAAAACGCTGCGACGTCACATGCTCAGCCCGCTCGCCTTTCTCCAAATCCTTGGTGCAAATGGCCACGAACTCAAAGACACATTTCTCCTTCTTGATCCTGAGCCGAGCAGAACAAAGACCCAATGGATTGGTTTACTATGGAAAATTTACAGGAAAACCCCATATTTCATGGCAAAATCGATGGTTTCCCGGTTTCCGGTAAAGAATTTCCCGACTAAACCAATCCGTTGAAAGACGTCGGACCTTGGACCTTTTCCCAGGTCCCACGTTTCCAGTGACAAACAAAAATTGATGAACAAAAAAAACATGAAAACCATGAAGGCCCGATATCCAGTTTCAAAAAAATCAATGGTTCTCTGATATGTAGTTATTTTATTTAGAATGGTTATCGATATATCCAATGAAAATTACTGATTTATACTGATTGGTGGCTTCAAACATTTCAAGTTTCACCCCGTATGACAAAAAACCAACCGTCATTCGGGATCATCATCTCATTTTTTGGGTTCAAAGAAATAGATGAAACCACCAAACAAACAGTATAGTATAGTATATTATATTATATTGTATTATATTGTATAATATAATATAATATAATTTAATATAATATTATATTATAGATATGAAGATACAGGATGGCCCCAGTTATAAGTTGGTTTATAACCCCATCTAAATATAGCTATAAGTATAATACACTATTGTTTCCATAGATGCAGATATGAAACTTCATGTATATGCGGATGTATATGTATATATGTAGATAATCCAATCCTATTTTATGCTATATATGGAGGTTTGTATATATGGAGGTTTGTCAAAATGGCGGGTACCCCAAATCATCCAAGTTACGGATGACCATGACGTCCTCGCATTGAAAGCTATGGTGACGACTGGGGATCCCCCATGACGTAAGACACCCCCATTCCTAAGAAGCTACAGCTGGATCTGTAGGGGTTAATATCCCATTCATATTCCATTATTTCCCATTGATATCCCACTAATGATCCATTCGAGATAGTTATCAACCACTATTGGGCTATTGGATTACTGTATATAATATAATTTAAACTGTATATATATACTATAGAAATATGGGTTATATAATATATAGTAATTATATAATATAGATATAATAGAGTGTATAATATATATAATACGTATATATACACATATATATATATATTATGTATGATTGTATATGTAAAATATCATAGTATTAACTATATCATTCTTATCCATTTTGGATGCTTCAATCCATTCATTCACAGCCCACGACCTTCGGACCCTTCGGACCCCCGGGCGCCAAGAGGCCACTCTTCGGAGACCAGCCGTGCCTTCTCATGCCGTGCCAGGATCACCAACCCCGAGGCCTGGCTGGGAGGAAATCAGCAGAAAGTTGGGAGAAAAGGGTGGATTTAACCATGATTTAAAGTTGACCCCCGGTTTGAAAAACATAGGAAAATGGGGATATAACCATGATTTACCTTCTAGTAAACATACAAAAAGCATCAAAACGCTATTGAAAATGGCCATTGATAGTTGATTTTGTTCGTAAAATGGTGATTTTCGATAGCAAACTGTTAGTTTTTGTATGTTTTCAAAAGGCTTCTGTTGAGGGTTTACAAGGAATCCATTTAAACATGCATCAATTGTTTCCGCAATTGTTTCGACAATTGTTCAAAAGTTTCAACAATTGTTTGTTACATTGTTTTATTTGTTCGGGAATTGCTTCAAAAGTTTTAACAATTTATAAAATATTTCTTCAAAAACACCGACAAATGTTTTTAATGTCAAGCAATTGTTTGAAGAATTGCAACAATTTTCGACAAAATTTGCAGAAATTGAAACACATATATTCAACAGGTGCAACCATTTGAACGCGCTCATGTTTGCGCTATTGTGGCCACAACAGGCTACCCAAACATGGGTCAGTTTATCTACAAAGCGTGGGCAATATGTTTGTATCCAGTGACTTGGTGTCCTAATCCACTGACTCTTAAGAGCAGATTAACACACAGAGCTGGGCATGATGTGTTGCACACGGAGCCGTGTATTTCCTCACCGGGAACTGGGCGTTTGATGTTTGGACGCGCAAGTGCTCCCACATGCGCATTCTTCTCCGCCAATTTAGGCTCGAGTTGCCTTTTGCTAAGTTGAACTGCAAAACAAATTGTAGTTGGAGTTTGGATTTTGTTGTTTTTTTGAGCAGGGCATCGGGTGATCAATGCTGAACTTACAAGATTTGGCTGGGATAGCCATGGGCCAGCAACCAGCCCAAAATGCGCCTGGACCTGGCCGCGGGCGTGGTGGCCGCCTTGGGCGCGGCGTTGGTGGCCGCCTTGGGCGTGGTGTTGGTGGCCGCCTGGGGCGTGGTGTTGGTGGCCGCCTGGGGCGGGGTGTTGGGCGTGGCCGCGGCCGTGCCCTTGCAGGCTTCAGGGCAAGGGCCCGCCGTATGAACGCCCGAAGAAGCAGGCAAAACTTTCTAAAGAAAAAAACGAAAGACCACAGGGCTGAATCTTTTAAGTGGCAGGCAATGGCATCCAATGCTTCTGGCCGTCACAGAACCGTGGACCACATGCTGCCTTTGCAGCCGCTGGACGAAGGCAGGCCCAAGCCAAAAGGGCGGGGGGCTTGGAAGCAGTGGACGCCTGAGGCGCTGTTGAGGTCTGCCTTCGGCGAAGCCACTGCCACCTTGAGGCAATCAGCCAGGGAAGTCGATGGGGCAAGCGCAGCCCATGTGATCAAAGCCCGCATGTTTATTGCCAAGTGCATTCTTGATTGCCAGGGTTCCCATGTCCAGTCAGAAAGAAACCGGCTTAGCCAAATGGGCATGCTGTACCACATTCTGAACGTGATGTTTGACGAAACAGAATTAGAAGTTGCCCTGACTGAAGCTGGTGCAGCCAGCTGGTCAATATTGGCCAGCCACAGCCAACTGAGCATCCATGCTGCCGGCCACGATTTGGAAGTTGACATAGCAAGGCCGCCCAGGGCCTTGCCGCGAAAAACGGCTTCGTGCATGTGGGGGGCGCTCTGCCTAGACGACGGCGGCCTCAGGCCTGGTTTCATCGGTTCAGACGCGAAGTTTTCAGCTGTTCTGGTATCGTGCGATCAGCATCCAGCAAATATCCGATTGCTGAAGCACTTGCACTCAGTGGTGTCGCAGAACGTCTTTGTTTTTCCAAGCCTGTGTGCTCAGCACAGAAACGGAAATGTTATTGAGCGAGCAACAAAACATCTCGGTATACTACCTGGTTCCTTTTGCGTGGCCAAGAGCACGGGCAGGGGAAAATTCTTGAATGATTTGAAAGAAGCAGTCAGGAAAGTCCTGGCTGAAAAGCTTGTGATCATAGATTCAGAGCCTCCTGGACTGCAAGCGGAATGGGCAGTGGCCCGCCGGCAGGCAAAAGATTTTTTGCACATGATGCTGCAATGTGAAGACGAAACACCACATGCAAAGCGGTCTCGGACCAGGTTCATCGACGACTTCGTGGCTTTCTTCCCCGGCCCATGGACAGGACTGGGTTGGGTTTCTGTTGGGTTGGGACAGGGGGGTGCTGCTTTAGGCTTACTTACCTAGTAGTAACTGAAAAGAGGCAGGCATCTTCAGGCAGGTTTTATTACCATTTGTTCAATCCCCAGCATTCCAACTTCTGGCCCTGATGAGTTATACATAGTTATATTTTGAATTATATTATTTATATTTTATATACATCATTTGGCTTTATTTGTTTCACATGGACCACATGGACCAAGTGTGAGCTTGAAGTGAAGCTTGTGGCCTTATGGTGCTGCAAGCAGGGTGTTGCGAGTGCTGCTTTTTTTAGCCCAAGCTTTTCTCGCCAACAGCCTCTTCAGTACCGGCCGCGCTCCTGACACAGCCATGGTCCTGTCCAAGCACTTTCAAGCTTGCAGGTCGTTGGAAAACTTGAAGGCTGGAAACCTTGGCAGGGCCTACTTGCCAAACGATGCCCGGGCCAAGGTGTTTCACGGCCTTGGGCCTGGTTCCAGTGTGACAGAAGCTGTCTTGGAAACAGTCCCGAAAGAGTTGGACAGCTACCTGGTTGTGGACGACTATGGCTCTGTGGAGTGCGTCAAATTTGCGAGAGACGAATACAACAAGAGGCCTGTTGGGGACAAATGGTGGTGCGCAAAAAGGCGTTTGACACATGCCAGCGCCAACAGGTTATATGACCACCCCTCCAACTATCGTATAATACATGCTTACTGATTCAGGTATTTTGGGTTAGTTAGAACTTGTTTCCCCATGGTATGTTTAGAGTTGCAGGTTTACAGCGACTAACCCCTCAAAAACATTAACCCTTATATAACATATTACACATCATATCTGATTGTCGATCCTTCTTGTTAATTTCAAGTGAGCATCTTGTCTGTTACCTGTTGCTAGCCTGGTTCAGAGTTCTGCATGCATGTTTTTTTGGCTTTGTCAGGCACCCCATGACCTTGATCTTCGAGACACAACAGTTCGGACGACTTTGGCTGGGGGGTGAGAAGGCCGCTCACAACAGCAAACTCCTGGCTGACAACGAAGTATACGCAGTGTGGCCGGCCTACAAGGGCGCACGCCCAGAGATCCCGAGCGTATACGTCTTTGACGTTGTTGATGGGACTGGAGCATGCAATGGCGACATCTCCCTGAAGAAGGTCATGGACATTGTCACAGACATAGTGGCGCTACTGCTGGCTGGGAAAAGCGTTTTGATCGCGTGCCACAATGGCGCTCACAGAAGCGCGACGCTGGCCTGTTTGGTTCTGATTCGGCTTACAGCCTGGTCGGCGTCTGAGGCCGCCTTCTACCTCACCAGCATGCGGAACATAGTCGATCTCAACTCCCGTGCTCCTCCTTCCGCCTATCGCACTATCAGCGAGCGACCTTTGGATTTCCTGGAAGAGGTCGAGGCCGAATTCCGCACCACTGACGCCCTGGCCACCGCAAAGCCAGCGCTTGGGTTCGTGCCTTTGAGGAGGAAGGCATTGGAGGCCGGCTTTGAAGTCAAGTTTCCATCGCCCAAGTCTTTGGCCACACCAGCGGCGAAGAGACGAGAGGGTTCATCTGGGGATGAAACGGTTGGCAGCTTTGAGCTGGCAACTGATGGCGATGTGACGGATGGGGGTTCTGTGCACGGTTCAAACAAGGGCTGGACCTTGTTTGACACTGCCACTCCAGCATCCACACCTGCTGCCAGCAGCTGCGGTGAAGGCTCGGAGCTGAGACGAAGGAAGATTCGCATGCTCATGGAAGACCTCACCGCATTGAACCGCAAGTTGGAGGGCCACGTGGACACTGCTGGCGGCTTTGAGCCTGGTCTCACACTTACAGACTCAAGCGGCAACACTGCAGCAGTGGTGGTGGGAAGTGAATTGACGTTGATACCTCCTGCGGCGTCTGACGATGCTGCGCCTCAGGCGTCTGCAGTAGCTTCGCCTCCGGCGGTGTCTGAGGTGGCTGCGCCTCAGGCGGCGTTGGCCAAGGACCCGGCGGTCAAGGAAGAGACGCCGTTGGACAAGACGGCTTCAGAGCCTGCAGTTGCTGCAGAAAGGCCAACTGAGACACTGGCAGCCAAGCAAGAGGATGGGGAAGCCAAGCCTGGCGCTTCAACTAGCACCTCAGCGTCTTTTTTTGGTTTGAAAATGGTCAGTTGCTTGTTGATAGCGTGCTTTCAATTTCCCAACACCCAGAAAAAGATGTACTGGTGGATAATTTTTATCCTTTTAGGGCAGCAATTTCTTTTTGAGACAGAATCTAGAATCTAGAGGTAGATGGGAATCCCGACCGGTAATGGGTAAACGGTAAAAGTAAAAGTAAGGTTCCCTTTCTTTTCCAACAGGATTTGCAGGCCCCACACCTGAACGTCTCTGACGGTGTTTAATTTTCTTTTTGTTGTGGCCACTGCTTGCATCTTAAGGTGGCAGCGCGGAAACCGCTATGGAAGTTGACTATGACGCCGACCCAGAGGCGAGCATTGCTGTGGTCCAAGCTGAGCCGGCAACCATGTCAGCCAAGGCCGAAGCCGAGGTGGAGGGTTTGTCTGACCAAGCCGAGCAAAGCCTGCTGGAGCTTTTGGAAGCACAGAAGGTCTCGCACCAGTCTCTCTTGGCAATGCTGGAACGGCTCGAAGCTGAGCGAGTGACCGAGCAGCAGCGCGAGGAGCTCCTGCAGTCGTTGCTCTCCCGGGATGCCGGCTTCCTAGCCAGGTTGGATTCCATGCCAATACCGCTAGTGCTTGAAGTGGCTGACAAGCAGGGCATGTCCCTCTTGCACCACGCAGTGCGTCTTGGCCAGGCAGAAGTGGTCGAGGCCATAGTCGCCCGCTGTCCAGAAGCAGTGTCAAGAACAACCCATGTCGACGGCAGACCTGCCAGGTGGACCCCTCTGATGGTGTTGATGGACACCTCTGTGCAGGCAATGGGTGATGAAGCCTATCAACGCATTGCGCGCTGCTTGTTGCATTCTATGTCTGCGCAAGACATGGCCATGCAGGCCTACCATGGTCAAACAGCTGTGCACCTGGCCGCTGCCCAAGCGAATTTGTGGTCTGTCAAAAAGATCTGCTGGACGCTCTACAAAAAAGCAGGGGAAAGCGAGTCGGCGTTCCGCCGATGTTGAACTCCAGGTCTGGCAAACGTGGCGCTGGGACCGTGGATCTGGCTTTGAACAGCAACATGGTGGTGGCAAACTATTTGAAGATGTGGGGCGGGGAGGAGCTTTGCCCCAACCCGAAGCAGCGCCGCTGTTGGTAGGCCGAGGCTGCCTGCAATGAGCCGGATTTGTCCTGACTGCTATCGCTGCTGCTGTATGTGTGGCTTCCAGCCCGGTGTCAACCGAAGCTGGCAGACCAACTTTTGAAAGCAGCCTGCGGTCTCTGACCGGGTGTCTACAAACTGCAGTCTTCTTCAGCACTTTGTGGCTGCTGCTGCTGCGGATTGAGACGCCTGAGTGCCAAAAAAAAGCGCCGCCGGAATGGAGCAAGTGTTTCTGTGTTTAACATTTACCGTATTTACCATTTGTAAGGTTGTAGATGGTATGAATAAATGTATTTTAGATTAGTTTTGAACCCGCATCCATCTACTGGTCCATACCCGGTATAGTTCCGTAGTCCCATTTAGGTCACATAGTCCGATAGTCCCATAGCCCCTAAATCCCATAGTCCCATAGCCCATATATAGTCCCACAATGTCCCATAGTTCCATTTTCCCATAGTCCCATTGGCCCATAGTTTACCCACAACCGACATATGACAACTCATTGTTCTATCTGTTGTTTTTTACTTTCCAATAAACCCTCATTTGACACGACGTGATATGAAATGGGTTGATGATATATACAAGAGAGCTGGTTGTGTTGAGTTCTTCCCCTGTAGTCATAGTTCCTACCTATAATTCTCCCGTTCTCCCCCTATTCTGTGTTCCTTCATGGCCGCCTGCAGCTCCAGGACCACCAGTCCACATCTGCGCTGGGAACGGCTGCTGCGCAGATAGAGAAGCCAGCATTGAAAAGAGCATGGAATGGCTCAATTCCAAGCTGCTCGGCGCTATCTGCGTCCCAGCGCTGAACAAATGGACAAAGGTAGCCCCGTGTGTCAGGCATGTTGCCGTGTTACAAAATTTTTGCGGCTTGGTGCCTGAAGCTTCCAAATACATTGTCCCTCCTCCTGAAGAAGATTCTGGGCCAGAAGACGAAGGTCAAGCTGTGGGCGCTCCACTTGACCAAAGCAAAGCTTGGAGGAAATTGGCCAGGCTCAGAGTAAGGAAGGCTTGTTTTTTTTGTCCGATAAGCGAAGCGCTTGGATGACTTCACTGTGGTGCGTGCTCACACAGCCAATAATGAGGGTCCACTTTGCGCTCTTTAAGCACGCTACATGGCTCTCTGAGCGGGTTCCAGACGACGAGGTGCAAGAGGATGCCGGTTTGGAGGAGCCTGTGGATGAAGGAGATGAAGAATTGCGCCCTAAGTCGGCGGCTTGCTTTTGCAAGGCATCATTAAGCCCGGCCTTGAAGGCGTTGGAATCTATGAGCCATTTGGCCCACCAGCCTGAAAGCTTCTGCTGGGATCCAGCTGTGCTGGCCTTTGGCCCTGTTCTGTCTTGGAGCCAGGAACGCCTTAGAATCACACGTCGTACGCTGTGCCTGATCATAGGCCAGTGTTGGAGGAAATTAATTCACCCCTTTCAACAGTATCCTTGGGCCCTTGCCCCTTTGATCGAGGCAGACAAAACTAACGCTTTTCAGCTGCAAAGACTGCCAGCTTGATGCCTTTGCCAGGCAGCTCCGCGACACAGTTCCAGAGCACGAGATTTTAGAGCCAGACACCCTCAAGTTTTTCGAGGCTGTGCTGCAGCGCGTAGTGCCAACAAGCACCTTCATCGAAAGGACTTTCGCAAGGCTTTCTGAATGGTCCACCGTCAGGAAGGGTCAAAAACCAAAACTGAGCAGCATTAGTGCCAAACATATTTCTGGCCGTTTCAAGCAAAGCACCGAACTGTGGCGCCGACGGGTCTTGAAGCAACCGAAAGCTGCAAAGGACAATATCAAAAGACCAGTGTGGTCCCATTCAAGAACCAAAGGCCGGGGCGCAAATGGCTGGCACATTTTCAGTAGAGAGCATATGCTGCAGAATCCAGCGGGAAACTTGCAAGACCGTCAGAAGGCTGCTCAGGATGCTTGGGCTAGAACTACTGAGGAGGAGAAAAAGCGGTATTCGCGCTTGGCGCAGGCTCGAAATGTTGCATCTTCTTTGGCAGCAAACCAAGCAGCTGCAGAGAGGGAGGCAGGTCCATCGCTTCCTGCTGGCAGCCCGTTGAATGTTGGCACGCCTGATGGCTTTCCATTGGCTCGGCATGTTGTTGCTAGCAAGCAGCAGGAAGTCAGCACCATGTCCAAAGCGTTTGTAGATAATTACAATAACTTGGAACCTGAAAATGCAGATGCTTTTCATGGTGCCCCTCGTGAGCCATATCCTTTGATGCCTATTTGTCCTAAAGACGGATGTATGCATTGCCTGCCAGACGCCGGCTCAGCCGTGGTGCAGTCTTTGCATGACCGGTTTTGGTTCATTGTCAGGCACCATGCTCCAAAGCCCGACGCAGTAGCAAAGGAAGTGCTCCTACTCCTACTGTCTTTGCACTCTGAGAGCGCAGATGTTTCCAAAGATGTCGCTGTTATGTTTCACACACGGAAGGCTCCTTGGGAGGCTGCGTTGCTTATCCTTCACCGAGTTAGCGTTGGAGAGCTAGCAGCGCAGGGTGTTGCATTTTCTTTGGCATTCAGTGAGTCTGCGGCTAGTGACAAAGCTCCGGCGCTGAATTTGACATGTGACAGGGTCCTGTTTGTGAACCTGGCAAAGCTGGCGTCTGACTGGACATTCCACTTTTTGGAAGTTGCTGGAATAGTTTCACTGTCGCGTTTTGACATCCAGGCAGTGACAGCTTTTGAAGAGAAGTCTTTTGAGAAACAGGCAAAAGCAGCTGAAGAAACGTCGCGTGCTTTGCAGGCGTTGAATTCCCTGCTTGGGAAAAACAAAAAACGCTCTGCCAATCCGGAGCCGGAGAATGCTAGCGCGTCTGGCCGGAAATCACGCAAACGGCCCAAGACTGCCTTGTCCACTGAAAAGAGGCTGCTGGGAATTGATTCTGGGTCTGAACATGGATCAAACAACAGTCAAGAAAGTTCCTGCGAAAGCGAGGATGTGGACGTCACTGGTATCCCTAGGCCTGAAATGGCCGACCACTTCGACCCAGCGAGCTTTTTGCATCAATCGCCTGGAACTCTTCAGTCCAGAATAGGAAGGGAGGGCAGAACCACCTCCTTGCCCCCCTTGAGAATCCAGCCATGCTCAGCAGAGGTCAAGAATACCACCAATGTCCGTCACAGACGAGGTGAGCAATGGGGCGTATTCAACTTGGGACCCATTTACAGCGAAGGTGTGCGGACAGGCTATGGTGCGATTTGTGGTTTGCATAGCAATTCTGAAGATGCCACAGGCATCTACTGCAGGAAAGCTTTGACAATTGGCGACCTCTCTGAGGAGGATTGTAGACTGCGACTGAAGCGTTGGCTTTTAGCCGGGTTGAATGATGATGATTGGCCTGAAAACCAGGCTCGCTCAAGGCACTTGTCGCTAGGAGGCTTGCGCTTGCTAGATTTTAGCGTAGGTGACCCAGAGATTGTCTTAGACAGACAAGTGGCTGCTGGAAAAGCAGCTGCGTTGAAGGGTCGGTGTGTCTCTGCCCAGCATGCATTTTTGGCCGTCAAGACTCAAAGCTTTGCAAAGAGATACCTTTTCAAAACTTAAAAGAATTTCTTGTTCATCAAGAACGCAAAATTTCAAGAATTTGGGAAACAAAATTCAACTAATTCAAAGTTTCGCGCAAACAATTGCGGAAATGTTTTGTAGTGACCACCCGTACAAACCATTTGTAGAGGAAACGTTTTTGTTTTTATACTTATATTTATATTTGCTATTAAACATTTCGAAATGTTTTCTCACCCGTACAAACCATTTGTAGAGAAAAACATTTTCAATTCTTTTGACAAATGTTTTAATATATTTTCAATTTTTCTCACAAATGTTTTGCAAATCTTTAAACATTATGTCGACAATCTCAAATTCTATCAAATTCTTGATTTGTGCCACGTCGTTTGAAATTCGCTGCGTTGCAGATTCCTGCTCAAAATCGCAAAGGTCGGAGACGCAAGCAATTTGTGTGCCATGGACCCGTCCAGCGAGGATGAAGCTGGAAGCCAGCAGGGCGACGGGAGGAGCAAAGCTGCCACGTCAGCTGATTCCTCCAAATGGCCAATTTCGGTGAATCACAGCAAGCCATCTGAATGTTACTTGTGCGCTTCCAAGAGCACGGACCCCAACCCTTTGGTGCAGGAGGTGGGGGAGGCAGCAGACGCTGTGCAATGGCGGCCTTGGGCCAAGTACAGAAAGCTGCCTCAGCACTGCGTGCGTGTTTCGGAGGGCAAAGTTTGCTTGCCTTGTTTCAACGTTTTTCGCTTGCTAGGGAAACACAAGAAATATAAGAAAACCTTGACCTACTACCAACACATCAGCCAAAAGGCGAACCAGGCAGCGCAGAATGAACACAAGGATTTCTTGGCTGCCTTGAAGCATTGGCTGAAGCAGCACCAAGAGAATCCTGACAAGTTCAAGCTTAAAAGCAAAGATGACCTCCTGAAGACACAGAGGGAGCTCGTGATATCGAAGAAGCAAGGTGGCAGGATGACAGCACCGAAGAAGCAATTCATTTTGAGCAGCCACTGGGACACCGCCCGTCACGGAGAGTGGGACCCAGCCAAGGAAGTGGACCACTGGATTGACGGTGCTTTTCGAAAGGGTGTCTGGCGCAACATTGGTGAAGAAGGAGTGTATAACTTCGAAGCCTATGAGGACACAGGCCTTGAAGAACGAGTCATTGAAGATGACGGACAGCAAGAGATGTTTGCAGAAGAAGCTTTCCAAGCCAAGAAGCAAGCAGCTTTGGAAGCCATGCAAAAGCAAGCCAAGGACAGAGATGCTGCTTCGGTCAAAGCCAAGGAGAGCGAAATGTCTTTTGCGGACTTGGTCCATGTGGTCAGCTCTTTGGGTAAGTCATCGTCCGGCTCTGCCGAGGTGCCTGTTGCCGATGGACCCACCAACAGCGAGGGCAAGGGCGCAGAGAGCGGATCTGATGTGACCAGCTCTTCCAATTCAAGCTCTGAAGAAGAAGAGCAGTCAACAGGCTTGGATTTGTTGCTTTCGCATTCAGCCCCCAAAGGCAGTCGTGGGGACTCTGTTGCTGAAGGCTTGCCAAAGAGGCCGCAAACCAAGGCCAAGGCAAAGGAGGCCTCCTCTGCCAAGACACCTGTTGCAGCTGTGAAGGAACCGACAAAACGGGCAAGTGCACAGTCGCACAGGCCAGCTAAGGTGGCCAAGGTTTCCAACCTTACCACGGCTGGCGGGTCTGAAGCTGGGATGCTGTCTCTGGATGGCCGGGCTAGTCGCACCTTGAAGACTTTGGAAGCTGCCATCCAGCAAGCCAAGGAAAAGATCAGTGAGGTTTCATTCAACGATTTGCCCCAGAGTGCCACACAAATGAAAGCATTCCGTGCAGAGGCTAGCGACAGAATAGCCAAGTTGACAAGCGTCGCCAAGAAGGCCAAGGAGACAGGCAGCAGAGTGGGAAAGTCCAACAACAAGGATTCGTTTGAGAAGCAGCTGGACGAATTGCAGGAGCTCGGAAATCTGGCTGCAGCATGTGCAAAGCTACTGACAAATGCATCTGCATCCAGTCTGGACGCAGATGCATACATCAGTGCGTACAGCGAGGCTTCAGGGGGAGGTGCAAAGCTGGGCCCCTTGTACATCCTGAAGCTTGTCGTCGCCCAAGGACAGAAACTGTTGTTGTATGGGAAATACACAGAATATTGCGAAGCATTCCTGGCTTCATCAGAGCCCATCCAAGCACTTTCCCAGTCCTTGGGGGAAAAAGATGCTGCGAAGCATTGTGCCCTGGAAGTGGAGAACCGCATGCTTGCGTCCCTGAGGGCGATTCCTGCCAGCGAGCTGTCCCTTCTGAAGCCCGGCAAAGCACCAAGAGACTTGGGCTCAGAAGCTCCGAGGGTGATCGAGTGCTTGGATTTGGCAGCCGCCATAGAAGACGCGTGTGGGAAAGACGGCTTCATGGCGTCGGAGTTGGCAGTTGCTGCCTGCACGGTGGGTTGCCTGCTTGGGCAGGAAAATGTTGCAGCGCTGTGCCAGCAGGTTGAAGCTCTGCAAGACACCGCAAACAAAGATCTCGATTCAATCCCTGCTTTGCAGAGGTTTTTCTTGCAGCACGACACTGGCAAAGCTTTCTTTTCCATCGCGCAGCTGCGGGTTGAGCAAGGCGACAAGGAGAGAGTTTTTCAAGAGAAGCTCGCTACTCTGAGGAAAACAGTGTCCCACTTGACTGCCTGGCCCAAGCAAAGCCCTCCAGATGCTGAGTCAGGAGTCATGGCTGTGGAGAAGCGGGTGGTGCCAGCCGTGGATGCCTTGGCTGAAGTGAAAAAGACAACCTTTTTTTCAGAGGGCTTCAAAAAGCAGAAGAAACATGAGCAAACTTCCAGCAGCTTGTTCGCTGAGTTTGAGAAGCTGGAAAAGCTACTCAGCACGGGGTCTTGCGACCTTGTTCGGCTTGTGTGCCGTGAGAACATGGAGAACCATGTGTTGCTTGCCTGCATGGGCTGGAGCCTGGGGGCAGGGCGCTTAGGAAACAGATGTTTTTTTTCTATAGGAGCCTTGTGGGGTCCGGTTTGTACTGCTGGTCAAGATAGCCAGGGGCTGTTGCACAGCTCATGAAGATATATATATATTATTGATTTGGTCTGATTTCGTTTGATTTGGTATGACATGATTCGATGCATGATTCATGATACATGCTTGCTTGATCTGATTCATTTGATATATGGTGATGCATTGATATGACATGACATGATGAAATGATGCTGCGATCCGAATGCAGCGTTGGAGATTGGTACTGGCCTTTTCCAGAGTTGGTTTGTTGATGTGGATTTGTCTACGACATGCAACAAAATCAATGATGTCTAACTTCTAACTGCACAGAGGACCTGGCAAAGTGCCATCAGATGTGAGACGGTTGCTTATCTAGGAACTATCTCTCGGAAGCCTTGGGTAACGACTGCTTGGTGAAGTTGGCAGGTGGCACCTTTGGGCTTTTCAACCTGGAGGAAACCTTGTTGTCTTGGAAAGCAGCAGGTTTTGCGGAACACAAGGTGTGGGCCCTTGTGCCAGCGGCTGCCGAGGAAGTTTCCAAGTACAAAGCAGCTTGTGAGGTGGCAGTTGATGTTGCACAGCACGTGTTCCTCAAACACAAAGCCTTTTCGCACCTGCCCAGCACCAAGCCGGTAGAGCCTGCGACTTTGCAGCCTTTTGTGGAAGATGCCACAGGAAAGAAATTCGCAAGCTTGTTCCTGCAACCGATTCAGGATGACTTGGACACCTTGTTCTCTAAAGGACTGGAGACAGTGGCCCCGATTGTTGCCAAGTGCGTGAAGGGTTTGTTGGGGGCTGGGATTGGCAAGCAGCTGCGCGCTGAAACAATGCAGAAAATTCCTGCCTCCCATCCCCTCAGGGAAGTGGTGGATTTGTTTTTGCAGGCAAGCTTCTAGCTGCTGTGTATCGCGTTTGAAACAGAATCCAACAAGGACTCCAAGTTACTTAGCCATGGCCATGGCCAGGGTTCGATTTCCTTTCCTTCTCTGATTTGACATGTCACAATGCATATCATATCCCCCATGCCGCCCAAGTACACCATAATTAGGGACGAACAGCTCGACTCATGTCAGTCAATATCGGCATTGGAGAAAATCGCTTGAGGCTGATTGAATCATAAATCGTAAAGTAAAAGATGCGTTTTGCACGTCATCTCTCAATCTGATGCAGTGCGTGTTTTCATGTTTGGCAGCTGTCAGGTGACAGAGCATCCAACCCCAACTGAAGATTCCACAGCGCTGTGCAACCTCTCTCTCTCCCTGCGCAACTTCTGGGAAAAGTTGAACCCGCTCTTGGAGCAGGTAAATGCAGGGACGGCTCCCGCACAGGTGGTCACAGACATGCAGACAATTACTTTCAGCGGGCCTGAGATGTTGAATTGGATTTCTGATACAGTGCAGCACGCGAGCAACAGCCTTTTCAAGATTTGCGTGGCAGAATTGGCTTCAGCTTGGGCTGCTGCTGTGGAGCTGGACAGCATGTTGGCCAAGCTGCCTGACCCTGCCACCAGCGAAGAGCAGTACAGGAGTGAAGGGACCAAGCTCACCAAGCAACTTGCTGACACTGTTACATCCATTGGGAAAAACGAAAAGCTAAGGTTGAAGGGCGTGTCTGCTTTGAAGAACCTGTCAGACACTAGTCTGCCCGGACACCCGTCTGAGAATGGCCCCAACGCCTTGTTTCAGAAGTATCAAGGTGGAGAAGAATGCTTCAATGCCAAGGTCCTGAAGTCTTGTGCTTGTGCCTCTGTGCATATCGCCATGGTGGCTGGTTTGTGCCTTCTCCGGAACGGGGCTCTGGGCGCCGCCACCGATGAAGGGAAAGTGATCAGGCAACAGTTGGAAGGTGTGGCTGCAGCACTCAAAAGCAAAGTTGAAGCGCTTCAGCTTTGTGCTGATCCTGACAAGCAGCTGCTGGCAATGGCCCAAGGAGTTCTGCAAGAAGCCACCAGCGCGCACAAGCCTGAGGCTGCCACAGAAGCACCAAGCTCTACGAGCAAGCGCAGAGATGGCACTGAGAAAGAAAAAGACAAAAAGAACAAGGCGGACAAGGACAAGAAAGACAAAGAGAAAAACAAGGCCAAGAAGGAGAAAAAGGAGGAGAAGAAGAAACGTAAGTCCAAGGAAGAAACCGAGGACGAGGGCGACGGTGCAGCGGAAGAGCCGGCAGCCAAGACGGCCCGAGGCAGAGGCCGTGGAAAAGGCAGAGGAAGGGCCTAGGCGGCCTAGAAAAGTTTTGCTCAACTGCGGCATTTTGCCAGAGACGCCCTGAGAGCCAGCTGCGTCCAGAACTCGAAAAAGGAATCGTTTGCACGCTGTAGCCGGCTCCACCCTTGTGCGTTAAGATTCAAGATCTTTGAAGGCCAAAGGGCCAAAGGTTGCCCAGACAAAGATTGAGGGCTTGAGGCTTAGGGACTTGAAATTGTACCTGTGAATGCAAGCCGCTGTGGTGTGTGTGTGTGTGTTTGTTTTCTTTCCTGCAGCAAGCCAATAAACATGACAGTCCGAAGCTTGGATTCCTAAGCAGTTTTGGAGCGCGTTTGGCCCTAGTCTGCTCGCTGTGGCATTTTTGGCTCGTGTCTCCTAGGAGGGAGATTACTCAAACGCTTGCTTGCCGCCAGCCCACAAGACATAGGACGTCACTCGCATCAATGTCAGTTAATTAACTATTTACTGTACTCTATCGGCTATAGGCTATAGGCTATAGGCAATGAGTCTCATGCCATGCAACTTTTACTTGGTGCCTTTTCTCAGAACCAAAGCTGGCAGACCTGAATTTGTGAGCCTGTTGCTGCTATGGCTCCTTCCAGGGCGCTGAAAAAAACCGATTCTCACGCATCAGAGGCGGAAGCGATAGTTGACCTAGAGTTGGTTAAGCAGGCTTCTAGCCGTGTTGCAGACGCAGATGCCTTCATCTCCGGTGAAGCCCTGTATGCTATGGCCCAGGAAAATTTGACAGGTTTTCAAACCATGTTCGAGCAGGAGCTTGAGGAACAAGCAGCTCTTGCAAGCCAAGTGCCCCTCACTTGGGCATCAGCATGCAGCGGGTCGGAGGGCGCCTTCTATGTCATGGAAGCGGTGTCCCGGGCTTACAGCTTTCACCCTGGTTGGCCAGAGGTGTCTTTGACGCATGCCTTTTCATGTGAGATACACAAGGACAAGCAGCGGTGGATTCGAGCAGTATTGGAGTGTGGCCCTTTGAAGCAAGATGGAACGCCATCTCCAGCACTCAGTCCAGGCAGCGATGGCGATTCAGGCACCAGCGGCTGTCTCTTCGCAGATATCCAGAAGTTGGCTGATGGTGATGCCGAATGCATAATCCACAACAAGAAATGTCCAGTGCCAGGCTGTGACATTTTCGTCATTGGATCGTCCTGCAAGGACTTCAGCAAGGCCAACCCAAAGAAGGAAACGCAGAAGCTAGTTTTCCAGCAGCCCTCGTCATTGGGTGGTTCAGCCCAGACTTACCATGGTTTCACCAGCTATGTTGCAGCTCACTCGCCGGGAATCGTTTTGTACGAAAATGTGGATGGGCTGGAAGAACAAATTGGCGCTTCTGCCCAGTCCAACTTGGACATCTTGCTGACAGCCATGACGAGCCTGGGCTACAAAGCTCAACCATTGCGGACAGATGCTGCGGCATTTGGGCTTCCAGCAAGGAGGCGCAGGCTATATATTTTGTTCGTCCGCAAAGTCAATGCCAAACTGCAGACGCAGGCCAGGTCTTTGACCAAGTCTTTTGAGATGTTCAACAGCATGGTCGCATCTTGCCTGCGATCCCCGCCCTGTGCCAAGGAGCTGCTGCTAAATTGCTCCTCAAATGAAGTGTGGGAGTTTTTGGAGGAGAGAAAGAGCCACAGAGCCGCGCAGAAAAGCCAAAAATCTTCGAGCAGCTGGACAGAACAACATATGAAGTTTGCGGAAGCTCAAGACTTGCGGTGGGGGCAGCCATACCCTGAGGAGTTAAAGTTGAATCAATGGTTTGAAACGCTGACAGCCAGGGAGCAAGATGTCTTAGTGCTTTCCAGAGCGCAAGCGCCAGATGCCGGCTTCAGAAATGTGTCCCAGTCACTTGGCAGGGAGCACAGCATGAGCTTTTGCACAGAAACTAAGAAGCACTTGGCCCCCACGATGCTCCCAAGCCAGCTGCTTTTTGTGGAGCTGCTAAAGCCCCCCAGGTTGATGCTGGGCCAAGAAGCTCTTCTGTTTCAAGGCTTTCCTGTGTGCTCATTCCTAGCTTTGGTGGAGAAAAAAAGCATCGACGTGCACGAACAGCCTAGCAGCTGCATCCGAAGAAAACGTCACAGTGAGCCCAAGAAATGGCTGACCGAAGCTTTGATGACAGACCTAGCTGGGAACGCTATGGCTTTGCCAGTGTTGCTGGCAATTGCCCAGAGTGCTGTAGCTTCACTCCTCTTCAGGCCTGCCTCCAGTGCCGCTACAGCAGAGGAGACTGCTGATGCTCTATCGGCATTGCAAGTGCTGTCTGCTTTGGAAAGCTAGACTGGGCTCAGCCCATGTTCTCTGCGTTGGAAACCTTCGCCGGCTTGTGACGCTCAGGGCTCAGCCCAGGTTTGCAGTCTTTGTCACTGCTTGCTGCTTGGCGCTGCCTGAGCCAGTGACCGCTCATTTTGTAGAAGCTGTCCTCTGCGCAGAAAAAAAGGGCCTGCAGCTCAAAGAACTTGAGTCATTAGTCGCTCATGTAATGTTTTTAGCAAAGGTGATGTCTGCAAGGTTTGGGTTAAATTAGGGAAGAACAGTATCTAAATCGAATTCTAAGGACTAAGCAGTCTGTAGAAGTTTCTTCAGTCCTTTTGTTTTGTCAGCGACAGTTCCAACAATTATTCTTGTTTCAGGTGGCATGGGTGAGCCGACATGACCCAAGCAACCCATGCCTTGTTTTCCCCTCTGTATAGCTAGAGCGGCTCGAGCCATATTACGCGTCTTAATTTCATACAATCCTCCTGTGACTTTGCCAGTGCTTCGCTAGCCATGGGGACCTTTTTGTCGTTTTTGCTAGCCATTGAGATTCTATGCGGCATTGCTTTGCTCTGGATCTGTATCCTCTTTTGCCTGTACGAACTTTGGAGGCCACTGGACCCGCAGCAAGATCAGATCGATCCTTAGCGGCCTCTGGTCTGGTTATTGATGCAGCGGTGCCGCTTGTCCCATCACCAGGCCTTGTGGCCGTGTTTTGGTGGCAGGGCTGTGCCCGTGTTAGAAAGACTACCGCGCATGCCTCATGAGCATGCGTCTGGGAAGAAAAAACGATGCCGCCAAGCAAGGGAACTTGGCGCTCTGCGCGCGTTGCAAAGAAAAAAGTGAGGCCAGTGAGGCCGAGCCAACTTCAACCTGAAGATGCATTCTTCAATAAAGGTTGGCGCGTGTGCCACAACAACTCTACATAGCAGCTGAGGCGAAGGGGAGCCAGTCAGGCTTTCTAGCTTAGACCATGCAAACACTGCGTGGCCAACCTCGGAAAAAAAGCCGCAAGAGCGATGGGTTAGCATGCCACTGTTGTCACAAAGTATGTTTGTTTCCTTGATGTGCAGCTAACAGGGGCCATGTGAAACCATCCAGACCCAATATTGATTGTAGAAACATGTTTATTTTTGGTCAAGGAGAACCCATGGTATGATGTGGTCGGTTGTATTTAACAAAAGGTAACACTCTGAGAAGTTGTTTAGCAACAAGGCCACAGTTTACAGCCAGTGTTGAAAGGCTTCCAAACAGTTGCGGCAATGATCTGTAAATATTGTTCAAACAATGTTCACCAACAGTTGAAACTGTGAAACAGTGTTCAAAAAATCAACAAATGCTAGAACAATCTTTAACAATTTTCAACATTTTTAAAACAAAATCAAACAATTTAAAACAATTGTTGGAACAATTTCAATAATTTTAAACAATTGTTGAAAGAATTGCGAACAATTTAAAACAATTGTTCAAACAATTGCGAACAATTGAAAACAATTGCTGAAACAATTGCGAACAATTCAAAACAATTGTTGAAACAATTGCAAACAATTATAAACAATTTTAAGGTATTTGAAATGATCCCCGACTACGAAGCCTTTTGAAAACATACAAGTTAGTTTACCAGGGGTAACATGTCCAGCTAATTTTGTCCAGAGAGAAGCGTGTTGTTTCCTATTCTCTTTTGCGTCCGGCAAACAAATTTGGGTGCCAAAAAGCATTGCTGACATTGTAAACATGTACGTATTTCCCACACACGAAAAACACCTGGCAAACAGCAACAGCAAGCAACCTGCAAACGTAGTGCAGTGTAGTTTTTGTTGGTGGGCTTTAATACCAGCAATCTGCCTCATCATCGATGTGTGTCATGGCGGTCATGTTGGTGTCGTCCATGCCAAGTTCAACTTCTTGAACTTTTTTCACCTCGCGGTGAGACTGCTGGGTGGCCGCAACGACAAGGTGGGCCCCCAAGTTCGCAAAAGTTTGGTGGGTTTAAGTGACAAAACGAATTCGACGTGTCTACCATAAACCCAACAGTTCTTGGAGTTACAAACCAACTTAGCTATTTAAGGGGCCCCCACCTTTTAGGTGAAGGTTTTTCTTTTGGCCCTCCAATTTCCTCAGTTGCATGGTCACCTGATGGGTTGACCAAAAATAGGTACCCCCAAATCCAGGGGTTTATCATGTTTTATCATTATCTTCCCTTGAAACCTTGTCAAAACCCAAGCACCATTTTTTAAATGATGTTTTATCATGTTTTATCATCTTATGTCCCCGATTTTGCAAACCAATTTCCCAAACACTCGGGGTGATTCGCTCTATAAGATTGATGATACATAATTCATTATATGGGGATGGGTCAAAACCCTGGTACCTAGTGAACCCCAAAATAGCTGGTAAATGGATGTTCATCCCACTAAACATGGTATTAATAGGTATTGATCCATACCCATATGGTTTCTAGATTAAAGTTGGAAATCGTTATTTCCCCGAAGGGTCCATCCAACTTTTCTGTTTCTTAAAATCGATACCCAGGATGTCAAATTCCTTGTCACAGTTTTCCCCGCTGCCGTCAAACCTGGCATCAAAGAATTGGTACGTTTTAAACATGGCTGAGATTTCTGCATGTTCATCCCACCAAGTATGGTATGATGAAAAATGATATTATATGATATGGTTTTGATTCACAACCATATCCATGATCAAAATCTTAGTCCACGTCCATAAAAAAATCTTTGCTGGTTATAGTCTTGGTTATGTTCCATGTCTAGCAAGAAACCAAAAGGATTAAACTAACAATCCAGTCGGTTGGGAATATATGGGTGTTTTTTAAAGGCAGGCTACCAAAAAAAGTCCAGTGGGCAATTCTCATACTTACTTTCCCTTAAACTTATATACAATGTTTGGTGGGAAGATCCTTCATTATCAGGTAGACCCATATTTTTGAAAGGCTCTGGAAAAGGGTAAACTGTTCAAAGTTACTGTCATGAAGATCAACAAAATCGATTCAAAGGATAAGATTCACGCTTTGGTTTTTGAGATACCCTCCAGAAAATTAACAGTTGGCTATGGAAGCGATGGCCCATTGAGTTCTATTATTTACCTGTTGAAGCTAGTGATTTTCTAGTTCGCAACGAGTGAGCTTTCCAGAGGCTGGAAAATTTCATTTACCCTCTGGTAATTTCACATAGCTATGGAACATGACCATAGAACTAGTTGATTTATATACCTATTAAAAATGGGTGGATTTTCCAGTTCGCTATGTTAAATTACCAGAGGGTTCGAAGATTTTCCCAGCTATAAACCTCCATGGCGAGTTCTGGGATCTCCCAGCGAAAATATCCCATGAACATATCCCTTTTTCGACCATCTAAAACCATGTAACATCATATCAAATCAGGAAGAAACCATATTGATTTACTATAAGACCTCCATTTCAATCATTACAGGCGAGCCTAGACTGTCAGCTCCATGATTTCTTCAGCAGGCTGAGGCGCCAGACACGCAGGGCATCCGCCAAACAACGATGGAGCACTTCCTTGCCGTTCGTCACCTGCCATCCAACTAATAGAGACGATGGCGTGACGCAGTTACAACTAATAGAGACTCACCTTTACAAGTCATTATCAGAGTCATAGTTAATAATTAGTGAATAGCAATGATAGTTAATAGTTGACAGTTGATAGTTAATAGATGTTAATAGTTTATGTGTTTATGGCAACAGCAAGACTTAATATTAATGAATAGTAAAAGTAATAATAGCAATAGTTAATAGTATATAGCCTGCGAAATTTCAAGAAAGTTGATGGTAATAGCTGACCACAATCAAGTGAATAACAGCATAGGACCTTGAATCTTGACACTTCAAACGTTAATCACATTGCAGTATATGCTCCTGTCAACTTTCTTACACATCAGGACACATGTTGTATCACCTCATCTTGTTTTTGGATGTTATTCTAGCCCAGGACAAACGGAACATTATATTAATTACCCTACGGTAAACTAACATAACTATGGAAAATAAATTTTTATGGGTAAACCAACCATAAATGGCAATTTTCAATAGCTTTTTGTATGCTTACCAGGCTGGGTAAGACATTTTAGGTCATCTGGACACATTACCGGAGGGAGCAACAGCCAAGGGCGCCCCTCCGATTCGATGATTAAGTCAGATGTCACCCGATGTTTCTCCCATTTTCCCTCTTATCACTGACCATTTCAGGTACCTAAAACGGAGCTACTTACAATATACTAGGATATATAAGGGCCTGAATTACTACATATATATATATATGCATATATCATATATATATATACGTACATATATATTAGGAATTTATTGGGATATAAAAGACATACTGGAGCTGACATACCATATATAAGGCCTATTTAAGGGTCCTGATCTTGTTGGCCCAATATCATCTGCTATCCACAGGCCGGTGTTGCGTGCGCAAAGCACGGCAGCAAAGGCGGCTTGTCAATCACCACGAAGTCCTCTGACTTCGGTGTGAGGGGGTCGGGTCTTCCGGTGGTGAGATGGCATAGTTGACTATCGACAGTTTGGTGTGTCTGAAAATGGGGTATATCCATGTATATCCTCTAAATGTCCGTTTAATCGGGAACATGATTATGAACCATCACATTGCGGGGTACGCTATTCAGACAAATCCGGTTGATGGTCCCAATGATGTGGATTGATTCCCTACATTTCCCTACTAAACCATGGTTTCGTTTGGGGCTGCTTAATATGAAAAGGGGAAGGGATTAGGTGACTATCAAAAAATCAATATCAAAAACAAGTCTTTGCCATGAACATATGAATCTATGTTGATGATGTGTTTGCTAAGAAGATGTTATACTTGACTATTTCAAATATGCGGATTTAAGATGAACAGTAGGAGATTCACACTGTAGTGCACGAAGTGATTTATACTTTAATGATGTTTCATATTTGATGGAAATCTACTGTAGGGTCTAGTTGACTATCCCCATATGCTCCAACGTGCGGTATGGCTACCTTCGTTTCGGCAATTTTGTCGCCGAATTTGGATAAATATGCCATGCATCTGGGATCTATAGATTGCTGCATCTTTGCTATATGATCAGATTTTATCAGCAGAGATATGCAGTTGAATTCATTTTTCATTCAACATATTCAACGCGATCACCTTTGGTAGCAATTACTGTCAGGAAAGGCCATGCTACGAACGGTGGTGGCTGGTGGTCGTGGTGGTCGTGGTGGTGGGGGGTTGACTCCACAGACCCGCAGAAGTGGTCATGTGCAATCAACCATCCAACTGGGGGGCAAGATATTTGAGCCATGTCAGTATAGCCTCAATTTAACATAGCTATGGTATACATAGTATAGATGACCAATGTATAGATGATTTACCTACCATACAGGTAGTTTTCCATAGGTTGTCAAATTATGAGAGGGTAAATCCCATCATTTTTGATTCAACCAATGGACCATCTGCATATTGCACCTGAAACGACCCAACTACACATGATAGACTGCAAAATACAAAAATATATCCAAAGATCACCAATGCCGGCCACAAGCAACACTAACCTTAGCTATGTGTGATTACCGGAGGGTACCATATAAAGGTTGAAGTGCCGCCCACCAACCCACCCCCCAGCAGTTTGTTGTCCCGGTCGACTTTCTTGATGCGCTCGTCCCAGTCATCCACGTAGCAGGTCTTGTAGCGTTCGGGGTTGGGAAAGACTCGCAGCACCTGCGGATCTTTTCAACGTGTGGGAAAAGATGAGCCCTGGCATTGGTTGGAACATGATTGGCATGATGTGCCCAAAACCATGAACCATCCCCGAATTTGATCAACTTTGTGGTCAATCTTCGGGTAAGTAGTGGAAAAACATGCCAAAAACATGTCCTCAAATGATCTACAATCCCAAAATGTATTTCATAAAATATGCCAGAAATAGTGCTACTATGTGCTATTAATTATCCCTACGCCCTACGTGGATTGGGTTTACCAACCTTGTAGTTTTTTCGGTCATTTCACACCATTCCCATGTTGGCCTTTCAGAAACATGAACCCCTGATCCTAGTGTAATTCACCCCGCTTCGCGTGGGGTGGCCGCCCACACCGCAGGTTTATTTCGGTCCGTGAGAGGGGCTAAGGGTGGTTTTCCCCCGTAGGGGCTCCCCAAGCTAAGAATTTTCACGTTCCCCCCCCGTGGGGGCTCCCCAAGCTAGGGAATTTTCACTTTTCCCCCCCGTGGGGCTCCCCAAGCTAGGGAATTTTCACTTTTCCCCCCCGTGGGGGCTCCCCAAGCTAGGGAATTTTCACTTTTCTCCCTTGTGGGGGCTACCCAAGCTAGGGAATTTTCACTTTTCCCCCCCGTGGGGGCTCCCCAAGCTAGGGAATTTTCACTTTTCCCGTGGGGGCTTCCCAAGCTAGGGAATTTTCACTTTTCGCCGCCGTGACAGCTTCCCAAGCTATGGAATTTTCACTTTTCCCTCCCTTGGAGGCTCTCCAAACTGCGGAATTTCAAATAGCTAGACAACGACGCCTAGATAGTCCCCCAAACCCCGTGTTCTTTGAATGTGTTTCCATGTTTTTGCAATGGTTTCCTTCAAAAGCACGGTACTTTACACTTTTGTCGCCATAAAACCGGTCGAAAACATCATGTTCGACAATGCTTCCAATTCCCTTATCTCCCCAACCGTTGAAAATACCGCTATTTACAGTCTTTTCTTCAACTTTTCCATGTGCCAATGCCGGTAACCAACTCCAACATATATATAAGAAATCCTTCCAAAACATTGTTTTTGACAGTGTTTTTCCAATGTTTCCAGTCAAACAGACGGTAATTTACACGTTTTTTGCCATAAAGGCAGTAAATCCTTCCAAAACATTGCTTTTGACAGTGGTTTTGTAATGTTTCCAGTCAAGCATACGGTAATTTACACGTTTTTTGCTATAACGTCAGTCCAAAACACTTGTTTTTGCAGTGTTTTCAATGCTCTGGCAATCCAAAAACCCTGCAAAATCTTGCTATGTACAATGTTTTTTTCATTTTTGGCCGTTTTTCCATTGCCGGAAAGCTACCAAAATGACCCAAAATTCCATTTCAATACCCTCTTGCGCTCAGACACCCAAAAATCCTCGAAAAATGTCGAAAACACCACCGTATTCTGGTCTCGGTGCGAAACCGTTTTTGGGCCCCCCCCAGCTAAAGCTGATATAGCGACTGCTATATTAACAAATGTCATTGAGCATTTAGTGTTGCTGTTGCCCCCCAATAAGCACGCCTTCACCGCCAAAGCGGTGTGGGCGGATTATAGACTGGGTTTCTTTCATATGCCATGGTCAGAGGATGTCAGAGGTATTGAAAACAACCTTGCAAACGGCGTTGCCGCATTGGGGGTCCCCAAAACTGCCATTGATTGACTGTTGGCTACCCATGTTCTTCTCGTGGGTATGTGTCAAAAATAGGATACTCCAGCAATTTCCAAGTTATAGATGGGTTTCGCCACGCAAAAATTGAAGGTTTTGCAGCCGCACTTTGTTTGATTACTAGATAGTAGGCTATATACTTCAAACATTTGCCCAATTAGGCCCCCCTCAGTTTTGTTTGTTTGTGGAGTTTCACCCATTTATTGGCTTCAATACATGTACCTAACTATAGAATACTACAGATGTTAATCTACGATAAACATCCATCAACCATGTTGCGCTCCCAGCTAAAACCCACCCTGCCAAAAAGGAATTCGCGTGGCAATGGGAAATCATTTACTTCGATTATTAAGAAAGCGCCCTCGCTCTTTTTGGTTTTGGTGCAAGACCTGGTTGGTAGAAACATCGAAAACATGGTTTAGCAGCCCAAGAGTCAGATTTTTGATCAAACAAAAAACTTTCTTAGGAATGGCAAATTTTCACTTTGACCTCCTTCCACGTCCCCCTCCTTTTTGTCTGTTAAACAAAGGCTCAACTCGGCATTTGTCTAACCAACAGCGGGCCCAACTCTGTTGAGTAGAAGATTTAATTTGCAAAGTTGTGAAGAGGCAATGGAGTCCTGGATGTAGATTTTCAATTACGGTTTTTTTCTGAGGACCATCTTCCTAGATGTGAGACCTGGGAATAATTTTTGGTGAGGAATCACTGAGCAGTGGTTCCTCCCCTGCGCAATAAAAACGGTTTGAATTTGTACTGTTGGAAGTTTGTTGCAACTAAACCTTCCTGGAAACACCGCGCGAAATTTTGTAGACGACCATCAGAGTATGCAGAAATTTTACAGGTTTTGAGGAAAAACTGGTCGGGTCAGTTAGGTTCACCATCCTGCATTTGGATTCCGTTCTGAAGTCTTGGTGTCTCCCATGAACAAGAGTGTGATGGAATGACTAACGGGCCATTACTGCTAACATTTCTCCAGTTTTTGGCGAACATCGGAAGGCAAGGAAAACAGCTAAGGCAACTGGTGGTAACCAACCGAGCAACACTTGGAGTGTTTCTATGGTGAAAGGAGGTAAAACCTTAAACAAACACCAAGCTCCTGATAAACGCTTACGCAAGGAGGGCTGGTAATGCTGTTTTGCTGAAATGGTGTCACTTGCCAAAGATAGAGGTCAACGAAATATGTTGTTTTTCCCCACCTGCCAGGTGAGGGTTGTTAGATTTTATGTCAGTTGCCTCCTCCTCCTGCTCCTCCTCCTGCTCCTCCTCCTCCTCGTCCTCCTCCTCCTCGTCCTCCTCGTCGTCCTCGTCGTCCTCGTCGTCCTTGCTCAACTGCGACCCGCGATCCACAGTGTTCGCTGCCGGACCTCAACCACGACCATCCACGCCCAGTGTTCCCTGCCGGACCTCAACCACGACCATCCGCGCCCAGTGTTCCTTGCCGGACCTCAACCACGACCATCCGCGCCCAGTGTTCCCTGCCGGACCTCAACCGCGACCATCCGCGCCCAGTGTTCCCTGCCGGACCTCAACCACGACCATCCGCGCCCAGTGTTCCCTGCCGGACCTCAACCGCGACCATCCGCGCCCAGTGTTCCCTGCCGGACCTCAACCGCGACCATCCGCGCCCAGTGTTCCCTGCCGGACCTCAACCGCTCTTCTGACATATCTTCTGACATTTTATTTGGCATTCTATCTGGCATATCTTCTGGCATATGATCTGGCATATCTTCTGGCATATCTTCTGGCATTCTATCTGGCAAATCTTCTGGCATTCTATCTGGCATATCTTCTGGCATTCTATCTGACATATCTTCTGGCATTCAATCTGGCATTCTATCTGGCATATCTTCTGGCATATACTCTGACATATCTTCTGGCATTCTATCTGACATATCTTCTGGCATATATTCTGACATATCTTCTGGCAAATCTTCTGGCATATCTTCTGGCATATCTATCTGGCATATCTTCTGGCATATTTTCTGGCAAATCTTCTGGCATTCTATCTGGCATTCCATCTGGCAAATCTTCTGGCATATTATCTGGCATTCTATCTGGCATATCTTCTGGCATATATTCTGACATATCTTCTGGCATTCTATCTGGCATTCTATGTGGCATTCTATTTGGCATTCTATCTGGCATTCTATCTGGCATATCTTCTGGCACTCTATCTGACATATCTTCTGGCATTGGCAAATCTTGTGAAGAGATTGAAGACGTCTGGTGGAGAAATAGAGAGTTGCAGCTGCAGCGATCTGATGAAGTAACACTGGCATGGTTTTGTTGAGTTTAGACGTGAGCTTGCGAGCCTTTGACTTTGGTTCAGGGGTCCACTGGCTTGGTTCAGTCATGTTTGTACAAACATGTTTGACAGGCGGCATGCTGACATGTTTGGGCATGTTTGTTTGTTTGGCTCAGGTGGTCCACTGGCTTGTTTGGTCATGTTTAAACAAACCTGTTGAGAGCTCTGGAGTTTACTTCACATGGCCCACTGACATGTTTATATCCTGTTTGATAGTCTGACCTGTACAATGACCTGCCAGGTGAAACAAATGATTGGGATAGTTAGTTGGGCAAAAGTCCCGTGACAAAAGCTTCAGACAAAAGTGGTGTCAACAAGCTGTTTTGAAATGTCATGGTGGGGATCACTCGAAGTAAAGTAATTGTTGTTGCAAAGGCCCGAAAAACTTAGATAGCTAAGTCTTCTAGCTTTCGCAATTCTTTGCGCCTCTTGATACGTTCCTGCTTGTCAACTGCTTCAAATATTTTACGCTTCCCCATTTTCATTTCTGAGGTCTTCTGCTCGGCCAGTCGGCCGGATTTGGGGAAGATTCGACGTATCACAAGACTAGGGGTATCCGAGGAGCAATCAGCAAGGAAGCTATCTTTTACAAACCAACCGCGTTTTGTGGCTTGACGGCCGGCCTTTGTTGATCTTTGTTGAGAATTTGAAGTGAAACCATTGAGTCTACCAAATGGAAGCACTTGCTCTTGGAGACTCTCTGTTGGAATATATGCCCGGTCGGGTGACGGAGTGGGCTACAATCAGAAGATGACCTGCTGGATGAGCTCACTCTGCGGTGATCTTGGGGTTTGCTTTGGCTTTCTGTTCTCCTACCTACTTCCCAGGGCCAGGAGGAGTGTGCAACCAACTCGCCAAGGATCACAGTCAAGCGTGCTACCAGATCAAGGTATCTTTGTTCAGTAAGGCTTTGGTCACGTCCAAATTGGAAAATCTGAAGACAGCAACGACGCAATTCGACAGCTATCTAAATGATCTGAACAAGGCCACCTCCTGCAGTAAGTGCAAAGGAGATTGGATCCTGCTCATCACAGATTGAAACCGCCGAGCTTTTTCCGAAGTTGCAAGGTGGGGTCCCCTAGATAGCTAAGTTGACCTATAACTTGATAAACTATATGGTTTATGGGGTGTATAACTATGGTACTCATGGGGTTTATACAACTTATATCTGGGGGAGGTCCACCTTGTCCCATTTCGCCAGCCCTACCACGCTGTTACCACGAAGCCAGCCAGGTTCCCCAGGCCCCCCAGGTCCCGGCACCGTGCCAACGGAGACCTGCTGTGGCTTCATGATACGCACCCAGTCCTGACCGAAAAAACAAAAAGCGCCGGGATCTGGTCATGATCATGGTTTCTAGCTATAGGCTACCAAGAACGTTTTATGGGTCCGTAGATCTATAGTTCGATGGGTCTATACAAATCTATACAATATGCTTTTATTTTTTTAAGGGAAAAGTGATGGTCATGAACCACCCAGTTTATGCGAGTCTGAGTGAATAGGTATGTCATCGGACACAAACCAACCATGAATTTCTGACTGGTGACTGCAAATCAATGAGCACCAACAAAAGTGGGAAGTTCATGCTATTTCAAGCATGGAGTCATCACTATGCCCAATCAACCAATGCCCTAGAACTTGAGTTGGGAACCATCATTGTAATGATGGGAACCGGAAACTTGGCCTCAGGCCTTCAGTTCCAAAGTGGGATAGAGTTTTCGGGCAAAAACATCTTCCAAACCACCATTTGTGGTGTATCATCAATGTATCAATGTATCATCCCAACATCTCTGGTTCTGTCCCCGATTTCGAAGTTGTCGTAGTACCACACCGCACCTGGGTAGATCAGGTATTGGTGCTTGGCCAAATTTGACCAATGCGATTTAGATTAAGGATAAAGGAAGATAACGCTGCAAAAAAAAATGGAAGTGGAGAAAGAACATCTATAAATTTTAGTCATTGGGGATCCCCAAGTCACCGGTTTCACTACTAAAATGCTCCAATGCTGGATGATTTGGGGCTACCCTCATCTTAGGAGCCCCCCAAATGTTTGTGGGCTTCAAGTGAAAGCCCAAACTCCTGAGAATGAACAATCCCCAGGAAAAGCTTATGCTGATCTGGCTGCAGGGAAAGAACTCAGCGAAAGCGGCGATGATGCATAATTGGAAGAAACTCATCAGAATCAAACAATAGGTGTTCCATGGTGTTCCCGTGTGTTTCCAGCATTCTTTTGGACCGACTTCACAAAAGCACAACTTGCTTGCTTGGCTCCATTTTCTGACACACAGGGATGATCTTTGCCCTTCCTTCCATATATATATATATAATGTATCAATATCAGAATATATCAGTTATATGCCCCTATTTGTGATTGGTTGAAGCACTTACATGGCCAATCTTTAGTAGTCCGCAAGAAACTGTCGTCTTTTGCTGTTGATTTTCTGGTTTTCCATTGATAGAATACTTTACTTGAGTGATCCCCACCCTGACACTTATTTGTCATAGTTTCTGACATATCATCTGGAAATATACATGGTAAAATCCAGGGAAAAAACGATCCACAATGTGGGGCCTCCTAGATAGCTGGTTTATAACTCCAATAACTATGGTTTATTATACTTATAACATCTTATAACTATAGTATTCATGGGGTTTATAAACCAACTAACATCACGTTTGGGGCCCCACATTGCACGATTTTGTCATCCAGGGAGGCCCCAGCAACCCCCATTGGGCGGCCCGGACCCAGCTCTACCAGGCGCGAAGCCTTCTCGGGAGTGATGCCCAGGTGTTCAGCCACGATGATGTTCACGGCCTTTGGGCCGTCAGGTTGGGGGAAATCATAGTACTTCATGGAATAGCTAAATGATGCTAAATGGGCTAAGTTGGTTGAACTAATTTGAACTAATTAGTTTCACCGGAGTTTGTAGAATGGAGATATCTACAGTTGGATGGGTTTAAAAACCAACCGTATAGGGCCTATAGGGGTCCATTCCTGTTGCAGGAACTTGGCAAGGGGAACTTGACAAGATTCTCGCCAAAATTACAGTGGATTTAGGTGCCGTCTGTTTATCCGAACTCTATTCGAAACATCGTCTTGACATGAATTTATCATAATTTATCCATGTTTTGGGATGAATGATGCAATTTCTTTTCCTGGATGGAACAATGGAAGGCATATACTTAAAACATCTTAAAACATCTTCGAAACCATCAGACATCCACAGCGGCAACGGGGAGCGCCTCGAACTCCGGACCGTCCCACCTGTGCAGGGAGATGGCTTGGAGAGTGAAAGGGAGATGGTGGGAATGATAATAATGATGATTCATGGGTGAATAAATCTATATATTTTTTTTGGATGAACATATAATAAGTGGATTAGTGTTAATGATGAATGGGTTTTCATAAATCTTAATGAGATAGTAGGTCCTGTTGACTTAGGACTTAAGGCCCTCTGGTGACAAGGATTTGATATGATATATATCTAATACTGGTTAACAATGGTTGGGAATAAGACTAACTCGAACAGGGCATACCCTCCGGTGTCATCAAGCATGGCAGCGAACCCGGCCATGTTTGATTCCCAGGGTGTGTCACTATCTTGTAACCCCACTTGGGGGTTTTCTTAAAATGGGGGAAACCCAAGTCACCATAGGTTTCAATACTAAGATGGTCTATATCTATATAATGACTTGGATGATTTGGGGTAACCATGGGTAACCCCCATATTAAGCGATATCAGGAAACCTCTAATTGTCCCATTAAAATGTTTGAATCATTTCTTCCCCCCAATATTAAACACTCCCAAACGAAACCATGCTTTAGCTTCCACATAATCGAGACCATTGGACCATTGGACCATTGGACCAGGGGGGTGTTTCATAATGGGGGATGGGATGGCACAGCTATAAAATCAGCTATAAATCCCACGTGCAATCCCTATCCCATCAGCATTTCCCCCAACTGTCACCTCTCCCGGATCTCCACATACGCCACGTGCGAGGGCCCGGTGCCAACGTCGTCGCCAATGCGGTGCCGTCCGCGCTCCTGGACAGAGGCGCTGAGGTTTAACATTCACACCATCCTTGGGATTTTACGGAGAAATTAACGGCAAGACAACGAAAAACTTATGGCTTGTATGGGAAAAGACGGGTCCTCATATGATTTATCCAGTTACAGTAGATTCAGTAGACTTTGGTGTTTTTCATGATTTTACCATCAAAAAAGGTGTTTTTTGACCATGAAAAAGGTGATTCACTAGGAACATGTAAAATCTTTGGACAATGCTGCAGGGGACCATGTTGTTTCTCATGAAATCTGGAGAAATCTGGGTGCCCGCAACATTTTCCAGGGATACCAGTCGCCACATGGGTATGTGAGAGGAATATAACAAAAAAACACATGGATATGTATTGATATGAATCAAACATTGCTGTAACAGTTGATTTGGAGCTGGTTAGTGAATCTCACACGCAAGTATTCCCACATACGGTTAACAAAAAAAACTGCTATCCGCCAAGCAATCGAACAAGGCATGGAGAAAATTCCCTACAAACCCATGAAAACCCAAGTCTATCATATCTCTCGAAACCACTTCCAATATCTACCGATCATTTTAGAATAAGTCTTCAACAGTGCTACATGGCCAAAAAATCAATTGGTCATTTCCAGGAAGGGATAGACCATGAGGGACCTATACATTAGAGCTTAAAGCATCACTTTTCACCACACAAGCGCCAAGCAACGGCTCCATGTGAGCACTCTTCAAACCCTCTGCAGCTTGACCAGCTTCTCCAATCGTCACATCTTTGAGTCGGACCATGCCATAACTGGGTGATGTCCTTGACGCTGCAGGCTCTGACTTCATGCGCAAAGCAGCGTCTGACTTCACCTTCTCATTTTTGCTGCTTGGCTGTGAGTTTCAAGAATGGGTCACGACCGAAAATCACCCATCAATGAGCTGGTACAACCCTAAATCACCATCAACCACCAGGCATTTCGGGCATTGCTCCCATGTATATTACGACTGGAACACCACTTGCGATAGTGATCAGCAAGGATCTTTGATGATTTTTCCCACTTCCTCAGATATTCCAAAGTAGTGAAGCACAAAGACAGCAAGTGAATTCTCCCCTGGCACCCCAAAATGAAATGGAAAAAACAACAGCATTTCCAGTTATTTCTCCATGATTTCAACAGCCAGGAACAGCTTGCGTCATCTGAGATGCTTGGATCATGTTAGATCCATGAAGAATTCCCTATCGTTTGTTGCTGAAAAAATCCCATCATTTCCTGTGCCCATATGCGAACAAATGGTGCTGGTTTTTGTTTACCTACAAATCTGTGACATGTTGACAAATTTGCGGGTAGATGTTGGTAACGTATTCCAGCACCATGGAGCATCTGTGCCATGGTCAAAACAGGTATATATATATACATAGTTTAGGGTTGTCATCCATCTCATTTAGGGAATCCTGACAAAAAAGTATAGAAATCTCTGGGAAAAAATGATTTATTTGTCCCGTAATATTGATATGTCTGAAAATAGAGTAGATTCAAACAGACCCATAGACCCACGATTCGAATCCGTGGACCAGTTATAACCCACATGTTTTAATGGATTAATCCTATTTATCCTAGTATCCCAGTAACAAAACCAGGGATATGTGGGTAAAACAATGCCATTTTTACCACCCATGACTGGGAATGGTAAGTTTATACCACCTATTAATTTATGGTTATGACTTGGGGATGGTTTATGGCATTGTTTTACCCCCGGTAGTTTTACCATGGAATGAACAAAACCACAAAAATAGTGAATTATCTGGTTGGTGGTATACCTACCCCTCTGAAAAATATGAAAGTCAGGATGATGACATTCCCAATATATGGAAAGTCATAATCCATTCATGTTCCAAACCACCAAGCAGTTTATTATTAACCATCATATTCCCATTGTTGTTGGTTTATACCCTATTTTTTACCACTATTAACCATCATTATTAACCTCCATGGTATAGTTAACCACTATTAACCACTATTAACCACTATTAACCAACCAGTTATTATAACCCACGTCCTCCTTGGAGCCACCGTGCCCGTGCCTCGCTGGTGCGCTCGTTGGCTTTCCGACGGGCGTCATTGGCCCATGACTTGGCGACCAACTCCTGGCTACGACAGCCTACGACAACGACGGAAAAAAAGGGAGACCGTGGCCCAACGATAGATGGTTTATAGGAGTTATGATGGTTTATAGGAGTTTATATGGAGTTATGATATAAATTAAGTTATATGAGTTGTGATAACTCAGGTTATACCCGGCCTGGTAAACATACAAAAAGCGAACTGGAAAATGGCCCATAGAAATAGATGGTTTACCTATTAAACATGGTGATTTTCTATAGCTATGTTAGTTTACCAGAGGGTATGTGATGAAAAAAATATAGAGTTAATGTTATAAATGGGATTATTTCATGATATATGTGGTAAACATCCCATGATTTTTCAAGGGTTTCAATTGGTTTCAACATGTTTCAACCATCCTTTCGATGGTTTTCCTTGGATTTCGCAACCGTCCAACAGCTATGGCCCTTAACAGTTATTCTTATGGGACTATTTCATGATATATAAGCTTAGTTTTAGGATGTCATAATATCCAATTTATGGCTGTTAAGGGCCATAACAAGCATTTTCAATGGATTGGTGTAAGGGAAAATCTTAACCGGAAGCCCCATGATTGGTTTCAGGGAAAATCTTAACCGGAAACCCCATATATTTTCCCATGTTCAATATGGGGCTTTCCGAAGTATTTTTTTCCCTGAAATCAATGCATTGAATCATTTGCTTTAGTGAATCATGATTTTGCACGTGATGATGTGATGGGAAATAGTGACGGACAGTTGTAACCATATTAGGGAACTATGATTTTGGCTATATGTTTTTTTTTAGATGATTACAGTAGCTGAAATGTATAATGTGCAAATTTGATTTGACAAATTTGATCATTAAACCATTGATTATGGATAAATTGTTAGGTCCAAAACATCCTAAAACCGTTTTACTCTGATAACAAATACAGTACTAATTAATCTTAGATCGTTCATCGCATCGGTCCTTGAATATGCTGAATATATAGTGGATTCAATGGTCCTTTAAAAAGTAATTAGTACAGTAACAATGAGTGGAATTTGTTCCAAAATTTTAGCAAGTAGGCAAATGATCTGTAGCATCAAACCATGCAATTCAGGGTCAGGACTTGACCAATACCCATCTTCCAGGACAGGCAGGATGCGGAAGCAAAGAGAAAAACAAACAACCACTGCCACGATAGAACGGTCTGATAGTCTGATCTGACTACATGTGCTTTTGTGTCATACGCATCTGTTTTGTTTTATTTATGCGCATCGTAACACCACGCGTGGAAAGAAACAAACACGCGCCAAACATCTCGTTACGAGATCAGGACACTGGTCTGTTGTCAAGGCCCCCTCCCCCATGATAACCGTTCCTTTTCAGCCGCAGGTGCCAAAGCAAATGAGCCTTGGCGGCAGCCGGCGGTGTTGTCTTAGATACTAAAAATGGGGGGGCTTAGATACAAAAATGGGAGATCCCCAAGTCACCGTTTTTTTTTTTTCCAATAGCAAGTCATGATCGAATGGTTTTTGGATGATTTGGGGCTGCCCCCCATAGGAAACCTCCATTTTTGATGTGTGACGAGTGTAATTGTCTCCTCTCTAGGTGACCATCATCGCCCCAGTTTGAAGCAAACCTATCAACAACGCTGAGAACCTCTTCACAATGGGATGGCTTATCAACAATTTGGATGACCACTATTGAGGATGATAAGCAGTGAGAAGCAGTTGACAATAGGTGTTTGACAGCAGGATATAACTAGTCAGTATTGCTTCACAATAGGTGTTTCAATGACTACTGAGGATATGCAATGATCAGCAACTTTGCTGGGAATGCTTAATGCTTGTCAAGAAATCTGAAGGAAATACTTCAGCATAGACGGCCTCCGTGATCTTACAGACTTACAACTTTGACGGCTTTGGCATTGAGACTGCAAAAAACATGATAATTCTTATATGCTCACAACATCTCAACCCCCGATACATTGCCTAGTGTACCCCGCACCAATCATCAACCAACAGGGGTTTTAATCCCGGCTCAGCTATAGTTTGTGCTTCATTAGGACAGAAATGGACAAGTTGGTTGTGGCAAATGGCCTGACATCAGATGAGTTTGTCTTTCCTCAGCATGGATGAACGTTTGAAAGCTTGCGTTGAACCGTTGAACAAACTGAAATTTGTAGAGCAATCTTGTATAACATATAGACTCATATAGACTCTATATAGTGTCAATGACAATCAACATTGAAACAGCATATGTCAAGCAAATACCCACAACATCCTAACCACATGTCGACACCCAAAGGGTGTCTGACATGTCATCCCGTGAACATGACCGATTAAATACGGATTTCTCAAGCTTTGTGTTTATCGAGTTGATGCTTGATTGGACGTTGACATGTTGACAGACTTGAGTGCTTGTCGACTTTCTAATATGCGTACGTCTGAAAACATTTACCGTGTATATTGTATATATAGTGCATATATATGATAACTGTCTATTAATTGTATAATCAATATTGTATGTATATGTATATATACATATATATTTATCATAGTCCAAAAATCCAATGGAATCTATCATCATGAGGGTCTCCCGGACCCCCTCTACATTTTTCCAAAAACCTGAGGTCCTGTGGCCGAGCTTCTCCAAGGGTTATGACCAAAGTCTCTGACGTGATCCTCTTGATCCTCAGCCGCAAAAAAAGCCAAGGACCCGAGGACCCTCTTGTTGCAGTAAAGAAACAGCACTTGTCAGATAGAATGTCAGAATATACCCTCTGGCAATTTGTTACATAGCTCTTGAAAATAACCATTTATAGTGGATTTACCCATTGAACATGGTGATTTTCCATAGTTATGTTAGTTTACCAGAGGGTATGGGTCCTGAAAAAAACACACATATCTATTTTCCTAGCGAAAAGGATCATAACCAATGGATTTGGGGGCACACCATTGTCAGGCAAACCAATATGTAAAATAGAATGTCAGTTGGTATCACCCGAAGAAACCCATTTTTTTGATGTTTGATACTGCTTGGCGACAACTGGATGTTTTGATAGTGCTTAGTGACTTAAAACAACCCCAGATCAGATCATCCTTCATCATCCCAACTGGGACCAGTTGGAGCATGAGGACTGACATGACACCAGCCTGAACTATCCTGACATGGTAAAGTATGGTAAAGTATTATGGGACCGATACCAGGTACCTTGGATCATCATTTAAGTACACAATGTCTGTCCAATGGTGGTCATGTAGCATTGTTTATCCCTCCTTTTCATCGACCAACTCGTGTGAAAAAGACATCTACAGTCCAAACTAGTTTGTGGCATTAAAACAACATTAAAAAGAAACACATTACACGATACCAAATCATCATCAAACAATCAAACCCGCCCAAAATATCACGTCAAATTATAGGGCAATACATCAAATTACGTAGCCAGCTGCGTTTTCACCAAGAAATTCTCAGCTGCTAACCCACTCCACGCGCTTCATACTCTTGGGTCGGATGCTGCGCTTACCCTGCCATCATCTCACGAAGCCGCCAGGTTGACCCCCCATCGGGTCACAATGATTTCCATGGAGCTTTCGCCAACAAATGGTGATTTCATGGGATTTTAACCAACCAAAATAGGGTTGATCAGTAAACCCTCTGGTAATTTGTTACTGCGAACTTGAAGCCACGGCCCATAGAAAGTTCCTGTATTTTTACCGATACTGTAACACATGGTGATTTTCCATCGTTTTTTGTATGTTTACCAGAGGGTACAAGTTTTAGTCCAACATGCTCATCACGACATGCCGAATGCCTGCGATCAGTAGATGGACAAGGTGTCCCGGTGAAACCCTGCTAACGGAAACCTCGAAAACTTGGATCCATAGAAATCGGGTTTTTAGCGCATGTATAAAGAACAACCAAACTAGCTGAATGGACCCCTCCGTGGGTAATCAAATGTGGGGTGCTGGAAAATCCCGCATTTCGATCCGTTTGGTTCGGTTCGATGATTTTCCCAGCTATAAACCTCCGTTGAGTTCGACGATTTCCAAGCCAGCCACGTTTGAATATGAATATATAACTATATAACCCCTACTATAATCTGGTGGAAGGACCAAAACAAGGCCAAGAAACAAGCACATCAAATTGCAGATTTGGTTGGGAACCAAAATGAACCAAATATGTGGCTCAGTTTCGACGTACAATGATTTATATATTTAGGATATTTCTATGGACTATTATATATCCCATGAAAAGTGTCATCAAACCACAGAAAAGCCAGCCTTGGGTCTCAGAGGCGGCATCACCTGTGCTGCGAAGAGTCTATGGACATGTTGGATGGTGATAATGAAACCCAATCGTATAATAGTGTGTATATATATTATAACCCTGGTAAACCCTATAGTAACCCCATACAGCCCATACATCATGAATTTGATGAACATGAAACCATAGTGATAGTGGTGGTTTATGAATTCCAACATGAATTTGGTACTCCCTTTACAGTACCTTAATAGATACTTCTTATAGTATATGGTATATTTTACAGTACCCTCTATAGCATGGTTTTTGACATAGTTACCCTCAAAAAGATAGGAGGGTGCTATACCCTGGTATAATCTGGTGGAAGGACCAAAACAAGGCCAAGAAACAAGCACAACAATTGCAGATTTTGTTGTGAACCGAATATTTGGCTCAGCTTCGACGTATAATGATTTATATGTATGTAATTGTATGTATATGGAGGTGCCTGAAAAAATGGATACCCCAAACCATTGCTTTTCCCTTTGATCACAGATCACAATATTTTTGATCATTTTTGGATGATTTGGGGGGTGACCCCATGACCTAGGAAACCTCCATATACATCCAAGCCTGGACTTCTCAGAGCAGTGCCAACTAAGAGGACCAGAGGCATCATGACTCTCATAACGGAACAATTATATGTGAAATATATCTGGGTAAATTATCATATTTCACTAACCTGAATTTATCCAGATATAGAAACATATGGATATTTTTTTAGGGACTTCACCAACAACCATGGGAATATCATGGGAACATCACCTTGACATATTAAGGGATATAGATGCTTAGATACTGTAATAATCCATAACCCACCCCATCGACCAACCATTCGGGATGATGTAGGTGCAATTTTACATCATCCCAGTCATAGGGGTATACCTGATTTCATAAACCTCTATTGGGGGTGATTCATTATAGTGTTTACCACGGTTTACCACGGTTTACCACATTATGCAACAACTTGGACATACTTGGACCAATTTGGCCATAGAGCACCGACCAAAGACCAAGTGATGCATCTATCCTTAAAAAATCTACAGCGGCTGATGCGCGTCGAGACAGTTGAGCCCTAGGCTTCCAAATCACTTCATTCTTCAGTAGTAAATCCTGGTCTCTTTGGGGAATGGTTGTACGGTACAGTGACTGCCATCTTTTGGTCATATGATGTCTGCCTTCCCTATTTCCCTTCATCAGGGTAGATGCCGCATGCTTGGATAATGCCTGATGTTAGGAAATGGTCGGGGAGCCAACCTATCCAAACACTACATTATCATTTAAAGCTAAAGCCAACACCGGATTACTAAACCTTGACTATTTATTGCGGGGGCGCCAGCCCCAATATAGTTTCCGAAATTGATTACTGCTAAATTTGCTACCAACCCTGAGTTTTAATTCAACTTGGGGCTGAGAAAAAAACCTGGGTGAACGTTTCCCACTTCAATCATCGCTGTAGAATCTGTAGCTGGGCGTCCCTGACCCATTCCTCCCGAAGTTTATCTTCCGGAAGGACTCGATCCAACTCCATCTTGGGGCGGACCTCCAGCTTTGAGTCGAAGCGTTACCAGAAAACCCCGAGGAAAAAACTGAAAGTGGGTCCCTGGGCCAAAAGGTTATTCTAACTTTATTATATACATTCACCTCTCTTATAAACATCCAAAAGAATGGTCTATGTCTGCTGGGATGTGAATAACAACAACATAGGGAGATTATATGATATTATATTATATTACTATTTGCACTTGGTAACCCATTCACATGCTCAGAACGAAGAATCCTTGGCAGGAGAATGGCAGATTGGGACACTTTGAAGCTCCTATCATTGGCTCATACAAGGTGGGCTCCCCTAGATAGCTACGTTGACTTAGTTGACTTATAACCTGGTTCACTAGGCTTTCTCGAGGCTATAACTTAGCTGGGTGTTATAAACCAACAAACATAACTAGGGGGGCACGCCCTGTAAGGACCCATCTTCTGTCGTTCTCCACTTCGCAGGATGCAGTTTGCATAAGAATTCTTGGGTTGGACTTAGGATTTATCAGCAGATGATCCATCGTGCTTTAAATAAAACAGGTCAAACCTCGTTGTCAGAACATGAACAAATAGAAGCTCATTCCCCTATCCAGTAGCAATGCTTGGATATTATTCTTTTCATGTTTTCTGACTGTTTTCATCAACCAATTCAAACAGAAATCCACACAAGTTGGACCTGTAGCTGCTAAGGTCAAGGAATTTCCAGCGATTTTTGAGCCGTTCTCCTTCATTAATGCCATCAAGAAATCACTTTTGTGAAGCCCCAAGATCTCCCATACTTATACTATCTTATATCTTTTTATCAAGGTAAATGGGCGAGTTCAAGATAGCTCAGGCAGTCCTAGAGTCTTTGAATAACCACCTCATCCAATCAAAATCATTCAAAATCCATTGACATGTGCCAACGTCATCCTTCATATCTTGCCTGGATGTCTGAGTCGTCACCGTCATCATCCTCATCTTCCTGCAAGATTTTCCGAGCGCATCGGCGAAACTGCAGCGAAACTATGGAGACATTGGATGGACATTGAAAAATCATGGTCAATCTTTGGTAGTCTACAAAACACATAATCTTTTGCTGGTTATTTTTTCCCCCATTTTTTCCAGAAAAAAAGGATTAAACTATGGGTTCAGAATAGTTTTTGTTTTTTTGGCTCAGGTTTTGTTTTTGTTTTTTGCTTTCTTTCCTGGTACCATTTACCTTGTATTTGCAACAGTTTGGAACTAGAACCTGTCATTTTGCGTGGTGTTTGCTACATTTTGGCATGGCTACTTTGCATTTTGCATGGTATTTGCTACATTTGGCCATCTTCGCCTTCCATTCTGCATGGTATTTGCCACGTTTTGGCACTTCAACCTCTCATTTGCATGGTATTTGCTACATTTTGGTACTTCAAACGTTCATGTGGGTTTCTTGAGAGTTTCTTTAATCTTTCATTAAGGGTTTCATTTAAGGTGTCATTTAAGGTGTCATTAAGGGTTTCATTAGGGTTTCATTAGGATCTCATTTAGGGTTTCATGTAGGGTTTCTTTAAGGTTTCTTTAGGGTTTCATTTAGGGTTTCAATCTGCGTTCATTTTAGGATTTCTTTAGAGTTTAATTTAGGGTTTCATTTAGGGTTTCATTTAGGGTTTCATTTAGGGTTTCTTTAGGGTTTCATTTAAGATTTCATTTAGGGATTCTTTAGGTTTTCATTAAAGGTTTCTTTAGGGTTTCATTTAGGGTTTCTTTAGGGTTTCATGTAGGGTTTATTAAGGGTTTTATTTAGGGTTTCATTTAAGGGTTTCTTATCAGGATTTCTTATCAGGATTTCCAAACTTTCATGTGGGTTTCTTTGGGGCTTCTTTAGGGTTTCATTTAGGGTTTCATTTAGGGTTTCGTTTGGGGTTTCATTTAGGGTTTCATGTAGGGTTTCATTAAGGGTTTCTTCAGGGTTTCATGTAGGGTTTCTTTAGTTTTTTTAGGGTTTCATTTAGGGTTTCTTTAGGGTTTCATTTAGGGTTTTGTTCACGGGTTCTTCAGGGTTTCAGTTATGGTTTCATTTGGGGTTTCATTCAGGGTTTTTTAGAGTGTCGTTTAGGGTTTCTTTAGGATGCCATTTAGGGTTTGATTCAAGGTTTCTTTAGGGTTTCATTTATGGTTTCTTTAGGGTTAATTTATGGTTTCTTTAGGGTTTCATGTAGGGGTTTCTTATCATCAGGATTTCTTTACGGTTTCTTTGGGTTTCACCTAGGGTCTTTGGGGTTTTACTTAGGATATAAACAGGAGAGAATAACGCAACATAAAGGAAACAAACAAAGAGGCAGTAAAGACAGGAAGCAAAGAAGCAGAGGAGCAGGAAGTAGAGCAGCAAAAACACATGACTGAAGAAAAGAACAAGTACCAGTAGAATAGTAGAAGTAGAAAGGCACAGAAGCACAAAAGCAGAAAAGCAGAGAAGCAGGGAAAGCAGAGAAGCAGAAAAGAAAAGAAGCAGGTAAAGCAGAGAAGCATGAAAAGCAGAGAAGCAGGAAAAGCAAAAAGCAGAAAAAGCAAAAAGCAGAAAAAACAAAAAACAGGAAAGCATAGAACCAGGAACCCAAAAAAAAACCAAACCCTGCCGCAAAAAAATCCAAAAATTAATAGCCCTCCTTAAACTATCTATCCTCAGGGAAAAACACACAATTCCCGTTGAATCGTCTGACAAACCAATGCCACGAATCCAGCAGTTGGTTTCACTACAACATACAAACTTCAAATGTTCGGGACAGCAAAGCTGCTTTCGCCGGTTTCATGATCAATCTTGGATATGCAGCAAAGGGACTCTTACTGGTAGATATGACATGCTCAGAAGAGTAGTGGATATCCTGTCAAAAGCCAGGTGTCAGGCTTTGCCCAGAGTTGGGTGTGCCCAAAACTGGATCATTCCAATACATTACATACTGTGGATGTTTGCGAAATCCTGCGCCAGTTGATAGATGGTTTATCCCATTATTTATTAGGTCATATATAATGAATCAGACCATGACTGGAGCTTTCCTAATGGCTGGAGGGCTACCCCCAAATCATCGGACCTCATCGGTGGAGCTTTCTTCCACGTCTGGCTCCTTGGGAGGAGTGATATGTGCCATGGCCATGGTGTATGGTTTATGGCCATCGAAATCTGTTGGCAATATCATGGGAATATGGGATCATATGAAATTGCCAATATGATTATTGGTTTATGGGCATGGACATATAATGGGATGAATGCTTTATGGCAATATTTAAGCAACAACAACAGGCATATCCTGGGATATATAAAATCACCTTTATGATTATATATAATGATTATATTGATTATATCATGGTACATGGTCATGCATCCCATAGTGCGAACCCAATGGCTATCGCCAATATTAGTGTAATCATAATCCAACTTTTGACCATGGCACTGATGAATATCTACAATATCTACAGGGTAGTGCCAGAGGTCATTGGCTAAGTTGGTTTGTCACCCCAAAAACGGTTGGGTTCATGGTAGATATATCGAACTGGTTATGGACATGGCGGTTGTAAACCAACTGGAAAAACACCAGTCACCACCTTTTACAGCATGAGTTTAATCAAAGATGCGGGTGATCCTTCCTGAAAATGCAGGAGATGCAGCTTCAATGAGAACATGTGGTATATACCCTCTGGTAAACATACAAAAAACAATGGAAAGTCACCACGTTTAATGGGTAAATCGGTAAATCAACTATAAATGGGCCATTTTCAATAGCAAACTGTTAAATTACCAGAGGGTAACCATCAAGTTGAGGGGTAGCCCATTTCAAGCAAACCCGCGTGATGCACCTTATCTACATCACTTAAGTATTGATACGGATCCTAAAATAGGGAACCCAACAATACAGCAAAATTCGAACATCTGAACATTGATCGATCCTACAAGTGCATGGTCTTTCTATTCCTGTACAGATCCAAGCACTCTCTAAGACTATTTTTTGGGGGGGCTGGTTTAAAGGGTCCAGGCACTTTTTCAGATATTTGGAGCACGATTCTGATCCCTATGGATTCAAATATTTCCTGACTTGACAGCCCAAATTATACCCAAACACTCCCTCAAACAGCAGGTAGTTGGATACACAGGGTATAATAGTTGGTTACATGTTCCATTATATGCTATTATGTGTACCCCATGATACCCCACGATATACCATTGTATTCCGTCATATCCCACTCTATCGCATTATATCCTATATTTGATTTTCCCTCCAGTAATCAAATGTGGCTGGCGGGAAAAACCCAGCCCGGAGGTTTATTGCTGGGAAAATCATCTAATTATAAATGGGAAATGTGCCAGCAAGCCGCGATTGATCGCCGGAGGGGACATCCCGCTATATATCATTCATTTGGTTCGTTAAATCATGTTAAATCCCAACTTCTACTGGTTCAATGCTTTTCTTATTTTGGATTTGCTCAACGAATCCCAAAGAAATAACACATATTCCCACATGATTTCCCAATGAGTGGATTTCCCATTCTCAATGGATTGGTTTAGTCGGGAAAATCGACTAACCGGGAAACCATCGATTTTCCCATGGAATATGGGGCTTTCCGGTTAACATTTTCCCGACTAAACCAATCCATTGACACATGGTTTTCCTATGGTTTTCCTATGGTTTTCCTATGGGTTTTCCTATGGTTTTCCATGAATCACCATTTTTCCATGGGAAACCAACCAAAATCTTCTGCCCCAGCCGTTGAAAAACGTCCTCCACACTGGTGGCTAAACCGCTTGTGCGCACGTGCTGCTCGCCGGCTGCACCTGAAACATCTGTGGTGGAGCCAAAGGGTTTGGGGATATCAATGGGATATAGCATTGGAATGCATTGGATAGCATTTGGATATAACATGGGGGATGTGATTTTCCATGGGATTTTCCATAAAAACTTAGAAAGCATTGATGCAGCATTGCTGGTTGGTGGTTGACCTACCCCTCTGAGTTCGTCAGTTGGGATGATGACATTCCCAATATATGACTATACGGTTATATACTAATAGTTACTGGTTGGTGGTTTTAACCATCTTGAAAATATGAGTTCGTCAATGGGAAGGATTATCCCATACATTATGGAAAAAATGTTTGAAACCACCAACCAGATTGGGATATGTCTAACAATCTACCCAATCTACCCAATCTGCGATTGGTGATTTACCTTGAATCCTAGAGTTAGCTGTTAGAATATGTTAGATCACCAAAGGGTAAGGGTCAAACATAGCGGGAAATCTCCCCAACATTGCGGTGCGCTATTTTCAGACAACAAATCGCCAGCCGAACAGTACACATGTACAGATTTCATACAAAAAGCACATCAAGTAGTAAACTAGTTGTTGTATATATACCCTATGGATCCGTGACCACTGTCTGAGAAGCTACGGTGGTTCACCCCCTAGTCATCGTCATCATACCCGAGTCACACTTCCTTTCAGAAGCTACGGCTGGATGTTCATCATGCTCATCCCACAAGGATCCCAGGTGATTTCCAAGCGGCCAAGGGCACCATTTCGGGCATTTCCGTCGCGTACTCGCCTGGCAGCTGGTGAAAAAAGGGGTCCTAAAGCTCCAGTTTGGGGAAGTCGTCTTTGCCATGGCCTTGCCACGGCTTGTTCCGAAATGCCCATAGTATGGGGATAATAATGATATACAAACTGATAAACCATCAATTTTGGGGTACCCTGTCTTGGGGCAAACCCATTTGGTTCAATATCCTTCAAGATCCAGTTTCGACGTTCTAAACAATTCTAAGCCATGGGCACATCGAATGGACCCGCTTTGGATATCAATTTACATCAGGGTTGCTGCCAACATCCCGGGTACAAGGAAGGGGAACTGGGGTACAGCAAGAGAGACAAAATCGGTAGTCAATCACCATCTTCCGATAATGGCTTGGAGCGACCCGTTTTTTCATGGTTGTATATCCCCATCAATACATATCACTACCCAATAAATCTCCAGTGTTTTTGCTCCTCAAACGATGAACACCGCCCCGTCCAACGGCGCCTTCTGAGAATCGATTTTACTCGTCTTGACCGACCAACCAAGGTAGCAGCCTGGGTCGTCAGGGTATAAAACGAAGGGAAATTCTGGATTTTGTATGATTTCAGCAGTTGGACATGAACAACGGTTGTTTCAGCACCAAGAACAGTGATTGAAGTACCTGAACGAAAAATGCGCGAAAAAAAAAACAAATAAATCCATATAACTCACATAACCCTTACAATCATTGATTTATTGGGGCAAAAGTACAGCATAAATCTGAAAACTCAATGTTTTAACCCAAGGCCAATGAACCGTCTCATCAAAAAACACTAACCGACCAGTGGAACATGTCCAAGAACCATTTGAAACTGATCCTCCAAATCCCCAAAGTGGGACACCTGTACAACAATTCGCTAAATCTGATACAGTAATCTGGGTGGGTGGAAGACACTTGGGTATGTCTATATAAACATTGGGTAAGTCATTCCATCCAGTGGTACGTAAATCATCATTGAATCAGTATGTTCCGTATGAAATTGCCACTTGATTGTGCACATCCATCATTTTCATGCCCTGGCACTTTTGTGTTTGTCACATCTCGCATCAGATCTCCCCTAAACAATGATTGGGCATCCACCATATGGGTATGGGTCAATACCTATAGATACATTTTTAGTGGGATGAACATCCATTTACAAGCTATTTTGGGGTTCACTAGGTACCAGGGTTTTGACCCATCCCCATATATGTTCAGCAAAAAGGAAAAAACACGTGAGCAGTGCTCAAACCCCGTGTAGTTGCTTCATGCTGGTTGGAACGGGATTCCCTCATGGACTGTGACAATCCCCAATATATTGATTTGGTTAGTATTTTTTCCCCGAACTAATCATCAACCAATCATCCATCAATGTTATCCCCATATTGTTGATGCTTAAAAACCCTATAGATTCCTGGGTAAATTATAATATTTCATTAACCTGAATTGTTGGGCCCATTTGGGGATGATTTCCCTTAGAAAAACTATGATTCCAGGGCTCGGTCGCGACGTGAGGTCGTGATGGAATTTACCCAAAAAGATGATGTGATCCCCATCAAACATCACGAAGTCATCGCAGCTCAGTGGCAGTGATGGTGACGACGGCTTCTCCGCTGGGTGGCGCTCCGCTGCCTCCGCTGCGCGCAGCTCCAAACTGGGAAGCGCCTGAAAAGAGCGCCGATTTTGTGAGGCAAGATCTGATCCAAGATGTCCAAAGATTTCACGAGGAAACATTGATAAGCAAATACACCTGGTTGGTGGTTTGAAGCCCTCTGAAGAATATTAGTTGGGAAGGATGACATCCCATATATGAAATGGAAAATAACAAATGTTTGAAACCACCAACCAGACAATCAACCATGGGAACTTTAAGCAACAAACGAGATTTTTTGCTCTGCCAGGTGCCCAGCAAGCCCCCCAAATATGGTGCTCGCCACCCAGCCTGCGACCCTGGACTGCAGTGACTGCGCTGGTGGCCTGCCATGTGCATAGGATCGCTTTAATGCATAATCAAAAAGACCTCACAAGTCTCAGTTGCAATAGTTATAAGTTATAGTCAAAATGAGATTTATCTTAGTCAAATAGTCAAATTAAACATAAGATAATTGACGAAAATTCTTTTGATATAAAATCCTCTATAGTCAAATTAAAGAATCTTAGTCAATCAGAGGATCATCCACCTCCTATTTGACTCTAACTTTTAACATCTTATAATTCTTCAGCTCCTTTTGGAGGAGAACTTATGACCAACATTGACCATAAGTTGGGACATCAGTTAGAGGAGATTGATCACTTACTGATAACTATGGATACTATATATATATATATAACTTATAAGTATCCACCTCAGTCACTGTTGTAGGATAACTCTTCAAAATTAGAGGATCAAAAACTTACTTGTGCTAAACGTAGGGAATGAGGGCATGATCCACTGGATAACTATTAATAATAATCCCATTCCCCCATTCCCATCCCCTACTAAGCACCAGTAAGAAAAGTCTCTGTCAACATCCACTCCGAAATCGCCTGTAGACGCAAGGCCAGCTGCTCACCGGATTGACCTTTTTGCCATCGCAACAGCCACGGCCATGGACATCTATGGCCACACCGAACCATGATATATTATTATTTTAATGGGATAATTAAACCATGAAATCTATGGAAATAAAATGATATATAATTATCTATAATGATATATTATCATTATATAATCTAAATCTGTGGAATATCATCATGCATGATCTAGAATGGCTACTTTGTTATGGGGGAATGATGATGAACCAGAGGATTTTGGGGTACCATTTTATATACTAAGTCGATTCAAGGGAACATCACGGCAGGAAACCTGGGTTTTTCACATTTTTTCACCATGGAATATTGGGCGATTAAAGCGATTTTCCCTCACAGTAACCCAATTCTTGGATTACTATAGCAGGCCCAAAATAGATAGACTACTTGGATCTACGGTACTTGGACTCCTAGCAACCTGGGACATCTTTTCTTTCATATCAGTGGCTACCAAATTTTGCACGTCTGGCGGGTTCAAACACCAATTGCTAAGAAAATCTTGTGCAAGTAGGAACCTGTTCTCAAAAGTTCTTGCTTAAGATGTTTCTCCAACAAAAATGTGAGCTCCAACCCTGCCGAACTTTTCGCACTCCATTTCACCCTGCCTGCACATACATCGCCATGATAGGCCGGTGCAGGTTCACAAGATCTGTTTTGCTGGTTGCTCTGGGAACCTCGGGCATTTTCAGGAGTAATTTGCTGCCGGGTTCTTTTGAGTTGGAAGATGCTGTCTTTTTCCTTGACGAAACAGCAACTTGGGCTTGTGGCTGGTGGAGTTGATTTTAATTATTTTTATCAATGGCTTCATGGCTGCTGAGCCAAAATGTCTAGGGCCATGTCGGGATCCTGGTGGTTTTGCCTGCGGTGATGGCAACAACGACGTGAAGAAATATTTGGCCGCCACACATCCTTTCTCTACTATGATGGTTTGTTGGGGCAAACAGTTGTTCGGATGAAAGGCTTCTGGTCTGAACCACTTGTCTCAACAACGTGTTGAATACATGAGGCACCGACAATTCCTTACGACCATTGTGGATCCGAGGGTCAAATCTACCCCTTGATCCTCGCAGTCTCTGCAAAAACTCAGAGCACTTCCCATGGAACAACAGAAAATCTATCTGAAACATACCCGGTAAGTAGGAAGAACACAACCAAAGAGGAAACATGGAACAAATACAAAGAAGGCCAGTAGGAAAACAGTAAACTAGGATACAAAACCACATTTCCCCGGATCAACCAGAATATACCTGCATGTGGAGCCCTTTAAGATCATTAAAAGCAATATTTCCTCACGCAGTCACTGGAAACAGGAAGCAGAGGTGGCTCAGCATCAAATCAAATCCACAGAGTCCAGATGCTGCGGGCACAATGTTGCATCCTGATGAGTAGCTAGGTTCGCTATTGTGGCTAGACATTTCCAAATTATTCAGAAATTATTCAGAATCCCTGTTGAGATTTCCAAGTTTAACAAATATAATGATAAAGATAGTAATGTGGGTAAAACAACAACAAACCATCCCCCAGTCATCACCATGATGGAAGATTCCCCCAGTTTCGAAGACAGGTCCGGTGCTTCGCCACCGGAGTCTCCCGACATCCCTTTTTCGCTGACAAAGTGGAGCTCGGGCATCGCGCTTTTCACTTGCCAGAGGCTTGACAGCTGAATTGGGAACTCGAACCGCCGGTGCTGAGACTAACAAGACAAAATCATGTTTAGTAAGGTTTGGGTGAGGAAAAAACTGAGTCTTGCTTCTGTATACGCAAATTTTCATGTTGAACTTCATTGAACCTTCAGATGTGCAGCAAAAACTGCTGCCTATCTCAGATGCAACTGGAAGGTTAGGGATAAATATGAATGACTATTCATATTCAGTCATATTCACATGAGTCAACTATTGATGATTGACCCAGTTTTTGATTTAAGGTAGGTGTTAATTTTTGAAAGACTGGACCCTGGGAAAGGCAACAGCTTCTTCCCCAACGGTGTGACATGGGGATCGCATGGTGAGACAGCTTTTTAAAGACATGCCAAGCAGAAGCCAGGAGCCAAACATATCAGAAAGATTCAAAAAGTCATCTATGAATGGATAAAACATGCTATGTTTCACTGTCGACTCATTTCCGAACAGTTTACTCGCATTTGTACAGAATCATTGTAGTGTGAAACTGGGAAATTATGGGAGCTACTCCATCTGTCAGTCTTTTTTGACATACCTATGGATACCTATCAGAAAAACCACGAGTCGACATCGGAGGTCCAACGTTCGCTGTGACTTCAAACGAGGCGTCTGCGGATCATGGGTCGTGGCTCAGGGCTGGACAAGGGCCATCTGGAACTCTTCCTGGGAGAAGGTATATAAGTTACCCTCTGGTAAATTAACATAGGCCCTGGCAGATAGGGGTTGGAAGATTAGTTTCCATTAAAACTAGGCTATTTTCAGGGTCTATGTTAATTTACCAGAGGGTACATCAATTTATATCAGTGCTACCATGTGCTACTCCCCAAATCCAAGAGGATTTTAGTATTGAAACACCATGAAACAAGCATCTCCATATGGATGTCATGATGTCATGATGGATGTCATGATTATCAGCGAAGCTCGGAGCTCCCATGATTTTCAGGTCATCCCAATGGCCCCAGGGAGTTTTTTAAATCTAAACAATCAGTCAGCAACCAAGATATATATATATATTTATTAACCATGTATATGAATAGTGATGTATGAATTTCAATACATACTATATATATATATGTTTTCATTATTTTTCATTTACATATGCTCATCCCGCACCAGGATACTTATGATACTTAGCACCAATCTTATTGCATATATACATATATCATTGAACTTATATTGAATACATTCACCACTTCGTCACTAGCTATCCGCAACTTCAAGTATAGCATTTTCACCAAGCGTCTCTTGAACGTCGTGAACGTCGGCATCCAGGTCTCCCTTTGTCTCCAGGGTCTCCGTCAGCGCCTTGTGCACGCGCAGAGCCTTCCCTTGGACGCGAGAAGATGCCGGGGATGCTGGGACATACAAAACACAAGAAAAAAGGTGGCGAAAAAGGCATTGCAAGAGATTTAAAGATCTAAATGTATCCAAAGACAAAGAAAAGCAACATGTTCCATGGCTAACCCGGTTTTACCTTTTCTTCTAAAATACCCCTTTGGACCGCCCAGGGAGCTTCACTCCTTGGAAAAACCAACCGCGAAATCAAGATGATTTCCTTGGGCTCCAGCCTATCAACATAGAAAACACCTGGATGTTAAATCTTGGAGATGTTAGCTATAACATCATTTATAATATCATTTATAACATCAAACATCTATTTAAAAAAAGTTAGAATCCTTATCTCCCAGGACTCCCAGCTGGAATGAACTGACCGGTCATATTTATGCAACATCTCAGTTTTTTATCCTGTCCCCGAGCCCCACCATCCCCACCCCTCTTCGAAACTATTTTACGTATGGCCAAGATCCAAAAAAACATAAATCCAGGTTTCTGAATGTCCTGAACCTAGGAAATCTACGGAAATCTTATACGTATATGTATATCACTATCTATATATCGAACTTTCATCCATGTAATAAACATTAATAAACCCTTACCATGGGCAGATTTAGTTCATGTTTTGGGGTCTTACACATGTTTTATATTTCCAGTGAACAAGATTAAATTTTGGTAGTACAAACGGGTATCTTCTAAATACGTGTTTTTGATGATTTAGTTGTAACAGCTATAGCTACGACAAGAAAACAACCCCAAAGTAAGCTTTAAGTCTGCACAGAAGGGGGTTGTCCGTTGTCCCATTCTATATTTGGGTGTGTCTGAAAATGGAACACATCTCCCAACAAAAAAACATGTTTAGTGGGAAGATTATGATTGCCCAGTGGAATTCACTATGAAACAGTTGTTAAGCCACGATTAACCATGATTAACCACTCTACAAACCATCATGTTTCGGTACCAAACACACGTTTTCTTCGCAGTCGGGACGAGTCGCGGAGCTGTCTGCGTCGAATGCGACACTGCATGGCGTGGAACTTCCCTGTCGCGGGGGATTGGATGTTTCAAATTGGAAACCCTGGTTTTCCCCTGGTTATTACTAGATAGCAAGGACAGCAATTGGAAGATTAGGGGATATTTTTCTAGATACATTGAAAGATCATGTATCAACTTAACTGATATTTATGGATCATTTTCCCATTTATATATAATGTGGGTAAAACAATACCTATTTAATCCTATTTATATTATTGTTTTGCCCGTATTAAATCGCATTTGCGGAAAAAAACTCAATCCCCTGGGAATGTGAATCCGCTGGATGATTCCTGAAGTTAACTCATTGATACCTTGCAGATGTATCATCCCAACAGATGCATGGTGAATTCTGTCAAGACCGTCGCAAGCCGTTTCACGTGTTGAAAAAGGATGCTTCGATGATGCTGCCCCCATATTTTCCAGCTGTCCAACTGTTGTATCCTTTTGGGTGCTCTCTCTCTCTATATATATACACACTCCATCATAAACCCATTCCAAGCCCATGACTATCCCATTAATATACGATAATCCCAGCATTATCCCGTAGTACTTGATCCCATACGTCTTGGATATCTTGTGAATATTGCCTTACAGTATCCCAAACTATTCCCGTTCATGTCCCATATAATTCCGATAATATATCCATTAATATACCAAGAAAAAACACGACTTTTCCCAGACTTTTTATTATCAAGAAGAATCGGAAAGCACACGCACAGAGACGTATTTTATGTTTATATATATATATATTATATTATATTACATACAGGATATTGTATATTGTTCCAGTCCCATATCCATATATGTATATATACCCTCTGGTAAACTAACATAACTATTGAACATTGCCATTTATAGCTGATTTAGCCATCAAAAATGGTGATTTTCAATAGCTATGTAACAAATTACCAGAGGGTATATTTTTGTTTCTATATTTGTTTACCATAGTTCGTCAACCTCAGAATTCCGGCCGCGGATCTCTTCAGATCATCCGAGCAATCTCGGGACCACGCTGAAAATAGACAGCTGATTTTTTTTAAAAAAAATGGGGAAAAGGATGAGAAACTATAGGGTTGTTGGGGGCTGAGAAAAAAACTATGGTTCATCAACTTCTCATGTTTGCCATCATGCTTTGAATCACTTTGAAATGCCCATTAGGTAATAGGCATAGACCATAGTTCAGTATGAACTTGAAACCATTAAAATCCCCCATGTTTGCCATTCACACCAGCTTCGCGGCGAAAAACACGCCTACGGGCTTAGGCGTGAGGGGTCTCTGGATGACCTTGCCACCTAAGCAACAGGGAGTCATGCTGGATCTGCTGGTTCTAATCAATGGCCATGACGAACTGGAACCGATAAAAATTGGAGCTACCGATTCCAGATATTTTTGGCCTATAAATTTTAGGCCTATGTAAGGGAATATCACCACAAAATATATGGCCTTATATGGTACAGTACCTCCATTTTAGGATCCTGAAGATCTCCCATTGAAACCAATGGATATGGCGATTTCCCCAGCACTATGAGGGACCCTCATGTCATCCGTATTGACCAGCGAAAATGTCACAACACCTGGGATATGCCAGCAAACATGGCGTCCTAAACTAACATGATGATGGTATAATCGGCACCTGATGAAAAAAATGCCCGTGTTGGTGAACTTGCTGAGCATGCTGGTATCAACAATGAAAAACCCTGGGCATATCAAACACCAGTGAGACCCCAAAAAGAGCACTGCAATGCTACAAGTAGTGGACAATTTGACCACAACACACTGTTTGATGTGGCTAAGTTCCCCGCGAATTGGAGCGCTCAAAGGCCTACTGGGCATTGCATGGTATGCCTTGGCTCTGCAGATGTTGGGATTTCCAGATGTTCATGGGATTTCCAGATTTCCATGGGATTTCCATGGGATTTCCATGGGATTTCCATGGGATTTTCCAGTTGCGCCATGCTTGAGTCATGCCATGCCACAATCGCATGTTTTCCTTGTCGAGAATAGCCCTACCCCTCTGAAAAATATGACGAATCGTCAGTTGGGATGATGACATTCCCAATATGATGGGAAAAATAATGAAAAATAAAACATGTTCCAAAGCACCAACCAGATGGGGTGTTTTTGCACCAACGGTGCATTTTTTATATCTACCGCATCTGATTGCCTTTAAGTGAGAAAAGTGATGAGAATCCGATATAAGCCATATATAATCCATCAGATGGGGCGCCTTATGTTCAAACAAGTCCATCTATCATTTTACATGGTGACAATCCTGACATCAACCAATTCCCCCTGATCCGAGTCCCCGGGCCACGCTGTCAGGCGTCCTTAAGGCATGGTGGCTGATGATCCAAGAACCAACGATATCGTTTTTTTTCTTCGTATCATCGTCCCAAGCAATCCTTGAACATCACTAATACATGGGTGTGTCTGAAAATAGTGTACCCCTAAACCCAATGGTTAGTGATCATTATCCCTATTAAATGGCTATAATTGGGACTATACCCAATTTTCAGACAAACCCACTAATACATCTAATACTTGAAACCAGCAACATACATGACCCGGCTCCACCACGTGTCCACTAGGCAGTTTCTGAAAAAGTTGCTTCTCAAGAATGTGAATCTGTATTCTGATTTTTTTTACTTCCCGAACATTCAGGGTGGAAATCTTGAATCAATTGGGTTTTTCTGAAATTGGGTACCCCTAGATCTAGTGGTAAATCACCATTGTCCCTATCCATAACTGGGGGGCCAACCCTATATTTTCAGGCACGCAGTTGTATATTGTTGGTTAGATATCTCATTTCCCATGTTATTATAACCCCACTATTATATATATATAATATACATATATATATATATGATTTTCACATATTGTATACCGTATAAATCGAATGATATCCAATCAATATCCCGTTATCTTGCATTCTAAGGCCAAGGTCAGTGGCCGTATCCCCAGGATATCCCCATTAGATCGCCGTAAATACTAAAAGGGTCCAATATTGGATTATTTTTGTGGGCCCCCCACAGGCAATACCCATATTAGGGATAAGCCCACTTTAACAGTCTTTAACTGGTCAACAAGTCAATGGTGCCGTATCGGCTTATTGACAACCTGGTATTCTAGAAGTATCATATAACTGGTTAGTAACTGGGGTTGTTATCCCATAACACACACACACACATATATATATATATGTATATTATATTACAATAACCCCGCTGTTCATATGGGACTTACTAAGGTTATTAACCACCCACGTTGGGACCCTGGAACCCTGGCAGCCCATCGCGACTCCAAGCTGCTCCGGCAAGGCCAAGCTCATGCGTCTGGGGGACAGCCTCAGTGGCGATCTGGGGCTGTCCCAAATGTGAGTTACATATTGTAAGGTCCCCCAAAAAAACCTAGGTTGAGGGGGTGGGGATATGGTATATATATATATATACATATATACATTTCTGGCTGAATACATATAGCCTATGGATCCCTATGGATCCAAACACTATCTGAGAAGGTACGGCTGGATCCATAGGGAAATTACATATTAATGGTCTAAAATAGTGGTATACAATAATCTGTGGTGGTATACCATTACAGACCAACAGTATATAATAATGGTATATAATCTGGATGAATTACAGTCATTCACTCACCTGAGAATAGCTGTTGCCCGAGGTGTTTCCCTAAGTGAGGTTTTCTATTGGGTTTACCACAGTACTCAGTGGCCCACATCTGCTGGCAAACCCTCATGGCAAGAACCTCTACAAAATCTTTAAACAAGAACATCCTAAGAGCATCCCACAAGAGCTTGCATATAAGCACCTCCACTATCATATTTTTTTAAATGTAAACTCTTAAGTGTGACAGTAGCTCCTTGGTTACCCATTTAGTATACGCAACATTGATATTAGCGCTCCGAGCAGCTCCCTCCTAACCACTGTCTGAAAATAGTGGAGAAAAAAAACCTCCAAATGGTACTTTGAATAGGGAAACTTATGAATCACCAATGGATTTAGAGCTATGTTCAGACAAACCCAGAAACAAGTCCTGGTGGATAAAAAATGCAGAACACGCGTCATAGATTGCAGCTGTTGTCATGGTGTCAAGTGTTCATGAGTTTTTTCAAGACATTTCTTACTGGAAAACTGATCATGTTTGCTTATCTCGAAATGAGGTACAGTATATTCCAAAGTTGAAATTCAACTGAGAAGAATCATGATGAACTGTTATGGGGGTATTTTACCCGTCTTCGGACCAACCCACATCTCATATTGGGACACCACATCTTCAAAGCACCGCCTGGAACCAAGAAACGCCTGCATCAGCGGCCTTTCATCAGCTTCCTCCGAAGACTCGAATAAGGTCGGCTCGCTCTGATCTCCTTTGAGGGAAGATGCGGAGTCGGATACATATCTCCTGGTCCTATGGTGTAAAGAGATATAAGGGTAAGAGTATTTAATAAAACATAATGTAATATAATAATACAATGTAATCTAATCTAATATAACATAATATAATACAATGTAATATAATATATACCAGTATAGTTTCAAAAAAGCACTACCATATATATATATATTTAAGTATATGCAATATATGCACCAGGAGAGGCCCCCTAGATAGCAAAGTTGACTTACAAATGGGCTAGGGCTTGTGGGTACACCTTGGAGGATCTTCATGATATTTGGTGCTTTAGAACCCCCATGAATACTAGTTTGTTATAAGTATAAACCATACTGAAAATATGGAAATTTAATCCAACTTAGCTATCCATTGGATCTTGTATATTAAACAACAAAAAAGAAACGGGCAATGGATAGGTCCTCTGGCCGTTCACCAAGGTATCAGATTTGAGAGCCTTCTACCCGGGCTGGTGCCGTGGGAGGGCCATTCATGTTCCATGCCCGGATAGTGGGATAGTGAAGCTTAATTTGGTACCATCCCTATGGATCCATGCCCCAGTCATACTTCCTTTCAGAAGGTACTTAAATCCATAGGGCATGCTAAGAAACACCAACGGGTTTCATGCCCACTGCCAATTTGCACGCAATTCCCGCGTCAGCGATTTTCGATGGGTCAACTTTACACCTGGATAAATGGCAGATTCTCACTGTAAAGGTAAAGTGAGTCATGTAGCTGTTGGAGATGTATCTACCTAGCATCCAGTTCTGACCATTGCTTTGGAGGGTTTGACCGATAAAGCGGGGGTCTGAATCTCAAAACTAAGTACCAGAAATGCGAAGCAATTGATGCATGGGTTTGCCGTAAAAATCATGGCCATCCAAATCCCATGCTTTCTCATCATTTTCCCAACTAACATGTCTATTTGTGGATATCCTCCGTTTTCATACACACACCCAAAAAAAGTTGGGTTATATCCCCAAGATATACTTATTATTGTTGGTTGAACTCCCATTATTGTCGATTAAATCATCATTCTCAAACACGCACCCATCTTGTTGGTTATACATCTCAATAGTTATCCCTACTATTTCCTTACTATAAACCAATGATATCCAATTATCCCACTATTTTCATTTTTGTGGTTACCATCCGGTAATCAAACGTGGCACGAGAAATCCTCTACAAACGGAGGCTTTCATTGGAAAATCATCGAACTGGATGGTGGATTTCCCATTGCTATGTTGGATTACCAGAAGGCTATTATATCACTCTTTTTCTTGGTCAAATCCCTAATTTCATATCCCATTTTATATCGCCAGCAATTTGCTGGTCAAATCCAAAAAAATGCATGGGTAAACCACCACGATATCACCGTTTTTTCTTGTTTAAATCCCATGAAATCACCATTTTTGCAGCTTCCAATGTCAGTCCCATGCTGATAAAACCCGGAACGCTCCTGCATCGCTCGAAAACCAGCTATCGGCCTGGAAAAGATACGGTGGACCTATGGATGATCTATGGCCATGGCCGCCATAGAAATACAATGGGATGTATCTGGGTCATATAGATGTATCTATACATATCTATATCTATATAATATATTTTTACAATATATATATATATAAATTATATAAGATATACATATATATATATAATAATATATATAATAATATATATATATATAATAATATATATATGGGTGAGAGAATTCAAGTTGCTGGGGATTTCTTCTGCAAACACATGGAGGTCTCCGAACATGAGGTTACCTCCAGATCATCCATTTTCCAATAGGATAGGATCCATGAAATAAATCATCCAGCTATTGGGGTATCCCCATTTTAGGACACCTTGTCGCAACAAAAACATCAGAATATTGAACTGACCGTCTTCACTTAAGTTTCAATCAAGTTTCCATGAACACTGATGATGAAGGTCAAATTCACCATGTATCATAATCAACCCATGATAAAGATAACAGCATTCTACAATGTGGCCCCCCCAGTTATAAGTTGGTCTATAAACCCCATTCACTATACTTATAAGATGTTATAAGTATAGTAAACCATAGTTATTGGAGTTATAAACCAACTTAGTTGTCTAGGAGGCCCCACATTGTACTTATCAATATGTCACTAGCATTATCTACTACAATCACCCATATTAAAAAGATCATTATTTACCAAAATCAACCCACAATATGTTGTTGCGGTTTCCCTCGCCAAACCCATCATTTACCGTTGGTTTTCTCCGCGGCACCATCTCCATTGCGATGCCGTTGCGAAGCTTTCGATAGATCTGCTTCACGGAGCCTCTGGTGCATGCGGTGAGTACCATAGGTTAGCAAAAACCAAACTAATGGTCATATTGGGATTTACAACTACAATCCATAGGTTATGTGAAATTAATCTAGTTCATTCATAGTCAATTTCAGATCCCCACAAGATATGGCCTTATTTACACATACAAAAAACCGTGGCACATCACCACATCACCATTTTAAATAGCTGAGTAAATCAACGAGATTTCGGCTGGGCCATGTTCAATGGCTGTGTTAGTTTACCAAAGGGTGACCAACAAGAATGGTGATTGAATTGGGATTATAATGGAGATAAATTTAATGGGATATAATGGTAAACTAATGGGATATACCCTGGTTAAATCCCCTTTTCTTCTCCCAACTTTGTTTGCTGAAGTAATGGTCATTTTTAAACCACTATTAACCACTATAAACCATATATATATATAAATATATTATGGTCATCATCTCCTTTATAATATGGCCTTTACATGGTACGAATCGTAGCTCCATTTTCCCCTGAACTTCCCATGAGTTGAGGGACTCTTGGGCGATATCAAGGCGTCAAACAGTTCTTCCCGGTCGATCTGCCCCGTGTTCTCCGTGTCCATCTGCGCCACCAATTCCTGCGAGCTGAGGGGTTGGGGCTGGGGGCTGTTGAGCAAAAGTCAATGACCTTAGCCTGTAAATTAACATAGTTTATTGGAAAATGGGAAACCACTGGGGAATGGAAAATGGCAAAAACTAACATGAAGATGTTTGGAGAACGATCATAAAGAAAACAAGCTTCCAAACTTGTGTCACCAAAAAGAAGGGAACTTAAATACCGGGAACATACCTGTGATTTCACCAGCAAAACAATCATTCAGAAATATGAGAAACCTGGTCAAAAATGTTTGACTCAAAAACCGAAATATGGGAAAATGTAATGAACAATAAACAATGGCTGGTCGACCAACAAGCACTTGGGACATACCTCTTTTCATGAAACATATGGAAAGGGGTCAAACCTACTAATAACTGGGCATACATAATCCGCACTGATATCCTAAGAATCACACACATGTCCATTTTTGCAGAATTCCGTATGAAAATATGTAGATTGTGATAAGCTCCAAGATACCGGATAGTGTTTGCATGTGTATCCCCCCATACAATCATCAAATGACAGGGCCTGCTCATGCGCATTGGGCAACCAAACAACTCGACTCCTTGGGGTGCTTTGAGATCATATATCAACAACAACAACTGCAACCGAAAAACTGATTTGCAGTTTCGTTAACTCCTGAAATATCATGAGACATCCAAAGATCAATGGGTGATACATGTTGTACTTCCGCGTTTTGGGAAGTCATTGATCCGCGTTGCACATATCCTCCTCTCTTGGTTTCCAAAACCTCAGAAATCCTGTTTGGCTGGTCGGACCAGATTTGTTTATCATCCCAAAGTGACGAATCTCCTTAAAAAATGCAAACAAACTGGAGGTTCCGAAGTAGCTTCCAATCTGTTCTGATCTATTCCAATCTATAGCAACCCCAGAATAGATAGAACAGTTGCAAATCTGGACATAAGAACGAAATATCATCGAACTAGTATCCTGGAAACACACTCTCGGCATCTTTCATTTGGAATTTGGAGTTACTATAATTTCTAACTTCAATCCATTCCGACAATCTATTCCTATTCCAATCCAAAACACATCCAACCACCGAACATCATCTAACATCATCTATCCAATCTAAATCCAATTGATTTCAATCATGTCCAACTTATTTTTTTTTGGTAAAAAAACTTCCGGTCCTCCACCTGTTCGTCGCTTGCAACACCCAGGTCAACAATGGCATCGGCCACATCACCTATATAAGTCGTTTTCTCTAGGGATGATGATCATGAAAAATGGTAAGTTAACATGATTTAACTAGGAAACATATGGAAATATATGGGAATGTTGTGGGGATAGTATATGATATAATGGGATGTGAGTCGTAGCATTGAGGATCGTCATTTCATTTCTAAGGATGAACATGAAACATATTTGAAAACACCAACAAATTTTGGTAAGTTTCAACTCTAAAACAATGGTAGATGAATAAATTTTGTCTATTTTTGCGGTTGCGATAACTTCTATACGCAATGACGTGTATTATACATATAATATATTATATTATATATATGTATATATAGTATATGTATATGTATATTGTAAATATATATATATATATATGTATATTGTATAAATGTATATTGTATATAAGATATATGTATATTGTATAAATCTATATTATCAAAGGAAGTTTAGTGGGAGAAACTTCCGTGTTACGGACTTTTAGAATGTCAAAGAAAGAGTTAGTCAAAGAAAGAGTTAGTCAAAGAAAGAGTTAGTCAAAGAAAGAGTTAGTCAAAGAAACAGTTAGTCAAAGAAACAGTTAGTCAGGGAAAGAGTTAGTCAAAGAAAGAGTTAGTCAAAGAAACAGTTAGTCAGGGAAAGAGTTAGTCAAAGAAACAGTTAGTCAGGGAAAGAGTTAGTCAAAGAAAGAGTTAGTCAAAGAAAGAGTTAGTCAAAGAACAGTTAGCCAGGGAAAGAGTTAGTCAAAGAAAGAGTTAGTCAGGGAAAGAGTTAGTCAAAGAAACAGTTAGTCAGGGAAAAAGTTAGTCAAAGAAAGAGTTCGTCAAAGAAAGGGTTAGTCAAAGAAAGAGTTAGTCAGGGAAAGAGTTAGTCAAAGAAACAGTTAGTCAGGGAAAAAGGTAGTCAAAGAAAGAGTTAGTCAGGATATATGAGGTAGTCAAAGAAAGAGTTAGTCAAGGAAAGAGTTAGTCAAAGAAACAGTTAGTCAGGGAAAAAGGTAGTCAAAGAAAGAGTTAGTCAGGATATATGAGGTAGTCAAAGAAAGAGTTAGTCAAGATATATGAGGTAGTCAAAGAAAGAGTTAGTCAGGATATATGAGGTAGTCAAAGAAAGAGTTAGCAAAGAAAGAGTTCGTCAGGGAAAGGGTTAGTCACAGAAAGAGTTAGTTAGGGCATTGATTGTTCCCGCAATGCAAATGGGATTGCAAGTGGTGCTGGTGGATGAGTTGCCGATGGAGTTGTGAAGGAAGTCTCGCACGAAATGCGTTTTTGAGAGAGCAGATGCACGAAACCCTATGTTTTTCCATACAAAGTGCGTCCCCGAACCTCGATGATCTACCTCTGCGGTGCGACGGGTGCGAGACGGTCTCGTGTGTGGTCGGATCATGGGCGGATCATGGTCGGATCGGTTCCGCATTGTAAATGGGGTTTCAACTGTTTTTCGTGCACGTGTGGTCGACAGAATTCCATTGTGATTTGCAACTGTAGGATCGTTCCCGCATTGTAAATGGGATTGCAAGTGGTGCTGGTGGATGAGTTGCAGATGGAATTCCATTGTGATTTGCAACTGTAGGATCGTTCCCGCAATGCAAATGGCATTGCAAGTGGTGCTGCCGGATGAGTTGCCGATGGAGTTTTGAAGGAAGTCTCGCACGAAATGCGTTTTTGAGAGATAGCAGATGCACGAAACCCTATGTTTTTCCATACAAAGTGCGTCCCCGAACCTCGATGATCTACCTCTGCGGTGCGACGGGTGCGAGACGGTCTCGGTGTGTGGTCGGATCATCAAGGGCGGATCATGGGCGGACATGGTCGAGATGCGTTCCGCATTGTAAATGGGGTTTCAACTGTTTTTCGTGCATGTGTGGTCGACAGAATTCCATTGTGATTTGCAACTGTAGGATCGTTCCCACATTGTAAACGGGGTTGCAAGTGGTGCTGGTGGATGAGTTGTCGATGGAATTCCATTGTGATTTGCAACTGTAGGATCGTCCCTCACTGAAATGGGATTGCAAGTTGGTGCCTGTGGATGAGTTGCAGATGGAGTTTTGAAGGAAGTCTCGCACGAAATGCGTTTTTGAGAGATAGCAGATGCACGAAACCCTATGTTTTTCCATACAAAGTCCGTCCCCGAACGTCGATGATCTACCTCTGCGGTGCGACGGGTGCGAGACTGTCTCGTGTGTGGTCGGATCATTCTCGGATATTCTCGGATCATGGTCGGATCGGTTCCGCATTGTAAATGGGGTTTCAACTGTTTTTCGTGCATGTGTGGTCGACAGAATTCCATTGTGATTTGCAACT
>CAMXCT020003029.1:56500-78529 GCA_947184155.2 Cladocopium goreaui | reverse complement strand
AAAGCTTCCACAAACTACTTCCCAGTACTACTTTGTACTACATGGCTTGCACAAACTACTTCCCAGTACTACTGTGTACTACAAAGCTTGCACAAACTACTTCCCAGTACTACTTTGCACTACAAAGCTTGCACAAACTACTTCCCAATACTTTGTACTACAAAGCTTGCACAAACTACTTCCCAGTACTACTGTGTACTACAAAGCTTGCACAAACTACTTCCCAGTACGAAATACTAAGTGAATACTAAATATTTAACATTCGAAAACAAGTACGAGAATAATGATGAAAAACAAGTGAAATGATGAAAGTGATCCGGGAGTGTGGTTGCGCAAGAAACGCGCAAGGTTGGCGCAAGCTCGGCCCAAGAGGCCTTTGTGGGAACAGTAATTTAGGACAACCCCCATATGAAGACTCAACATTCCCGTCCCTTTCTGAACAAGACCTTGGTAAGCATGAAAATCAAAATTCCCACCTCCTTTGAACAAGACGTTGAAAGTTGTATTGGGAAAAGGCGGGGCCCATTTTTTCTTAAATAAAATCAAAAGCAAACCCTTGTCTTGATTTCATAAACTGGATGTTTCTGATCTTGGTTTCTAGTTTGCGGTTCACGGGTTTTAGTTTCCAACTCATGGGTCAAAAATTTAGTTTCCGATTCACCCATTTTAGTTTCTAATTCACCGGGTTTTGTTTCCGATCCACGGGTTTCATTTTCCGATTCCCAGGTTTTAGTTTTCAATTCAAGGGTTTAGTGTCCGATTCAGTTGGCAGTGCGCGCGCTACCATTTTTGCCACACCTGTCCACAACCTTGCTGCAACCAGTGCAATCTGCCAGCAAACACTGCCAAACACCAAAAAACTACTCGCGCACCAACTTCACCCACCTGGTCTGCGCAGCCATTCCGCTGTGTTTCGCATGCGTACCTTTAAAACGAAATGGCATGTGGCATGGGGATATCATTGCCGCAGATAACTTCCAAAGCGATCACTCGACGGTTGCGGCGAGCATGACCCAACCAATCCGAACTGGCTGCACCAATGCAGCCGCCCCAACAGACAAACCAGACGCACAATATCCTCTAAAATTCAACATGTTGCGCTGTGCTGGCAGGGCAGGGCTGGCAGGGGAGTAGATACGTATGATACGTGCGGGAATGATCCATACAATATGCCGGAGGTATTCCAAAATGAATAACGGTCTTGCAACCCCTGTGTTCCTAAATGGTTGATACGGTGCATTCCAAAATGATCTTGGTGCCATCATTTTTTGCAGTAGAAGTTGTGGTTGGCATATTTGGATGTATTTGGTCAATTGGTGGTCGTTTGGTGGCAAGTGTTTGCTAATTTTTGACGGGCACCAAGTGCTGGAAAGGGAGTTTCAAACAGTTCACAAAACTTTGGCGTTAATCCAGTTCAGCCGCTGTTGTGTTTGTGTTTCGGTCCTCTTATTTGTTTCGGTGCTGGTTTAGCTGTGCCACACCTGAGGTTTCCGGCGTTCTTATTGATGCTGTGTGCCTTTTGTAACAATACGGTCTACGCTATGGAGTTTGCAACTTATGCGATCTTATTTAAGAAGGTGCACAACTGGAACGAAGCTGCTTTGCTATGGACTGAGTTCTTGTCAACCCCCAGTTTGTTTGAAGCATTTTTTCTCTTCTCCCCTCAGGGGCCAAAGGGTGGCATTAAAGATTACTGGAAGGACTTCACTGGCCGAGCCAGTTCTGAGGCAACGTTGGCAGGCATCGCTCAGACAGCAGGCGATTTGATGGCGGCCATTGCCATGCAAGTGATTCCAGTTCTTATTCAGACAGAATACAACCCAGATGAAGCAAGTTGTTTGCGACGTTTTTTCCACAACCTCATTTCTGAGCCCTACAACCTGAGTATCGGCTTAGCTACTTGGGTGATCTTCCACATTGGACTGTGCTGCCCTGTCTTGGCTCTTGCGATTGTGGCGCAGGTCTTCATGGGCACCACCTACGTTTTTTGACGAGAAATCAAATGCAAAGGTTATGGTTTTGTGACAATTCCCCATCGGGGCCATTAGGACCCTCTAGGTACTTGCGTCATGTAGTGGATGTAGTAGGTCCTTAGCCCCTGAATGAAATCCGGAATGAAGGTGGATCATGGATGTGATTCTTGATTCTTCAATAACAGTCTTTGTTTGTTCTTGATTGCTGTATGCTAGCCTTTTCTTCGCAATATTAACATTTTTCGTTTCCCGTACTTTTTGACGAAGGCCCAAAGCCTCGTGGCGGGCCCATGCTACAGCCAGGTATACGCTTCAAAGTGGATCTCCGACATGAACACGTTCTACTCGATGGGTGATTCGACCGTGTTTCTGAGCATACAGGTCGTTTGCAGAAACGCTGAAGCACTTGGCGGTGCCGTAGCAGGTATCATCAGCGTTTGGCTCTTCACACTGGACCCATTAGCACCTTTCTTCTTTGCGGCGGCATTGTCTGGCCACTGGGATGTTTGAGCATTTAGTACGATCACTTACTTGTATCATTTATATCATCTTATATCTCATGCTTGGAGTATCTTGGTTGAGATACGCAGGGTGATAAATCAGATTGAGTATGATTGAGTCACTCGAGTCATAGTGAATCTAGAGGTTCCACAACCCCGAGGCCACCAGTGATTATCAAACAGCATGCTCGCCTCAATCACTGTCATCTCATATCACCTCCTGTGACCCTACCTCAGCTCACAAGGGGAAAGCTCTGGCTACACTGCTCAGGTCTGATTTTCCTGATCTATACAGTGGGGTTTCTTGGTTGTGAAGGTCATGCCGAGTCGTGCGCTTTGTTGTACATGTTGTACATTTTCGTACCGTACTGTACCACATTGTTTGCATTTCTTCATTTTTGGTAAACATTGGTAAACGCACCATTTCAATGGGGCGACGGTGCCCTCAATGGGGGAGTCGCAGTGGCTTCAAAGGTTCTGTTCCCGCCTTGGCTTTGGGGATGACATCGAGACAGCTGAGCAAAAACGCGCCCGGCGCAAGGGGTTGAGAAGGGCAACTGATCTGCATCTCTCAGGGCTGAGTGCGGCCAGCAAGAAACTGCGAAACCATCGAAAACCAACAAACAGTATAGTGGATAATAGTGGATATGTGGATATGCACCAAGCAAATTCAATAAAGATGTAGAAGGTATCCGCCATGACCATAAATTCAGATATCACCAAGAATGGCAACAGTAAACCGACAATTTCCAATAGCATTATGATGCAAATCTGGGGCTGTTCCACGATTCAATAACTTCTGAGACTAAATGGGCCTTTGCGTTGTGTTTGCTTTTCCGAGTTCCATGTTCCTTTGTTTCTTGCGCTTGTTTTTGATGCTGCAATGTCTCTCAAATGTTTGATGTTTATTTTTCGCTGTTTTTCTCTGCATCAGTTCTCTTCGCAGCATGTTCTGACTGCAGTTTTGAGAGTCGTTTTTGTACATTGAATGCTTTTCATGTTTTTCAATGCCGATGGCCCTTCAAGAAAAACAGACATTCTCCTCCAGGGGGTGCAGTCTGAATCTGTCCATCTATATACTTGCATTATCATGCATTATCTACGTCAGTAGCTGCTGCCGACCCATTTCATCACGGAGCCGTTTACATTTGCCCAACCTGTTCCGAACCTTGTTTTGGCATATCCAGGTTCCTCCAGTCCATCACGCGAAGGTGATTTGGTTTAGTCATCCATTTGCACATTTCTGCCCTTAGCCAAAAATTTGCTTATCCATCTTATCCGTGCGCCATGCGCGCTCTGACATTCACAACTTCTTCTGCGGCGTCCTTGTGCACCATTTTGCAATCCTTATAATATTCGTCTTACGCCTCGTCACCATTCCTTGACACGTGGCAAAACCAAATTAGCAGCGAATGTCGTGATTGATGTTGATCTAGAATCTAGACATTTGCTCCTAGTCTTTCGCATCCGACCCAAGCTTGCATGTAATTTCATCCGTCCATTTTGCTCACTATGTATACAAATGGCCATGCCTTATAATCCGTATCCAGTACCAATGTATATTGATACAATATACGATGATCCTATTCGCCCACCTGCAAACGGAAAAGAAATTGTTCCTATCCAACTCCAGCTCACATGTACTGCAGCCCATCCAACAATTTCAATTCACATTGCCATATTGCGCTTGTATCTGGTTCTATGCGCCTACTTCTGGCTATGACAGTCCCACATGCAAATGGGAAAAAAATAACATTCATTTTTTTATCATTTTTCAGACCCTTTGCGGAGTTAATATTGCATCCTGATGAGAAGCTAGGTTCGTTCTTGTTGCTAGACATGTACAAACTATTCAGAACCCATGATTAGGTTGAAAGCTCCACTATTGCGGCAAGAACTCTTGGCATACCATTTTTCTTTTCAAAAATCTTATTGTAGCATTTTTCTGGGAAATCTTGCTTGTTTGCCTTTCCCAAAAGGATCAGATCGCTTATTAAACCCTTATTGAAGAACAGCATTTCCACCAATTTCCAAGGCACTGGACCATGAGAGAGTCCAGTTCACTTTAGCAGGTTTGTTCTCAGGGTTCACAATTACACCGAAAAAAACATTTTCGGAGGTGATCCTGGAGCCAAAAGAAGAAAGAAACGCCTTTTACAAAAGCAAACTTCTCTTTTTCTTCGTCTTTGTTTCTTCTTTCTCTTTCTCTTTCTCTTCCTCTTTCTCTTTCTCTTTCGCTTTCTCTTCCTCTTTCTCTTCCTCTTCCTCTGTCTCTTCCTCTTTCTCTTTCTCTTTCGCTTTCTCTTCCTCTTCCTCTTTCTCTTCCTCTTCCTCTCCCTCTGTCTCTCTCTCTCTCTCTCTTTCTCTTTCTCTCTTTCTCTTTCTCTCTTTCTCTTTCTCTCTTTTCTCTTCCTCTCTCTCTCTCTCTCTCTTACTACACAGTCAAAAACTTGAGGCGCAAAAGGTAACGCAATCACCATGGTGAACCCCACTCACTATAAGTACTACAAGTACTACAAGTTCACTGCAGAAAAATGATTGTCGCCACTTACTTCTTAAATGTATGATCGTATTTTATCATATTTTATCTGGGGAACAGCTTATAAAAACTCAACCTTAAGGAGGTTATAGCCGTGGGCCCGCACAAATCAGGACGGAACATTAAATGGGATAGAGTTGGGATGTTGAAGCGTTGAACGACGAACGGTGACTAACAAAGAGGGTCGCGAAACGGAGTATGTCAGTATGATGTCACATCTGAGGTGAGTTCCTGGGCAGTCGACACTCGAAAGAGTGAAATGTCTTCTGCAAGCGCGGAGTCTAAGAGATCGGGTGAAGGGGGCGGCCAGGCACAAAAACAGGCCGACTTCGAGTCGCCCGCCAAAATAGCTGAACTTGGTCAAGTTAATAGCCGTTAATGAAAGGGCTTGCTATCTTCGCAAGTGGTGCGTTAGCTAGCATGCGTTAGTCCAAGACATTTGTTGATAGCCTGACTCTCAGTGCGACACAACATGTAAATGTGAGGGTAGTTTGAAATCTTTTCACGTGGCGCGTTAGCCATGTCCAAGACATCTGCTGACAGCATGACTCTGAGTGCCTAAATTCGGACGCCCCACCTTTCGACATGTCTCGGGATGTTTCAAGCAGAATCGCGGAGTTTCCATTGTAGCATGATGTTTGGTCAGAACATCGCCAAGTATAAGTAGTGCGCACCAACACTTGAGAGTTGCATTGGGTTGTGTGGATCATTGGCACTTGTGAGACATGTCCGGGGCGTCGTTTTCTGGCTTGTTTGCATATTGGCCGCAGACCTCAGACTTTTCAAATTGAGAGCTTCTTTCTAGCTTGCGGTCAACTGATACCGTTTGTGGCAAGAAGCGAAGTGCGGAAAAAAAATTGGCTGCCAAGATCTGCCAAGCGATGTCAACTAGTGGAGCCCATGCGGAGGCTTACCTCAACGTAAACTGAGTAAACCATGAACCGTATGGCAGGCTGTCAGATGGAAGTCACGGCCAAGCTGTGTAGCGCTGCGAGCCGGGCTTGGCTCCCCGGCAGTCCAGCTGCTTGGATCAAACCAGGAACTGGATGGAACTGGATGGAACTGGATGGGTGCATGATCGTTACGTGCATCATGGGTCAAGCTGGGGGCATCGGGTTTAGCATGTTTTAATCAGAAGCTGCTCATGGACCTGCTCCAAACCTCCAAGATCCTCCAAGACTTCCCGGGTCACTGGCCTCAGACCGCGTCAGATAAGGCTTGGGCACGATGGGTCTGAAGCTGCTGCGACTTTTCTTCAGCAATTGGAGCAGCGGCAGCTGCTTGGGAATGCCCAGCTGCTTAGCCCTAAAGGCGTTCCTAGCCAGGTGGCACGGGCATCAGGGCTTTGAGGTACATGGGCTGTACACCGGCTGCGTGGGGTTTCAGCCGAGGCGAATGCCATAGGAAACTTGGGGGGTGAATATCGTAGAACATCGTGGAATTGCATAATCAGTTGATCTTTCAGGTGCACTGGACACTTTGAGACCTTTTAAATCCTTTTAAGCCTTTTACTGACTTGAACTTGATCCCCTCTATGTGATAGTTGTGATATTGAATGCACACCAAAAATAACATGCATATTAATATGATACAACACATGCAAACACACACGCACTAATATAAATATGAATAAATAAATAAATACAAAAATAAACAATAAACAATGAATGAATAATAACTAGCCAATAACTAAACAAGTAAATACTGTAAATAGAAAAAATAGATAAATAATGACATATATATAATATATATATTTATGATGTATTTATATATATATGTATGATACATGTATATATATATATGTGTGTGTTTGCGTGCGTGTGTGTGTGTGCAACATCTGAACAAATGTAAAACTTCTACATTTTGACTTTGTTGATTAATGCAGGGAGACACAGCATTTCACTAGGACTGTGTCCAACGAAGCTACCAGTGAAATGGGACATCCAGCTTGGCCAGCTGGACGTACCTGCAATCCGATTATTTCATTTTCGCTGACATGGCACGGGGCCAAGCCGAGAACTACCTGACGTTTCAGTTCATGCTTCGCACGTTTGCCGCAACCTGGTATTTGATTTTTGTTACTCAGTTACTCCTTTCTGAACTTGGTGATGCCTGATATCAACATGGTTTATTTATGTTTATTTGTTCATGATTTGGGGAGTGGATCAGTTTCGGTTCGTGATCTTATGTCTTTGGAACTTTGTGGTCAAGTTTCCGTTCACGATCTCAATTATTGGAACTTCATCTTAAAAGGTTGTATACAGCTACAAGGAGGTCTACCTTGGATCAATAATCTTGTTTGATTGCACGTTTACGGGATTCAGTTCCCATCGGATCACTTCGATGATCCAATTCTTTTCTAGTGTGATTTCCATAGTTGTTCCGACATGGTGCCATGGACCCACTTGAGGGAACCCTTTTGGGAGAGTGAGGACGAACGGAACTCTGAATTCACACATTTTAATTTGGTAATTTGCTTAAGTATTGTGAAACAGTCGGCCTTGCTGTTCTTCACCTTTTTTGCGAAGTCCCGCTGCTCCTGCTGTCCGCGTTACACCTTGGAATCTTCAACTTTGCTCAAGTGAAGCTGTACGGAACAGCCGAAAACTTTTATTGCAACACAGGGACACACATGAAAGCATTTGATTGGCAGCATACAGATCTTGAGGCTTCAGGCATGTCCTTGTCCTGCAGGTGTGGTCACTTTGGTTTCTGGTGAGGGTTGAACATATTGTGCACCAAATTCGTGTGAACTTGACTAGCGTTTAATGCCCACTTGTGGGTGTGACCGACTACCGTCTCTGCGAGGGAATAATGCACGACCTTATATCAGCTTATATCTAGGAGCTGAATCCCAGTCGATTTTGAACCTTTTCTATTAAATTCTCCAGCGCTGTCGCTCCCGATTAACCACGTGGCCGTGGATTACTCCTCCTGCGTTGTGGCCTGCGCCTCCACCATCGAGCTGTACGGCAACGCTGCCTTCGACATCCTCTCCTTGGACCACACATGACCACACAACATGTCCCTCCACACCACAGCTCACCACTTCTTGGACAACCTCCACCAATGTCAATGCCATCGACTTCCAATACATCGTTGTCACAAAGCCCATCGGAACACGTATTTGGACATATTTGGACATCCCACTGATCTTCACTTACATTGGACCACTCGACATCCGAATCCATCTTTCCCACCTCAACCGCCTTTCACTTCATCACCTCCCCGCTACACTCGCACTTGACTACACCGCAGACTACATCCACTCCACCACAAACACCCGACCTTTAGACCCAGTTTATGGCCAACAACCCACCACCAACGTTACCTCCTCCTGCGTGCCCTCTACCACATCCAGGACTCCAAGCTAGCCCTCCTCAACCAGGTCAGTTGAGTTCATGTGCTGGACCATCGACGGCTACCGGTACACCTCAACATCCCGCACCAGACATCCCACCTCCAGCACCTAAACAATCACCACCTACAAAACCTCCTCTTTCTCGACGACCACTGACCAGGGCATCGGCATCCCGTATTGAAGATCGCCTTCAACAACATCCAGAAAAGACCCAGCAACAACCAGCACATCCTCTCCCAGCTCACCAACCTGGACAACAACCTGGGCAACAACCAACACCGCGTCGCAGCCGCTCCGCCCACCGAACACACCCATCCAGATCTCTTTCCGATCAACCTCCACCTCCACTACCAGATTCGTGAACCACTATATACCTCATGCTACCACTTCACATTCCAGACTACATCGCCAACGTTCACGACACCACTCCAAAACCAGATCCCGATCACCATTCCGAACTCGCGCCACCCGACCCCAGCCAGTCAGCTCTCCTCTTCCTCGGCATCGTTCTACACCTCATCATCCCTAAGCATGACGCACTCCTTCGAGTGATCGTCGCCGTTCACCTCGTCGAGATCGAGCCCGACACCATCGAGACCGAGGACCCCGGACCTATGAAGAACCAGGCAAGTGCAGCTCAGCTTTGCCTCCCGAAGCCCGTCAACCTGAGCAGGCACAGCCCGACCCCACGCAAACCCACTCCCCATCGAGAAGACCGCGATCTCCAACACCACGTTCGCCACTGGATATGGTTGCGCAAAGATCCCCCGCTGGCTCCACTGAAGGCACTGACGAGGAAGCCGCTGCACCAATCCTTATTCCAGACCAGACTTTACGAAATCAACAAGCTGGCTCGTTGATTACAAGGATGCCGACAAGGACCCAAAGCGCATCAAGTGCGTGAACGAGGTACCACCTGGACACAAATGGAACCTCAAGACAACCTTCACTACATCTGAAAACCGAACCTACAAAGAATTCCTTGATGCCATGTTCCAGCAGCAATTGTCCCAAACTTACACCTCGGCTAGCAAATCCCAGATCTACATCAAGGCCGGCAAAAAGATGATCGAGAACATGGCCAGCTTTGCCCGTGATGGCCTCCTTCATGTACATCTTGCCAAGCGCGCCAAAGGATACTACATTGAGACTCACAACCTCCTGACAGTCGTCACTCCGACAGGACTTGAGGAGAAACCGCTATTTGACAAGGATGACAGCAATACCATCTATCACAGAACAGAATGGGACGTCATCCCAAAAGACTGGTGGAAGACTCTGGAAGACACTATTCGACCATCGGGATGGAGCCGCAACGCTGACAACATCCCCAACCAGTATCCTTGCTTTGGCTTCTTTGGCTACGGCGCAGAAATTGTCACCTCCTCTGCGCTGTCTGACTGGGCTGTCAACATTTGCACTTCGGGATTGTACAAGATCGGCAAGGGCCAGCTTCCGGCAGGCTTGATAGCAACGTGTCGAACACCAAAGCTCAACAAGAACATGGCAGGGGGCAATGACCAACTCCAGCGAGCTTGTCGTCGGGAGGAATCACAAAAGGGAAGGACGGTGTCGTTGCAACAAATTCCTCTTCCAGTTCCATTGCCAAGCCTTACTCCAAGCACTCATCACACCCTTCAACGACCCCACGCGGCAAGACCAAGGATGAGGGCTACCATCGCTGACGACCTACCTTTCGATTTATCTGTGCATTACACTATTGGTTCTTGGATCCTTGCGCGCCTGTTTTGGATGAACAATATGATTCTCCCGCTTGGTGTCGCCTCCGCTCCGAACCTCTTCCGTGAAAAGGCAAGATTCCTTTGCTACAGCGTTCACTTGCTGATCGAAAGCATGTTTTTTTACAGTTGATCCAATGTGGCTGGGACTAAGCATAGCTCTGTCCCCCTTTTTTAAATCAACGAATTCAAAAAGTAGAAGTTTTACATCTGTTCAGATGTTGCACACACACAGTGTGTGTGTGTGTGCAGTGTCACACACACGCACACACACTGCAACCGCAGGGTTTGCTTTTCCGGAAGAGAACACGATCTGATTCGAAGGGATTTATCAGGCGGCCTCAGAAGTCTCAGGATCGGTAGGTCGCCAGGATGCCAAAGCGTGAAGTCCCTGCGCAAGAGCCTGTAGTTGGTCTGCAGGAATGGCGGTGATCGCGGAGGCGGGAGCAACGGGCGACGTGCCTGACTCAGATTGGCCAAAGGGCAAGTGAATCAGTTGGGATGCCAGCTCGGGAACAATCAAGGTAGATGAGGGAGTAGCAAGCGGATGTTGGTTCTGGAAAAAGTCAGCAAAGGGAGAACCTCCATGTCGCAGGGGTAAATACCCAGCCATACAGAGTCAGAAAATCAGTACTCAGTACACGTAGAATTAGTAACTAAAAAAAAATCAGTGGGAAATGCCGACATGCCGAATTCAAAAACATCCACGGGCAGCTGCAGAGCAGAAAGAAAAGTATGTGGGGTTCGGGGCCAAGCCGAGAACCCCGACCTGACGTTTCAGTTCATGCTTCGCACGTTTGCCGCAATCTGGTATTTGAATTTATTTATTCCTTTCTAAACTTGGTGATGCCTGATATCAACATGGTTTATTTATTCATTCTTTGGGGACTTTGTGGATCAGTTTCTGTTCGTGATCTGTTGTATTTGGAACTTTGTGGTCAAGTTTCTGTTCACGATTTCAATTATTGGAACTTCATCTTAAAAGGTTGTATACAGCTACAAGGAGGTCTACCTTGGATCAATAATCTTGTTTGATTGCACGTTTACGGGATTCAGTTCCCATCGGATCACTTCGATGATCCAATTCTTTTCTAGTGTGATTTCCATAGTTGTTCCGACATGGTGCCATGGACCCACTTGAGGGAACCCTTTTGCGAGAGGGAGGACGAACGGAACTCTGAATTCACACATTTTAATTTGGTAGTTTGCTTAAGTATTGTGAAACAGTCGGCCTTGCTGTTCTTCACCTTTTTTGAGAAGTCTCGCTGCTCCTGCTGTCCACGTTACACCTCGGAATCTTCAGCTTTGCTCAAGTGAAGCTGCGCGGAACAGCCGAAAACTTTTTATTGCAACACAGGGACACAAATTAATGCATTTGATTGGCAGCATACAGATCTCGAGGCTTCAGGCATGTACTTTTCCTGCAGGTTGAACATATTGTGCACCAAATTCGTGTGAACTTGACTAGCTGTTCAATGCCCACTTGTGGGTGTGACCGACTACCGTCTCTGCGAGGGAATAATGCACGACCTTATATCATCTTATATCTAGGAACTTCAATGACCCAGTTCTTTTCTAGTGTGTGTGTACGTGTGTATACATATATATAAATTATATCGAGAGAGAGAGATACAGAGATATACACACATGATATGATAGGCGCTACCACATTTCTTTCCCAGATTGTATCCACTGGGTCCTGCGGCCAGGGCAATCCAGGCGCGGCGGTGTGGGCAGTGGTGCCTGGCCTAGGTGGTACAACATCGGTCCCCCTGGGCGATTGGGCGCTCTATGCTCCAGCCATTGGCACGAGTGGTGAATGGGAGACTGGGCAGCAATCCCATCATTCTTTTTGCCGTACATAGCAGGTAGAAGTAGATATGGAGACCTTTTTACGTATGTATACAATACAATATAATTCATTAAGGTCGCAAAACGTGCGGCATTTGAAATTCAAAAACGCAGCCACCCGCAGCCACTTGCAGCCACTCGAGTGGCCGCAAGGGATCTTTAGAGCAAGTGGCCGCAAAGTGGCCGCAAGTGGCCACAAGTGGCCGCTTGGATTGCAAATGCCAGTCTGGGCTGCTGTGCCCCTCACGATTTTTCCCGCTAACCGCATTCAAGACTGCCATGGCACACAGTGTAAGAGCTGAAACGGAAGGAAGGAAGCAACGAATGGAAGGGAAGAATTGAAACGAAAAGAATGGCATAGCGAGCCGAAGGAAAGAGTTAAAAGGAAAGGGAAAAAGCAACGAACGAAATGCAAGAGTTGGAATCAAAGGAAAGAAGTAGCAAACGAAATAGACGAGTTGCAACAACGCAACAAACAGGTAAACGAACGGGATGTAAGAGTTAAAGAATTGAAACGAATGGGAGGACCTAACCTTATCAATGACTTGAAACGAAAGAAGAGGTAAACGAACGGGATGCAAGCGAGTGGAAACCAAAGGAAAGAAGTAACAGATGAAATGGACGAGTTGCAACGAAACGAATAGGTAAACGAACGGGATGTACGAGTTGAAACGAATGGAAGGACGTAACGAGATGAACACCTTGTGAAACGAAAGGAAAAGGTAAATGAACCAGATGGAAGCGTTGAAACGAAAGGAAAGAAGTGGAAGTAACGAATGGAAGGGAAGAGTTGAACGATAGGAACGATGTAGCGAATGGCAGGGAAGAATTTAAACGAGAGGGAAGACGTAATGAACGGGGGATAATAGTTTCTAACATCACTGATGCTACGCGCAGAGACCTTCTGTTCAATTTTCTTGCGTAAATTCGCATTAATGCTACTCCCCGACATTTTCTTGTCAGTCTTCTAACATTTGTTGCCGCGCTCCAAGATCTATCCAACTTTCACACATTCTACCGTATTCTACCATCATTGATGCTACGCTCCAAGATCTGCGCGTCATTATACCAACATTCTACTATGACTGATGCTACGCTCAAAGATGTCTTCTTCAAGTTTCTAAAATCAGTGATTCTACACTCGAAGGTTTTTCTCAATTTTGTAAGGTCATTGACGCTACGCTTTAAGATGTTCTCTTCAGTTCTCTGGCATCATGGATGTTGCGTTCTATCATCTTCTCTTGATTTTTCTCACATTCTACCCTCATTGACGCTATGCCCATGCTCTTAGATGTTCTTTTTCACTTTTCTCCCATTTTACTTTGATTATTGCTACGCTCTAAGATCTTCTCCTCAATTGCCAAACATCATTGATGCTACGCTTCAAGATCTTCTCTTCAATTTTCTCACATCATGGACTTTACGCTGTAAGATATATTTTCAACTTTCTGACATCACGGATGCTGCGCAGTAAGACCTTCTCAATTTTCCAACATCACTGACACTTAGTTTGACGATCTTTTTTCAGTTTTCTACAGTGCCATCATTGATGCTATGCTCTTGGATCCTGTCTTGAATTTTCAAATATCATTGATGCTGCGCGCCAAGGTCTTCACCTGCATTTTCTTACATCATGGGCCATCATGGGTGCCACGCTCTAAGGTCCAATCAACTTTTAAATATTATTTCATCATCGATGCTGTGCTCCAAGATCGTTTCTTCAGTCTTCCAACATTCTACCATCAGTGATTCTATGGTCCAAGAGCTTCTCATGTTTTTTTTTCACGTTCTATCCTCATTGATGCTATGCCCTTTGACTTTCTTTTGTTTTTTCCCCTATTCGACCATCATTGGTGCTACGCTGTAAGATCTTCTCTTCAATTTTAAACATCCTTGATGTTATGGTCTAACGTACAGTAATCTCTTCAATTTTCCAAAATAATGGAAGCTACGCTCCAAGATCTTCCCTTCACATTTTCAAACATCATTGATGTCACGCTTCAAGATCTTCTCTTCAATTTTCTCACATCATTGACGCTACGCTCTAAGATATTTTCTTCAACTTTCTGACATCATGGATGCCGCGCACTAAGATCTTCTTTTCAATTTTCCAGCATCACTTACCCTTGGCTCGACGATCTTGTCTCAATTTTCTGCAGTACCATCATTGATGCTATGCTCTTAGATCCTGTCTTGAATTTTCAACTTTCAGTGATGCTGCGCGCCAAGGTCTTCTGAATTTTCTAACATCATTGATGCCACGCTCTAAGATTTAATCAGCTTTCAAATATTATTTTATCATTCATGTTGTGCTCCAAGATCGCCTCTTCAACCTTCCAACATTCTACCATCAGTGATCCTATGGTCCAAGAGCTTCTCATGTTTTCTTTTCACGTTCTACCCTCGTTGATGCTACTCTGCAATTTTCTAGCCTCATTGTTGCTACGCTCTTAGATCTTCTCCTTAATTTTCTTACATAGTACTGCATTGATGCTACTCTCCACGTTCTTCAGTTTCCTAGCATCATTGATGCTATGCCCTAAGGTGTTCTCTTCAACTTTCAAACAGTTGCCATCACTGACGCTCCGCTTTGAGATCTTCCCCTCAGTTTTCTACTTTCATTCGTGCTACGTTCTGAGATCTCCTTTCCATTTTCCGTTATTCTAGCATCATTTTTGCTACGCTCCAATTTTCGAACATTCTGCCACCATTGATGCGACGCCCCAAGATCTTCCCTGCACCGTGGAAAACATGGATGGTATATGGTTTGCCACATGATTTTGACTACCCGGGGCCGGCATGAGGTACGATAAAATCCTACCTATCCAACTTCCAAACTCGAAAAAAAAACGCTTTTCCTGCAAAACTATATTTTTTCAAGATTTCAACTCTGCCATGGATCTCTGGCAGCGCGCAGCCACTTGCAGCCACTCCCCCAGAAAATTCCAAGCGCGTGGGTTGCAAGTGGCCGCAAGTGGCCCCAAAGCAACCCCTCTGATCGAAGGAAGTTTAGAAGTCAAACTTCCGACAATATGGGCAGATGAAAAGCAGAGATGGGAAGAATCAGAGAAGAGAAGAGAAGAACAAAGAAGATCCAAAAGAGAAAGTTCAGAAGGATAGAAGATGCAGGTGCGCGAAAAGGTAGGAAAGGCGCGAAGCACTGTGTTTTTCGAATGATTTGTGGCTCCGGAGGGTCGAAAAGTAGGCTCGCTAAAGCGGGTGCGGAGCCAGCTGGCCAAATGAGAGATGAAAAATTGCACGCCGTTGTGGCGCGAAGCGCATTTCCAAGTCAAAATGTACAAAACACCTCAGCCTCAACACTTTTGGAAGTTGAGATGTCGAAAAAGTGCACGCCGGTGTGGCGCGAAGCACATTCCGAAGTCAAAACACCACAAGTACGCGCCACTTTTGGACGTTGAGGCGTCGTTTTTGCGTGGCAGGCGCAAGGGATGGTGCACCTTGTCAAAAGTGAGCAAAACGTGAGGGTTTTGTCGCATTTCCAAAAACGATGGCAGGCGTGGGACATTTGAAGAGGATCTGCAAAGATGCATTTTCCGTGGCAGGCACAGTACAAGAGACATGTTCATCAGAGCTGTTATGAGGTCCGGGCGCTGACTTCCTGAGAGGGGTTGCATTTTGGAGCATCAGATCTGTAGGTTTGCTAAGATGATTTTGCGTGACAGGTGCAGCACTTCCCATGACCTGGCATCACTTTTTTGTGGTAGGCGCAGTGCTTTGGACAGGTGGAGTGGAAAAATCGCAAAACGCATTGGCACGAGGCCATCAGCTCAATTTTTTATTTGAAGGAAGTCTCGCAGAATTGCTTCGTTTTTGATGTTGTCAAGTTCAAACATTGAGGAAGTGTCGCAGAATTGCTTCGTTTTGGATGGAGTCAAGTTCAAAAATTGAGGAAAACTCGCAGGATTGCTTCGTTTTGGATGTTGTCAAGCTCAAAAATTGAGGAAGCCTTTAGAATAGCTTCGTTTTCAAGCTTGCAGGGATAGATAGATAGACAGCTACAACTACAAAAGCCACTACCACTACCACTACACTACACTACTACTACAGCTACAAATGCAAATAAACTACGCTACGTTACACCACACTAATTACACTATGCTACACTACACTAATTACATCTAATTACACTACACTACAGTAACTACACTACTACAACTACTACTACCACAGCTACAACAACAATATCAACTACACCACGTTACACTACACTGCACTAATTACGTTGCAGCACACTACAACTACAAATGCAAATGCAACTACAGCTACACTACATTGCACAACACTACGCTACACTAATTACACTACACTATGCTACAGCCACAACTGCAACTGCAACTACAATTGTAACTACAACTAGATTGCATTACACGACGCTACACCAATTACACTACACCACACTACAACTACAACTACACTATCTGACGCTACACTAGACTACACTGCGCTACACTAGACCACACTACAGTACACAACACTAAAGCACACTACAATACAGTACACTACAGTACACTACACTCATTACACCATACCACAACTACAATTACAACTGCAACTGCAGCTACACCACACTACAGCTTCAACTACAACTGCGCTACGCCACACTTCATCCAGCAGTTGTGGGTGAGGTACCACTGCAACCATTGCAACCACTCCAAAAAACACAGCTTCAACCACCTTTCGCTCCATCAGTGGATTCGCTCTGCCATCTGTGATTCACAACAACCAACCTCTCCTATAGGTTTGCTATTTTTTGAAACTTTCGCCACCGCCTTGTGCGGTACTACTGGTATAATGTACATTTATTTGAATAAAGACGTTATACATTCATTGGTTGGTTGTCAGTCGCAACTGTTGCGCACCGCTTTCACCTTGAAGGGCGTTCCGACAAGCAGAGGAAACATCATATTAAGGACTTTTGGGACCACTTGCAGGGCACCCTTGGAAACAGGTGCTTGCCTGGTCGGAATCAATTTGTAACGCAGCATGCATCATTTCAGGTTTGGCAGAGATGTTAAAGTGGTGATACATGGAGAGAGTTGAGATGCCATGTGTTCACATAGCCGCAAATCACCATACCCACTGGGAAGAACACCCAGAGGGTGCAGCCAAAAGCGTTGCGATCTGTGTTCCCAGTGGGTCCCAGTGTCCACCTGGAGGTGGTGGGGCGCCTATGCCTGGGAGTACTGGCGCTTCCTGCGCGCTCCACCGCTTGGTGAAGGAACTGCCTCGGCAAAGATTCGGAAACTGCAGGACACCGAACGGCTGCAAAAAGAACGAGGAAAATCATCAAAAAATCTGGAAAACCAAAAAAATCTTGAGTTCTCGAGTGGAGGTGGATGAACAAACCAATGTCCCCAGACTTTACGGGGACAAAGGCAGGGAAGGAATTGAAATAGCAGCACCTGTTTTGCGTCGGTTCCTACCATTGGACACATTTTTTCCAATCAACAAGTTGAACTTGACTGGTTTGGTAGCTTGACTGGTTTGCTCCAGGATGCAGCGAAGTCAGAAGGTTGGTGGAAATCCCCCGACAGCGGGGCAAAACTAGCGAGCAATCTAGTTGCAGCAATGTGTTTTCAATGTCAGAACGAACCATGTCATCACATCCCGAGTTCAGCGCTTCAAAGTGCTAGATTCAGTGTGACCAGTTAGGATCGGCTGCAAGAGAAAACAAGGTGGTTGTCCAATGTAGTTTGCGTGTTTGTGTGGTTTGAGTGCTATGATGTGCTGCGTTTTTTTGTTTTCTACTCTCTGCGGCCATGATGCCGACAAGGTATGCTGAAAGATCACGGCTTCGTGGTGTTGGACAATTTCCTACCTGAAGGCAATTTGGCATCACATTGGCATCATGCAAGTATACTATACGCTAGTTGCTGGAAAAGGATGGAAAAGGATAGAAAAATATGGAAAACGTGCCAACATTGCATGTGCCCGGCATGTACTGTTTGTTTTACATCAAGCGCACTGCCTTTGAGCCCAGGTATGGCAAAGCAATTGGCTGACACTGCTCGAACTGCCCAAGAGCAAATGTCCTCTGGTGTGCTGAGCACGGGAGCACCTTAGAAGCAATGTGTAAAAAGACAAGATGCGGAGAACAGCGCCATACTGCCCGGGTGGTACCATGCCATGCATTTTCTCGCTCTTATCTTGCAAGCCTGTGCTTAGCAGACGCCGTTGCACCAAAGATCAACAGCCATCCTGAAGTAATTATCTGAAGTGGTTGTTTTGGCTGTGGCTCCTCACCTTGCAACACCGAGGCCAACTGGGCCCGCGGAGACTCAGTCCTGTGGGTAAACACTCATGATCCTGCCTCCAGCGGTTTTGGAAATATGGTGCCGCAGGACACTTGCGAAGCCTTTGATTGCTATATCCTGTGGTTTCCTTGTTTCGCCAAAGGCATGTGCGTAGCAAAAGCACGTCCCAGTCCTCAATCTTCTCAAATCGCAAGTCATCCCACGTTCCGGACTTTCAAGAGATGCATCAGGTAAACTACATGGTTCCCGACCCATAGACGGCCGTATGGTTTTAGGAGTTTTTCATCAACAAAAATGTCGTTTTCGCTACAGCGAAACGTCATTTTTTCTCATGTTGACGTGAAAAATAGGGTTTTGAAAATCTCCAAAACTACTTCGTTTTTTGACATAAGTTCGTGTTTTTTTGGGATGCAGCACTTTTTTTCCTTCTTCTCAGAAGCGCTTCGTTGCTTTGACGGCCTTGCAAAGTTCTTCGAGAAATCGGTGAGGTGTCAATGGTCCCAAGATAACCATAGCGTAGCATGACGTGTGTGAGCAAGTGCAAGAGAAGATCACCATAACGTAGCATGACGTGTGTGTGCAAGTGCAAGAGAACATAACAATAACGTAGCATGACGTGTGTGTGTGTACCATCTGAACAGATGTAAAACTTCTGATTGGTTTTCACTAATTTGCAGGGGGCACCTGGAGCATGGATAGGTCAGGTGCCAACGAAGACACCTATCCAATGCTTGTGATATCACGGCTGATCACCGTGACGTACCTGCCAATTTACTGAAATGGGAAGAGGCTCAACCCAAGAACCTCCACGTCGTCCATTTGAAATTTCAATTTACTGCACTGTTGACGCAATCTGGAATCAATTTTGACATTTACATGCATCAGAACCTTCCTCAGATTTTCGCCGAAACCATATCGCCGACAGTATTATGTTTTTTGACTTATTTTCGCCGAGATCCTGTCGCCGACGAACTATGGGTTATTTTGGGAAACAATCGCCGAAACATTATTTTGGATTTCAACATGCTGGTCAAAACTCTATGGAATCTGGTTATGACTACGTTTGACAATTTCGGATGCCCTACATCGTTTGCGAGAAGTACCTCATGTGGCTCTTTTATTCATCTAATAATCTAGGCTGGTTTGCATGTTTCAGGATTCAGTTCCTGCCGGATCATATAATGATCCATTCTTGTCTAGTGTGATTTCCATGGTGGCTCCGACATGGTGCCATGGAGCCATTGGAGGCAACCCTCTTCAGGGTGAGTGTTGACAGACTTGAATTCTGAATTTACACGTTTCAACTCAGTAATTCATTTAAGTAAAGTGCAACAGCCAGCCTTTCGGTTATTCGCCTTTTGTGATGTCCCGCCGCTCCTATTGTCCCAGGGACCCCAGTGCTGCGTTCTTTCAAGGGAAGCCATTCCGAATGTTCTGAAACCTCCGTTTTTTGCAGCTGCTTTGCAACACCGTTGCATCAAATCATGACAAGAAATCAGGCAGGCACACGACTTTCAGGTGTGGTGATCCTTTCTTTTGATGGTTGTCTGGTGAGGTGAAACATATTGTGCACCTAATTCGTTGGAACTTGAAAGCTGTTTTATGCCATTGCGGCACGACTTGACCACGGTCCCGGTGCAGGGAATAATTGCACGATTTTGTAGGTAGTTAGGGACTGAATCCTGTATGTGAAACTTTTTACAATTGTCCACTTTTGTTTTGACCTACTGAAGCGATGCATCCGTGGAACACTCCAACATCATGGCCTGCTCCACCACAGCCTTCGAACCCATCTTCGACGTGGCCGCAATCGACACCTAATGCACATTTATTTGGACATCCCTCGGCTTTGCATCCTACATGGTCATCCTCCGCTTCGCTCATGCCGTCTACATCCGCCCCAACATCGTTGCCGTTCACCTCATTGACTTCGGCTCCTCATGCAGTACCAGGTCCACAACTAGTACCCACCATGCCTTCACCTTTGGCTCCTGAACCAACTATGGTACACACCGCTCCGTCGACTTTTCCATCTCCTCTGGCACCTCCCGCTCCACCCGCGTGGCCTTCCACTTCGGCTCCATCCCCTACATCGACTACACCACCTACATCGACTATGACACCAACTCCTTTGCCCAGTTCTCCATACCCACCTCACCACATTCAACCTCCATTACAGATGGACGCATCGACGATCCCTCCAAATGAGCCTTCACCACGGCCCCCAGCAGTCAAAGCAGCTCCCAGGCATCGCTCTGACAAAAGACCGGATCGACCGCGCAGACCAGCTCCGAAAACCCCTCCTCACGCTACACCATCGACACCTCAGACAGCACCGACTTCATCCGTTCCACCTGAACTTGCATCCCTGGGTTCCACTGCACAACAACTGGCCGAATCTGTTCGACTTATCCAAGCTCAGCAACTATTACTCATGGATTCTCAACGGGCACAAGAACAACGTCAACTCCTTCTTCAACAAGATGAACATCCACCGAATCCTACACCACAGATACCGCCACCTACACCTACACCACCACTGATCGCCACGCCTCCACCTGCACCAAAGGCCAGACCCACCGAACCGGACGTTCAGGACCATCGCATTGTCCCAGCTCCAACCATCGCTCCTCCTCACCAACCACACGGTCCACCACCACCAACACGCCGACCACGATCCAGAACTCCAAGATCACGTTCCCATCGACCTTCTGTACATTCCTATCGCCTTCGCCATTCTCCTCCACGTACAGAGCGACCTCGTTCTCCTCTCCCTCGTCATCGATCATCTACGAAACCCGACAAGAGCCGCAGAACACCATCTCCATACAGACGACGCTCACCACCACGACGCCGCTCTCCTGTGGTCCCTCGACGTCACCGCTCCCATCCACGCCCACGCTCCGCGACACCACGTCACCAATCCCGAGGCCGTGAAGTCATACTTCGACCTGCTGCAAACCCATCCAATCCGAACTACATTCCTACTCCTGATGCTGATGACACCTGGGGTACATGGAACGAAAGCCACTACAACGACGCCTACGACCACCACACTGCTCGACCCAATTCTCCTACTGCTCCACCACCATCGGAACCACAAACCAACCCACCAACCCACACTTCAGCACCACTCGGCGCGGTGTCCTTCCGAGTTCCGGACGGCGACAGTGAAAATTCTGAGGTTGCTGATACCATTTCGCTCACCAAGTTTGACACGAATGACATCGACCTCGATGAAATGGTGGCGGCGGCCAATGACCCCCATAGAGTTCGATGCCTGACCGAGCTTGGCCCCGATCATGTTGTTCCTCTACGCCAATCATTGACCCGGCTATCTTGCAGCTCTTCAACCAGTTTGTGGACGCGATGTTCGAACAGTTGGCTAAACCATACCGCACCGTCAACAACCATCGTATTTGGATCAAAGCAAGCCAAGCCACCGTCAGGAATATTGCCAGGGCCTTTGCACAATCCGACTTACTGGACATCGAACTCGCAAGGCAAACACAAGCCTTCTACATTGAGCCAGAGAACTTGCTGACCATCACGGTTCCCACAGGATTGAAGAAGAAACCAATCTACCGTGGCGAACACATGGGCACCTACCTGATCTACCACAAGACAAGTTGGGAATCAGTTGCCAAAATTCTTGCTGAAGACTGCATCCGCCCGGCAACTTGGACAAAAAACGAAGCCGGCATACCGACCCAATACCCGTGTTACGGGTTCTTCGGAATGTCCTCTGAGATCGCAGACACCGACAACCTACCCGGCTATGCTGTCAGGAT
>CAMXCT020003029.1:0-56400 GCA_947184155.2 Cladocopium goreaui | reverse complement strand
CCATCTACCACTTCAGCTGCTGGGTCTACGACTTCTACCAGGTGCCAGTTGACGTGGCTGGAGCGTGAGAGCATCTGCGACGAGATTGGGCTCTACATTCAGCGAGCTCTCCTTGGTGATCATCGTGGTCCTAGTGGCCGTGACCGCATCCAGCTTGGCAGCCGGGTGTGGTTGGTGTTCAAAGACTACGAAGGCCTGGAGTACCGGCCGGTTCGGGTCTGCCGCACCTTCAGCGAGTGCCGAGACCTTGTCAAGCGAGGCCAAGACTGCGGAGATTCAGTTTTTGTGGGGCTTCCCTCTGATCGAGAGGCCTGTCGAGTCACAGCTGCAGCAGGATTCACCTGGCCCACGGGCCGCAATTGATGGATCTCATGGATGGCATGGAAGAGAGCGGGGTCCCCTTGACGGCACCTCGCTTCGTGGTGGATGGGGAGGGGGTGATTGCAACGGATTATGCCCCTCAGCTTCTGACCACCTCCTTAGGAGTGGCAATTCAGTGCATTTTGGTATCAGAGGTGGGGAATCGCTTCTTGGTAGCCTTTCCTCACCTAGTATGGCATCGGCAGCCTACAAAGAGAGTGCTGCCGCCTCAGTTCCTGAGCAAGCCGACCTTGATGGAAGTGGCCTGCTGCACGTTGGTTCAACGTGCCGAGATTGCGGAGGACGTGCTGATGAAGATTTGGGTCGGCTATGTCACTGCCGAGAACTACGGCTTGATTGTGGAGATGGAAGAGGGGGCGACGGTGGACTATCCCTTCGTCATCGACGGCGAGCGGGATTACTTGCCCTTTGCTCAGTCCTTGGTGGATGCGCTTCAAGACCACTTTGCTTTCCTGAGTGCAGAGAGCGGAGCCCCCGGAGGTCTAGGAGGTGCTGGTGTAGCAGAGCCTTCATTGCAGCCGCTGGACGTGCGGGTCGCCAATTTGGAGGACAACATCGGCAAGATTTCCAACAACATGGAGGAGCTTCTGATGGCACTACAACAGCGTGGAAGAGCTCCACGCCTGGGAGAAGGGAGAGTGACCTTCGACCCAATTCCGAAGGTTGTGGAGCCCGAGGTGAAGAGAAAGCCCAAGCCCGCAGTTGTGGGGCGATTTCCGCAACTAGATCCTTCGGTGGTTTCAGCTGCCTTGGGAGCTGGTGTGAGCGAGTCGAACCTGGAAGAGATGCAACGGCTGATTGCGGCTGGCCAGGTGGGGAGCCGCAGACTACGAGAGCCGGCTCTGAGGAGCCCTGCGAGAAGAGCAGAAAAAGATGTCTTGTCGGAGAGCGAGGACGAAGCAGAGGAGGACGACGTCGCTGGTGGTTCAGTCGACGCATCTTCACCGCCCTCAGTCGAGGCTGCTGTGAGCAAGCTTACAGAATTGGTCTCATTGTTGGCAGCGGATCGTGTGAAAAAGGCGAAAGGGTCCAAGATCGACCAAGCTTTGGACAACGTTGGATCCACTACGATCTCAGAGGCTGCCGGCGGAGGTCAATTGAAGAGGGCCGCTGCAGCCAGGCGAGCCCTTCGACAAGCTCTTCAAGAAACGCCGGAGGAAATTTCCGGGGTGGTGGAGAAGCTGCTCCTCGAAGACCTGACGTCGCAGACTCAAGCTCATGGGATGCCAGGAATCAGCTTCAATGCCAGGGCTTGGGTCGAGCATCGGAGCAGAATCTCTTCTTCGTACAAGACCTCAGCACATGTCGCTTGGTCGGCTGCTGGCATTCTCGACAACTTGGTGAAGGGGCGAGTGGCTCAAGCACGAGCTCAAGCAGGACTTCTGCTACTGCAGCTCGACCAAGTAGCTATAGACCGAGGGTCATGGAGTCTGGCGGCCGAGTTGGCCCTAGAGCAAGGCCCCCCTTTGGCCTCGCTGGCGATGCACAGCCTGCCGAATGTGGGCGAGGGCGAAAGCCCCTTTTCTCGCCTCTTGGATCCGAGATGGTCGGAGGTCATGTTGAGCCACCTCAAGGATGCCGAGGACTATGTGCAGAAAAGGCGCAGCCTGGGCAAAAAGCTGGGGGCCGACGAGAGTCACGCCGAGCCCTCCAAACCCAAGCCGAAAGCGAAAGCGAAGGGAAAGGGGCAAGAGCCCCAAGATGCATGAAGTATGAGGGCGAGCCGCCGGCTGTGTGCCCTGATGGTCTGGTTGAAGGCGACACGAAGAAGGTCGTCATCCCTGGCAGCAGGGCTCCTACAGTCAAAGTTCCTGGTTTGCTCAATTCGATGCTACGTTTGTTGCTGAAGTATACCGACAAGCTTAGCGGGTTTTTGCACTCTTTCCTCAGCAATGAGCCGCAGCTCCGTGCAGGAGCTTCTTCGCTGGGTCCTCTCTGGCCACTGCCTGTGCCCTACCCTGAAGTTTTTGGGCATGGTCCTGCTTTCAGGTCGTCTTGGAGAAAAAGGCGAGTGGCTTTGCAGGTTGTAGTGCTCAACTGGCTCTATTTGGGGCGACCTGCAGTTTGTCCAGGCAATTTGTGGCTGGGGCAGCCTTTGTCTAGGAGGCAATGGTGTCGTGTGAAGAACTTGGAGAACCTTAGCGAAGATGGGAATTCAGTTTTTGAAGTCGATGCTGAGCTCATGGCTCGTGCGGCCACCAAAGCTGAGGCTGCGTCCGATCAGTTGGATGCTCTGCACAGGGCTTTGCTTGGCACGACTTTTGGTGGTGCTGCGCCCTATGGTGGGGTGACTAGCTCTGCATCTCATGTGCGGCGAGAAAATGAAGATGAGGAGTGGAGCGGCTTAGCAGGACTGTTTGGTGCTTTTGAAGGGTCTCTTTCTGGTGATGGTTTTGTTATCGCCAAGCCTATTCAAGCAGATCGGATTCAATTTGTCGGAAGTCCTCAATTTGATCCCCTCCCTTTTTTTGATGATGTCACTGCAAAAGCCTATTCTCGTCCTCTTGATTGTGTTCGTGAAGAACCGGGCGTGAGCCCTCCTAAAGTTAGCGTGCATGCTACCGCCTTGGAGCGGAACAAGTTGTTTAAGAAAATGGTCGCTGGCAATCGACTTGTACATGTCCCTGCAGACGTGGTTCGAAAGGGCATTTTTAGCGGGTTGTTCAGTGTGCCAAAAGACCTGGAAAAAGATAGGCTCATACTTGATGCACGGCCTCCCAACACCCTTGAATATGTTCTCAGCACATGGACAAGCACCATGAGCTCGGCAACAGCTCTTACTGGTATTGAACTTGAAGCTGATCAGAGCCTTTTCATGTCAGGTAGAGACATTCGGGACTTTTTCTATCAATTTAAAGTAGGAGCCCAGCGAGCTCGGCGCAATGTGCTTTCCGGCCTGCTCAGCTGCAACGACTTGGAGTTCATTTTTGGGCGTCCTTTTGCTGAGCCGGGCTATGTGGCACTGAACACCATGGCCATGGGGGATTGTAACGCCTGCGAGTTTGCTCAGGGATCTCACCTTCAATTAGTTCTGGAGTGCGAAGGAGCCAAGCCTGAAGAGGTCATCATGATGCATCAGCCCTTTCCACGAGGGCTATTATCGGTTGGTGTCATCATTGATGACTTGGTCTGCTTTGAGAAGGTCCTGACCGCGGACATAGAACGAGTGCGAGCTGAAGGCTCTGAGTTGGACAAGCGCATGAAGGTTATCATGGCGAAGTACGACGAGGTTGGCCTACCGACTAACCCCAAGAAAGCTTTTGACAATGCAGTTTTGAGCTCCTTCTGGGGGATCCAAATTGATGGCTCAAAGGGCTTGATGCGGAGCAATGAGAGCCGTGTGTGGCCGCTCCTGCTGATTGGCTGCAGGGTCGTTAGCCTGGGCTTGTGCAGTGTAGGCCTTTTGAGGTCGCTGGCAGGGTCTTTTATCTCAGTGCTTTCTCTGCGGAGGAGGATGCTTTCAGCTATGAATTTAATCTTCGATGCGATCACAGCTTCGAGGGATGATGCTCAAATCATCAGGTTGTCTGGTGCGCTGAAGGACGAGCTCTTTACTGTCTTGACTTTGTGCACCTTGGCCGTGGTGAATTTTCGAGCTGCCACCCTGAGCACGCTACGTGCTACTGATGCCTCTGACTGGGGAATGGCTGCGGTTTCGACCACGCTCCCTAAAAATGTGGCCAGGCAAGCTCAGCGTCTGGGGCTCAGCAAGTCCATGTGGACGCGTCTGCTGCCACCAGGGAAGGCATGGTTACGTGTGAAGATGATGCTTCCTCCTGAAGAAGAACTACCTGGTGAAGATGACGTGTTTGACGTTCACCCTTTTTGGGAGCAACTTGCTAGATCCCTGCCTTATTCAGAAGAGTGGCGAAAGCAACATCCCCGAGCGGTTCATGTCAACATTGGGGAAGTCAGAGCCCTGCTTTTGGAAGAGAGCAGACTGGCTGCCAAGCACATCTCTGTGCGGGTTGCCTATGCCTTGGACTCGCAAGTCGCCCTGGGGTCTTTGGTGAAAGGAAGGGCCTCTTCGAAGGCTATCAATGCTGAGCTGGTGAAGTCCATCCCCAATGTGATCGGTAGCGACATGTATGGAGCCTATGGTTACTGGCCCTCGAAACTCAATCGGGCCGATGGACCAACGCGGCATGCTCTACCTGCAGAACCAGATGAGCCGCTACCTTGGTGGTGGGATGAAGTGTCCGAAGGGAACTACGAACTTTTTGACGCCTGGTTGGAGCAAGTGCAAGAGCAAGTCTCCTGTGCTGCGGCCGCGCCGCCACTCCGGCGTCTTGGTGATCCTGTTGAGCTGAAGACTGGTCGCCGAGAGGCTTGGGAGAAATTCGTTGGTTTCCGCCGTGGAAAAAAGGCTGCTGAGCCGGACGTGCAGGGCTCTTTGCATGTGGTAGACCAAGGCTGCACTCTTTCCGCTGAAGCTATAGAGATTCTGAAGTCCTTCGGCGACAAGCAGGTTCTTTTTGCCTCTGGAGACAAAACCTTTAGGCACCCTGGTGCCTTGGACCTCTACTCCGGGGTTGGCGGTGTCGCACGTTTTTTGGTAAAGCACGGTGCGCCCTGGGTGGTCTGTTTTGAGATTCAGAGATCAGCTAGCGAAGATGTGTTAGAAGCAGGGAACCAACAGAAGATCCTCAGGCTCATTCAGCTGAAGGCGGTTAAAGTGGTGGGATCTGCTTTGGTTTGTAGGTCTTTCTCCATGGCTGTGACTCCGGCCGTGCGGTCGCCCCAGTTTCCTCGCGGAGTGCCATGGATGTCGCCGGCTATGAAGATCAAAGTGTCGGAGGGCAACAAGATGGGCGATTTCCAGGTTGAAGTTTTGGCAGCTTGTGAGGCTAATGAGCCTCCTACCTTGTTTTGGTTTGAGAACCCTGACAGCAGCTACCTTTGGAGACAACCTAGACTCAAGAGGCGATTTGCCTCACCTGCGTCTCATGAGCTTTGCAGAGTTGACTTCTGCAGGTTTGGCACTGCGTGGAGGAAAAGAACAAGGGTCGCAACTAACATAGAAGGGCTTCGTGGTTTGCGCATGCTTTGTGTTTGCACGCAAGGACACGTTCAGCTTCGTGGACAGCATCCCACCTTGAAGAAGCCCTGGACTGCAGTTGCTCAGCCCTATCCACGAGGTTTCTCTAAGCTGTTGGGCAGTGCAATTGTGTCTGCTTGCAATTGGAGCCGCCGCCTGAACATAGGCGCCTGTGCACGCGCCGGCAGCTTGAGGATTGGAGAGGCCAAGAACCCTGGGCCACGAGGTTTGAGAGCTGCTCGCGGCTTTTCTTTGGAGGAGGCACCGGTCCAAACTTGGACATCCCTGCGGATTGGAGAAAGAAGATGGCAGCTCTTTTTGGATTGGTGTTCGCAAACTATTTCAGGCGACATCTTGCAGCTCTTCCTCATGGTCCCTCTCTTCTTGGCTCATGCTATTAGGCGCTATGGCGACGTTGATTTTAGTGGTGGAGGCTCCTTGATGTATTTTAGGCACTTGGTTTTGACTGCTCAGCGAAAGGTGCCAACCCTGAAGCCGTATGCCTCCATTTGCTGGGACCTTGCTTCGCGCTGGGAGAAGGTTGAACCGACTCAGCACAGGCCTCCTGTTCCTGAAATTGTGATGCAAGCTTTGGTTGCTTTGAGTTGGCAGTTAGGGTGGCTTAGATGGAGCTCGGTGACGCTGCTCTGTTTCCATGGAGTTGCTCGAGTTGGTGAAGTTCTGAAGTGCAAACGGAGCGATTTGCTCCTGCCCATAGATATGATGTTTGAGAGCGATTCTGCTTTCTTGCTGTTAAGGCAAACCAAAACAATGTACAGACAAAATGCACGGGTGCAGCACTTGAAGATTTCTTCTGTGTTCGTGGTGCACTTGCTCACTTTAGTTTTTTCGTGATGCTGGTCGAGATGAGCAGCTTTTTCACGGCTCCCCGCATGTGTACAGGTTGCGATGGGACTACCTGCTTAAGCTTCTGAAAGTGCCGCGAGATCTCCTTGTGACACCTGGTGGTCTTCGTGGCGGTGGTGCTGTTTCTTGGTATAGACGAGGAGGCAACATAACTGACCTCCTGTGGGCCATGCGGCTGAAGAACATCTCCACTCTTGAAAGCTATTTGCAGGAAGTCTCTGCGATTTCCCTTTTGACTGACTTGGATGCAGAGTCTAAGCACTCCATCCGGTGCGCTGCTTCCATCTACTGGCACTTGGACCACTGTTTGGGGTGAAGACAACGCTTTGCCTTGTGTGCCTGCTTGGGCTCACGTCCTTTTACCCAAGTCGCCTCTCTTGAAGGTGGAAGAGGTTTGGAGCTGGCAGCCATCCGTTTGGCTACATTTCATTTTGGGCTCCACGCCTTTCTGGTTTGGATGATGAAATTTTGAGCCAGCCGATGCTTCTGATGCCTGCAACCTCACGAAACCTTCTGGCGCTGTGGAAAAAGCGCCATTGCTTCTTGTGGGCAGCGTCGAGATGGAGGATAACATGGTGCCACATGTTTTCATCCCTCACGGCTGCAGAAATCTCTCGGCCCTAACCCTCCTCCCCAGCTAGCTGCACTTGGAAGAGGTTTGGAGCTGGCAGCCATCCGTTTGGCTACATTTCATTTTGGGCTCCACGCCTTTCTGGTTTGGATGATGAAATTTTGAGCCAGCCGATGCTTCTGATGCCTGCAACCTCACGAAACCTTCTGGCGCTGTGGAAAAAGCGCCATTGCTTCTTGTGGGCAGCGTCGAGATGGAGGATAACATGGTGCCACATGTTTTCATCCCTCACGGCTGCAGAAATCTCTCGGCCCTAACCCTCCTCCCCAGCTAGCTGCACTTGGAAGAGGTTTGGAGCTGGCAGCCATCCGTTTGGCTACATTTCATTTTGGGCTCCACGCCTTTCTGGTTTGGATGATGAAATTTTGAGCCAGCCGATGCTTCTGATGCCTGCAACCTCACGAAACCTTCTGGCGCTGTGGAAAAAGCGCCATTGCTTCTTGTGGGCAGCGTCGAGATGGAGGATAACATATATATATATATATTGTTGATATCATATTTACATCTAATTAGTTGGTAAGTTGTTTTAGATTTATCCTTTATTTGAATCTCTTCTTTTGGAACACCGAGGTTGATCCACCTCTCCAAGTTCGCGGAGAGCTGCTGCCTTTGGGAAATCGTCTCTTGGCCTTTTGGGCCGATCAGGTGCCACATGAGGTTCTGCCTCCACGCAAAGGCGCGCTGAGCGAAGGTGGACATCGGTAGACCCGCTAGACCGTTTTTGCTCGATTTGTTGGATGTGGTCGCCTGGTATAGAATATGGTTAAATACAATTTTGGATAATTTTGGATAATTTTGAAAGACAATTCCAGAGATATAGTTTAGTTCATAGTGAGTTTCCACAATAGATTCTTAATGTGATTAAAACCATTTGGGCATTGTTTTTTTTTTAGATGATGAAATGTAGGTAAAAACGAGTTGCGTGGGATGTTGCGTAGGCTGATCAAGTGTGTTTTGCAGTGCGGTGTAGGCTGCGTAGGCGGCGTAGGCTCTTTGCGTAAGCGCTTGCTGATTTTAGGCGTAGCCAAGATTGTGTGGGCTGCGCTGCAAGTGGCTGACTTCTGCACATGCGGTCAAAAACCTTTCGTAGGTGCTCGCATACTGTAGGCGTCTTTTAGATATATGTGCCTCCGCGCGCGTAGGCTACTTTCCACACGGCGTAGGCCCGCATTCACATTGCGTAAGTACCCGAAGTTAGTGTATAGGACCCAAACACCGTCAAACTCAGAATTTCAGAGCTTGGTGGGTCTAGGGAGTTGCACCTGTGCCGGTGCTTTGCTCTCACTTTGAACTCTGTATCAGATATTGTAGATGAGCGCCGATGCAAGGACAAAGTAAACACGTCGCGTCGCGATCACTTACATTTTGTTTTGACTGGATGTTGGAGGCTTTCTGGGCAATTATTGTTGCACCATTTTTGCTTGTTCACTTCGAAGATGCAGACTCAAGCACCGTGCTTCAGCAATATCATGATTCGCAAGATTTCTCAGGGGATTTTTTCATCTCTGTGCAGATCGTTTTGCGTGTACTTTCTGGTATTTGGACCGTGATGTTGATCCGCTCCTCGGCCCAAATTGGTTCACTGATTCTCTTCAGAGCTCACACTGAAGCCTGGGCGGCAGCCTGAGTGATATTATGATACACGGGCTACAACTCTGCACAGAAACGCTGAACAAATTTTAACTATATAAACATTGTCCATGCAGAGCTTAGGTCATCCGTAGGTTTCGAGAAAGCCCCAGCGACTCAAGCTGCCGCTGCTGCTGGCTCTGTCTTCCTGGATTGAGCATGGTAGGTTGACCTACGTTGCTACCTTGCTGCCTGAATGCTGCCTGCAAGAGTGAAAAGCAGTGACTATAGGACATAGGTCATCAAAGGTCCTTATCGAAGACGTTTGAATACATTTGAGCCCTTGCTCTTGAGCGCCTGAAAAAGGCGCAAAAAGGCGAGGCATCGCGTGTTTGTGACTCGCTCGCTTTCACTTTTTGAAGGACCCGTGAAAAGTGTTTGATTGAGACATATTAAGACGTCCAGCCTTTGACAGCCAAAGATTTGCAAACAAAAGGCGGGAAAAAGTGCTTCCATGGTTCACTGCTCTCCTTGCCAAAGAAGATGGTGAGTTTGGCAGTGTTGATTGATGTTGATTGTGGTTCGCTCAAATCCTTTGCAGGCCGCAGAGAATCGATGCGACCACACTGAATTTCGCATAACAAAAAGTATCAAACTCGAAGTTTCCTGTATCATCCTGTATCTATTTGCGACATTTGTGATAGAAATTGCTCTAAGCCCTGTGCAGCAAGGAAGCATCTGGTGGATGAACCAGCCACAGAATAGCCCAAACAGCCGTAAACTTGACGCCGAAATGACCCCCATGCGCATCACACAACGGCAGATCCGAAGTCTGGACATCTTGCATTACTAAGAACACTAAGTAATACTACTACGTTGTGATAGCTTGTGTCATTGCGGGCATCCCTTTTGATGGTAGCGTTGGCTTGCCATGCGATGATTGTGGCCGGTGGGCACAACTGGTGCTCGTGAAGAGAATGCAGAGAAGTATTGGGGAGCAGAACCAGGCTGCCACATGCTATAGTTTGATGATGTTTGATGTTTTGGTGTGTTGCATGCCAACGTTGTGACACTGAGCATCCTATGTCATTGATAGGGATTGCCAGGTTTACGCCCTTTTCATTGCATGATGATTGCTTAAAAATTATATTAACAAAGCAGATATGCAAGTTCTTTGTGTTTAAGATGATGCTCCTGTCCCAGTTTTCACGCTGGAGTGTTGGTAAAAAGATCAGAAGAAGTGGTGTTGCATGTTGTTGCCATTGTCACGAAAGCTAGCTTCTGCTAGCTGAAGTCCCTCTTGCTTTAGCAAGGTATTGGGGGGGCTGGAATCTCCATTCGCATGAAACTTCATAGTTGACTACCACCCCCACGGACCCCCCGGGGACGCCGTCGGCATGGCGCCTCCGGCAGCAAAATAGGGAGCATCCGCATCCTCAGCATCATTGGCGTCGTCAATAATATTCAATAATCACTAATCATGCTTCAAGTCACTGGTGCAGCGTCACTCACTATCGGCATGTTCATGGCGAGCCCTAAAACGTAGCTTCATTTTTGTTCATTTTGAACCTTCAGATGTAGTTTGATGTTTCCAGTCAGTTCTCACAATGGCAAGCTTGCCTTGGAAATAATATTCCTTCATACAGATGAGTTTGCAAAGATCCTTCCAGAGCAATTGCACTGGCGTGCTTCTGCATTTTGTCCTCATGGCATCCTACCTAGCCGCGCTTCCAAAATCTTCTTTTCTTGCAACTTCTAAGCCTTGAAAGGCCCACTCCGATGCTGAAGGTGGACCCTTGGATCTTCTTCGGTGTTTAGTGACCGCCGCGCTACTGAGTGGGAGTTTCCTCACTATGTTCAAGCGCGTGATATATAGAATGGGCTATCGCCCGGGTGCCGCCGACCCTTCAAAAAGGGGGGTTGGTGAGGTTAGACTTTTAGCAGAGGCTCAACAAGCCACCAAGGCTTGGAACCCTGGCCACATGGCATGGTGCTACTCCATCCTATGTAACCCTGCCTGCCGCATCCTGCTCAAACATGTTCAAACGGTAAGCGAACCGCTCTTTTGCGATAGACCTGAGTCGAACGCCGCAGCGCCAGCGACACCCTGCGAGCGCAACCATGGACCCTGTGCAGACGGCAAAGTTTGAGGGATAGGTCCAATACTGGGAACACCTTAGGAAATCATGGGTAAATAACGGGGGTGCCTGGTCGAAGTTGCCACGCACGGGTGTAGGGGTTTGAAGCTTGGCAAACGGCAGGCTTGAACGCCCTTAACAACAGAGGGCTGTGGCCTGAGTGCCTGGTCGAAGCTGCAACAGAGGGCTGTGGCCTGACTGCGTGGTCGAAGCTGCCACGGAGCCTTGCAAAAGTTCCACACCTACGGTGGTCCCAGGCGCCGCCCTGCCTTGGCGAAGGCCGGGGTCGGCGGATTATATAGTGGTCTATTCATATGTGATATTGATCCCCCTTCAATGTGCCCCGTTCATTCTATACCAAGACAATGGAAAGCCTTGTCTTGGACACAATATCCCTTACTTAATACAGATGAGTTTGCGAGCATACTCGGTGTTTTCATGCCAAGCTCCCGGTAGCTTTCGTCACTGACCCCTGGGTGAAGTTGCCTTGCTCAAGGTTGCCTCCAGCAGAAGTTTTTCAGGCGCTACCAGCCTCTGTCGCCCAGGCGAACTTTCTGTAAGGATGCTGTGCATTTGCTCATTGTACAACATTCTATACAACCGTCAAAATGGAGATCACCAACCAAACAAGGGTAATTGTCACATTTGTCACCGTCGTGGTTTACAGTGGAATGCTAAAGTCGTGCCTAAATTTGGAAATCATCGTAAATAGCTGGGGAGCACTTGATTTGAAAAGTCGTGCCTTTTTAGTAAAACGCATAGGAATTGCAATGTTTAGTTGGATTTGGTCTTTGGAATAGTTTTTGTTAATAAATCTTGCGTTTAGGTTGTGTTTAGCATCAAGAGTACCTTTTCCATATTGTTAATAAATCTTGCGTTTAGGTTGTGTTTAGCATCAAGAGTAACCTTTTCCATACCAAGTCAAACTGGATGTGAGTGTAGCGATGAGTTGGTGTTTCTATCTTTTTCTTTCCAGTGTGCTGCGGCAGCCATTTTCACTTTTCACCGCGTGCTCAACGCGGCATTGTGGCACTTCAGCGTGTTGCTTGAGATGGAGGTGAGAAGGGTCATTGTTGTGTCTTCGTGCCGGTTTTAGTTTCTTATGTGGTTCCGCAGGCGGGGGGGCAGAGAGCCTTTCTTGTTATTTTTTGACGTCGTTTGCTACGTCGTTCGGACGTCGTTCGGCACGTCGTGGTTTCAAAAATAGGAAACCTATAGGAGAGGTTGGTTGTTGTGAATCACGGATGGCAGAGCGAAGCCACTGATGGACCGAGAGCAGCAAAGCGAAAAGAGTCAGCAAAGGGAAAAAAAGTCAGCGGACCGAAGCGGCAAGTATTTCTCAACCCCAGAAACATGAACGGTAGAATGCAACTGTAGACGGATTTTTGCGAACATTTGATTTTCCCAAGTGTGGAAACATTCTTCTTATACATACGCGATTCCATGGTGTTTTAAGATTTGGGCATGACTTAGGCATGAGTTTCTTGAAACAACGATTCCATGGTGATTTACTGGCAAGTTTTGACCCAGGCATGAGTTAGGCATGAGTTTGTCGTTTGACTGTAGGAGTTTTTCGCCCGTCTCATGGCCCGTGTTTGCTGGGATGGGTGGCCCAAGTTGGGTTGTTGTTTGGACCGTATTGGTGCAATTGTGTGCAAGAATCAGGCGTTGAAGATCTTGAAGGTTGTTCCACACACACACAAATGCAGAGACAGAGCGCTTGGAGAGTTGTTCTTGGCTGTTGTTGGCTCAAGTTTCGATTGATTTGGAGCAATAGATCTGTATGGATGAAATAGATATGGCGGCTGAAGAGATAGATGACACATTCGGTGATGGCCTGGACCACGAGGATTTTGAGAAGCTGCCATGCTCTTGGACCTATGTAGTAGTCTGCATATTCATGCCCTCCTTGACTGGCCAGCTAAACGTTATACTCACTCCTGCTTACACGCTCCATTATGAAGAAATGGGTTGGCCACTTACGCGGGCAGGCGCAGCGTTTAGCATTGGGTGTGGTTCGCGTTCTCTTGTGCAGCAAATTGTGCTACGTGCCGGATACTGGATCGCTGTGCCCCTGTGCATGGTCCACTTGGCAATCGTCATATTGGCCCTGATCTACACTACAAGCGAGTGGGCTGTGTTTGGGCAGATCGTAGCTGTGTGGAGCATTGACCCATCCTGTGCCATCGAAGGCATAGCATTTGATTGCTTTGGTGCTTCAGAAGTCCAAGCCAAACAGGCGAGTTCAACGGCACTGTCTGTGTCAACAATTAGTGTAGCTCTCTCCTGTACCATCGGTGGGCTTATCTATGATGCAACCGGCTGGACGGGTGTCACAGCATATCACTGTGCTCTTGAAGGCCTTCTCGTCCTCTTGTTGTCTCTTCAGCCGGCATGTCGAAAGTCATTCATGGAGGTCTTCTTCCCTCAGAAAGATCCAGAGGTGGAAGCAGCTGAGGATCAGACGGAAACTAGTGGAGAGATGGTCTTCAAACAGGTGGTCCCAGGACAGGCTCAAGCCGTGCAGTTGCCTGGTGCCACTGAAGAGCTTCATCTTGAGGAGGTGGAGGATGAAATCCAGGATGAAAACGCGAAGGCGTCGCTCAGCCGAAAGAGCGACCAGGACGACCAGTCACCTGGCCAAAATATGCCAAAATGGGAGACACTGGGAATTTGTTGTTGCACAGTAGTAATGTATGCACTAGCTTTTCACCCCTCCATACTGTGTTGCACTGGCTCAAGAAATGTGCACTGCGTGCAGGGTGTAGTATCTGTTATTATTGTGGCACTTAGCGGTTTCTAACCCGTTTCTACAGGTTATCAGCCGTATCGCCAAAGGTGATTTGGCTGGTTTCCTTTGTCTCACACTTTTCGCCGTCCCTCCCATCTCCGCCATGTCTACACCCCCAGCGTTACCTGCCCCGGGCGGGAACGCCACGGCTGCTTTAGCATTGGCGAACACATCACAACCGGAGGAAATGGTGATCCACTCAGGTGCGGCTACGACGACAGAAGGTGATATGAGTTACTTGGATGAAGAGTTTGACCCATGCCGCCAAGATCCACGCAGGAACATGCCAGGTGTCGTTGACTCAAATGTTGAAATCAGTCAACTCAATACCATCAACTTTAACACTGTTGATCAGCGTACCGCCAATTTGGCAGTGATACAACAGGGTATTGATCGAACCTGGCAAACCAACTTATGGCTGCTCAACAGCAGGCATTACAGAGTGAGGCAAACGTGCGCCACTCTGAGGTCATGGAACGTCAACGCATGGAGCTTGTGAGTGAAGCTCGAGATCAACTTGCAAGCGTCGAACAACAAGCAGCCGAAGAAATATCCAGGAAAAACCTTTTGTTGAACGAGCAGGCCGCCCAGGCGATGAGTGAGCAGAAGTCTGCTCAACTGCAAGTCACAGCGCAGGATCATCGCATCAGGGAACTGAGTGCCGAACTGACTCACGTGGTCAACAGTGCAGGTGTTTTGACATCGTCTGCGGAGAAGTCCAACGCTGATCTGCAGGAAGCACGTTCGGAACTTGCAGAGTACCGCACTCAGATTGATGCAATGAATCAACACGCTTTGAACATGCATAAGCTGGCCGAATCTCAGAAGAAGGACTTCGAGGCGGAGATTGAGAAGCTTCGGAAGGAGCAGAGAGAGCTCATCCGGAATTTAAAGTCTCAACCTCTGGAGGGAACTCCTGGACTTATGATTCACTATGGCTCAGGGAAACCCATTCCACAATCCTCGAAGCCCAAGGGTCCAACCATTGTAGAGTTAGCTTCGGGAAGCAAGAAGCCTCAGCATTCATCAGATGCTGACGACGAGCATTTTCAGGCAGAATCTTTGAAGCCACCGGGACTCCCCGGCGGTGGACCTCCAGGAGATGACGATGGTGATGATGACCATGACGACAAGAGAGGTCGCAAAGACAAGAAAGACAGGAAGAAGGACCGCAAAACTAGTCGTGGCCGCTCGCGACGACGACGGCGAAGAGATCCTTCATCCTCACCTTCTTCATCATCGACATCCCCTACGACATCAAGTTCGGATTCTGAGAGTTCCTTTGCACGAAAGGTCAAAAGGGCCTTGGAGCGTTCTAGGACTAGTGATACTAAGGCCAAAGAGTCTGATAGGATCCTCGTACCTAAGTTCCCTCAACCCGAAAATTATAGGAATTGGAGAATCCGAGTAAGGGATGCCATAATTGCTGCTTCTGCTAAACCCGACCTAGCCTTTCAGTGGGTGGAGGAAGTGTTCAGGACAGATCAGTCTGTCGATGCCTTGAAGGACTCAGGTAAATTCGTGACCCTGGACGCAAAGCTCATGTCTTCGCTTACCAACATCTGCGAAGGGGACTTTGCACGGCAACTTGACATCTTTAAAGAAGAACAAGCCAAATCAGGGACACCAGCTAGGGGACGTCAAGCATTGCTCATGATTCATAAACACTTTAGCACAAGTAGGAAGCATGGTGCAGTGTACGACATTGAGGACCTCATGGCTGTTACCTTGGTCAATGATGATCTCAGAGGTTTCATCACCCGATGGGACGCTGTGATCGCTGGAATGACTTCCGAGCCTGACATGATGTGGAAGCAAGCCTACTTTCACAACGCCATCAAGAACTTCAAGCCTCTCTCTCATGATCTGGCTGTGTATGATCGCACACCGGAGGGGGAACCCAACCGCTCTTATGATTTTCTCATGAAAGCTGCAAGGGACTACCTTGAGAGGAGACGTCTTGAGAAGATGCGCCAGGCAACTAAGAAGTCTGTTTCAGGCAAAAGAGATGCAACGCCAGCACCCACGAGGCCTACATCCACGGGAAAGCCCACTGGCATTTGCTATGACTTCCAGGCTGGCAAGTGTACCAGGGGAAAGGATTGCCGATACCGACATGAAAAGGCAGACAAAGGCAAAGGCGGAGGTAAGAAAGGCAAGTCTAGGTCCAAGTCAAGGGGCGATGGTCGTTCTTTGTCTCCAGGATCTAGGAACCAGGTGTGTAAGTTTTGGAAGGCAGGTAAGTGTCAACGAGGTAATGACTGTGCTTTCCAACACCCACCAAAGCCTGCAGCTGCATCTACAAAAGATGACAAGCGTGGAAAGAGCCAGAAAAAGAAGAAGAAGAACAGAAAGAAGAAGGGCGATCGCTCCAGATCGTCGAGTCGAGGTTCCAATTCCTCGAGAGGCTCTCAGAGTCTCAAGGACAAAGGGGGAAAACCATCTTCCTCTGGCTCAGCTGCAGTATGCCTGATGCGCGCTCTGATGATGGTCGCAGTCGTCAACCCTTCGACCAGCACTCATCGCGTGCCGGAAGGCATCGCCTCTCCGCATTGTTTCAACCAGCATTTTGCTATGCCAGTTACACCCAATCGCACTGTTTCATTTGGGGGCAACGATGAAATCTTCGAAGTTCCCATCGAGCAAAATTGTAATTTATATCCGTGCCAAGCCAAACAAAGAACTTTCAATCCAGTTCGCATCACCAAGGACGATCGTACTCGTAAAGATACGATCGAAGCACGTGAAAGTGATGCCATACTTGCAGCACAGATGTTGCAATCAGCTGTCTTTCGGGAGTTGCATGGTAAGCTTTGCAAATGCAGCTTTGAATGTGACAGTGATATCGGCTGTCGCCACTGCATCCGTTCCGACCTGAATGCCCTGCCAGGACATATGCCGTCCCAGCAGCGTAACGCATCCGCTGAGATAGCATGGATTGCTGACACCGGTAGTGCACAGGACTTAGTTTGCAGCAGGATGATTCCCGATGACATCGTGTATCACTCTCATGAACCCCTTGAATTAATCACTGCAAATGGTTCCCAATCAGCTGACCAACAAGCTTCTGTTCACATTGATTGCATCGATAAAGAAGTTCATCCATATGTTCTTCCTGATACCCCGGCTGTAATATCGGTAGGGATGAGATGTATTCAAGACGGATGGGACTTTGTTTGGAAAAGCTTTAGTCGCCCATATTTCAAGAAGAAAGATGGAACTAAGATCAAACTTGAAGTCAAAGATTTTGTTCCTTATCTACCATCCAGAGATGGCCAGGTACCCGCTGCAGTAGGGATTCCGTTTTCATGGAACTCCGCTGCCGGGAACGGCAAGCCCATCATCTCACCTGTTCGAAGGTCTCGCATGTCAGTCGTCGGTGCCGAGTCCGATGATGAAGTCGAGGAGGTCGAAGTACCTTACGAGGCTTCCATCGCTGATGACGATGAAATTCCCGGACAAGCTATCGACGACCTCGAAGAATTCTTTCCTGGTGAACTTGCACCCGGGCCGCCAGCAGCCATGACACCAGACGTTGTCGAAGGTTCGGAAGATGAAGCCGAAGCTCCTGAAGAACCAGTTGACGGTCGACTTCAGTTGCCTGAACCAAAACCAGTTGATCGCGGTGAAGCTGCACTTCGAGATGAGGCCAGGACCCTTAGGCACATGATGACACACACCCCGAAGAATCCTTTTTGTGAAACATGCAAGTGTGCAAAGATGTACAAACCTACCAAACGTAGCAAAGGGGAATCTTTGACTGTGGAATCCAACAAGTTTGGGGATCACATCACTGGGGATCATCTCGTGACTAGGGATGCCAACGAACAATCAATCGATGGTGATAGAGTTGCAATGGTCATGAAAGATGTCGCTACGAATTTTCGTTGGATCTATCCTTCAGCTAGAAGTCATGCCAAGGATTGTGTTTTAGCTTTTAGGCATTTCATTGCACCTGGTGAAGAAGTCGGAGTGTTCTATTCCGATGCTGCACCATCCATCAAGCTCGCTTGTCGGGAAGTTGGGTGGAGACAGAATACTAGTGTTGCTTATGTCTCTAAGTCGAACGCAGTCGCCGAGAGGAATCTCAGGTCCGTCTTGAAGGGACTAGAGTAAACCTCGAACAGGCAGGGCTTCACCACTCCTATTGGAGTTATGCTGCACGACATTGGTGTATGGCACACAACATCCAGGACCACCCTGAAATCTTATCTCCTTGGGAGCTTCGTTTTGGGGAAAAGTTCAAGGGACCCAACATTCCTTTTGGGGCTCGCATTGACTACTGGACTGGGCCGAAACTTAAACCCAAGAAAGATTTGCGTTTTGACCCAACTTCAAATCCGGGTGTCTTTTTGGGATATGCCATGCAACCAGGTTTCGTTTGGAGAAATGAATTTCTTGTAGCATCATTGAAGGACCTTATGGAGAAGGATTTCAACGAATCTGTCCAAGTTGTTCGTGTCAATCAACTAACTGTACCCGATGGACCTTTTGTTTTCCCTTTGAAAGGAAGGTACAAGGCCATTAGGGAAGGTTTATACGATTCTCTTAGCCTTGATGCTCCACCAGACCCAAAGAAGATGGACGCTCAAACAATTGAAGACTTGGTTGCCCCAAGGAAAGCTGTTGAGCCAGGACCGGTGGAGGGCGAAGAGGAATTTGAACAATTGATGCGTGAAGCTGGACTTGAGTCTGATGACATCGAAGTGATTGACCCCAAAACTGGAAAATCAGAATTTATCTCAAAGGATGACCCTTCATACTACGATGCTAGTGGTTTTAAGGGAAGACGATATAAGGGTTCCTCCAAACCGAAGGACATTCCAACATTTCTTTGGCGGGGGGCCTCTAAAGCGGCTAGAGAAAGGGCTAAACGTGAAGCCTTGTTGAAAGAGGCAGCTGAAAAACATGATGCTGCAGTTGCCAAAGAACGTAAGTACAACAGGGTTATTGATCGTCTTGCCACTTCAGCTGTCAAAGAATCCAAGAATGCCGAACCATCAGATGATTTCATTCCCGCAATGCCAGTCACCTACAATCCGGGGGGCTCGCGTGGTGGAAACCATTGCCACAGAGACAAGCTTAAGGATCAATCAGAGCTCATGTGCTTTCATTTTTCCAATGCACTTGTGGCAAGACCCGTTGGACAGAAGGAGATCAATAACACTCCGGCTGCCCAAGCCGCACTCGATAAGGAATGGGATAACCTTGCAAGTAAGGGTGCATGGGACTACTCCACTGTAAGGGAATGGGATGATGTTTCAAGGGAAGCCATTAAGAACAAGACCAAAGTTCACGTAGGCAAGATCTTCGAGATTTGTGTCGAGAAGGGAAGTGAGCTACCGCAGGGTGACCCCATGCGCAAGTTTAAGGGTCGCACCGTTTTCCAAGGAAACAACGTGAAGGACGAGGCGGCTGATGTTGCTTTGTTCGCGGAGCTCGGAAGTTCACCGGCCAACATGGAGGCAGGAAAAGCATTGGATGCTTATGGCTCCATGCGGGGGAACCGGACATCACAGGGTGATGGTAAGCAAGCTTACACCCAGGCGTTGATGCAAGGAATTTTAACTTGGATCAGATTGCCAAGGAACCGATGGCCGAAGGAATGGATTGGTGTGTTTAAGGATCCAGTTGTTCTTCTTATTTTGGCATTGTATGGTCACCCTGATTCGGGGGGTCTATGGCAACGTCACTGTGAGAAGGCACTCTATGCAGTTGGATTTCACCCACTCTATCCTGAATGTTGGCCTTCAATGTTTTGGCATCCGAAATTGAAGTTGTTGCTTGGTGTATATGTTGATGACTTCAAGATGTCAGGACCTTCCAAAAACATTGACGAAGGGTGGAAGTTGATTTCTTCTCAGATCGACATGGATACCCCAGAAGATGCCGGCAGATACCTTGGATGTGAACATGTGTTCAAACAGAACGTCAAACTTGATGTAAGCGCTCATCCATTTGCTCATGTCTTCGATGCTAGCATCCCAGATCCTTCCAGTAAGCCAGCCAGCCCGGCCCGCCGAACAAAGGACTACTGGGAGCATATGCCAGAACTTGGAGTTTGTTGTTCATCATCACCTGCAACCTCGCAAGAAGTTCCAGGACAAGCCGAAGGACGATACATCCTTCCGGGCGGGAACGCACCGGCTAACCGTGTGTGAACCTTTCAAACCCAAGATGAACCCAAAGAATATGTTCATGATATGGGATCTCAAAACCCAACTGGACTTCCATTTTGGTGGACGGGATCAACCTACTTCGTGGACGAATCCATCAAAGAACCCTCAAAAGTTTTGGCAGCTGCTAAGAAGATAAGAGACAAGTCAGGAGCAAAGAAAGCGGCTAGGGCACAAGGATTTACTTTTCTTGATGAACTTGAGCAACATAAATCCAAGTGCATGACAAAGAATGTCAACACGGTCGAATATGATATGCGACAATTCTTACAACAATGTCTTGACCGCTACGTTGAACTAGCAGGACCAAACGTTAAGTTCAAGAAAGTGTCAACTCCTTTCCCAGATGACAAAATTGCACGTCCCATAATGGACGAAGCAGAAGCTCGGGGGGAACTCCAGCCCATAGCATCACGTGTGCTAATGAAGGTGCTGTTCGCAGCACGAATGGCTAGGTTCGATCTTCTCCGTGCTACTCAGGGTTTAGCAAGTAGGGTTACAAAATGGTCACCTGATTGCGACAAGAGTCTTCACCGATTAATGTGTTACATACACACAACCCTTGATCGTACAATGGTTGGTTTCGTTGGGGATCCACCTGAGGCTTGCAAAACATGGTTGTTTGCAGATTCAGATCATGCTGGGGAACATGACAACAGATCTACAAGTGGTTGCCTCCTCGCTTTGGTAGGACCAAACACGTTTTACCCACTCACAGCTTTTTCAAAGAAGCAGACTTCAACGGCTATGTCATCGACAGAGGCTGAAGTCACGGCGGCAAACCTTGCGTTGCGTGCTGTTGGATTACCTTCCTCCTGCCTGTGGTCAGTCATACGTCACGCGGGGGGAGATAGCACTCAACAAAAGCCGTCCCGCAGAGTGGAAACTCGTGCCAAAAACCCCAAAGAGGATTATTGGGAGCACAGTCCATTCACCAACCAAGTTACCAGAGTTCATGTCAAACCCCGAAATAAACTGTATAACCCAATTGATTCGGATTGTCCAGTGAACCTTCAGGGATTGGCAAGGCAAAGGTACACTATCATGAAAACCAAAACTGGTGATGTTGAATTTGATTTGACATGGGACTGGACGACTCCTGATGCTGACATGATCTATGATTTCGAATGGACGGGGAAAACTGTTTTCAGGATACCTGGACCAAACGAAGTTGATTATGGGGTTGAGTCACGGGAAATCAGATCTGCATTAACTGATTTTAAGTACACGGGATCTGAAAAGCGGGGGGATGAGAGTGTGTACATGGCAGGACCCGGTAGTCTTGAGGTCATTTTCCTTGAGGACAACCAAGCGACCATTCGTATTCTTGAGAGTGGTAGGTCACCGTCATTTAGGCACACCGACAAAACCCAAAGATTGAATTTGTCATGGTTGTCTGAACAGTTCAAACGAAAACATTTCAGACTTGTCTATGTTGGTTCATCGCTTCAAGCGGCAGACATCCTCACCAAGCCTTTTACCAACTCCGAGAAGTGGGAATCAGCTCTGCGATTGATGGGTATTTCATCACAGCCCCTTCCGCGGAAGGAGCCACAGAAGATGAAAGCCTGCGCAGGGGAACCTGCACCTTCAACAGTGTCGGGATCTCAGCAACGCGCAGGGGAACCTGCTTGCCCTTCAGTGGCGTCTCATAGCAGGGTACTTATTGAATTTTGTTGTGGACCTGATTCAAAGCTTGGTGATCGTTCAAGGAAGCATTCAAGAGATTGTTATGTCGTCAGATGCACAGAGGAAAGAGATGTTACATCTAGATCCAACAGAATGGACATTCGGAATGAAGTTGTTCAAGCAATTGAGAGTTCAACAGTACAACCTTGTCCAGTTTTGATTTGGATTAGCATCCCTTGCACTGGTGGCACAACATGGTCATATGTGAACTTGCAACATGAATCAGCCAAACTCAAAGTTGAATATCACCGACATGTTTTTGAAAAGATATGGTCATCAATGGTCGATTTTCTCAATCTTATTCGTCATTTGAGTCCCAAGATTGCAATTGAATGGCCAGCCCATTGCATCTACTGGAAGTTTGACCGAGTTGAAAAGTTTTGTGGAAAACATCAGCTCATTAGAGTCACATTTGATGGATGCATGGTTGGTATTGTCAACAAAGAAGGTGAGTCTATAAAGAAACCATGGGCTATTTTAACCGATTGTGATTCAATTGTCACTGCTTTTGATGGATTGTCATGTGATGGTAGTCATAACCATGTTCAAGGCAGAGGTCATGACTTGAAGGAAACTGAGTCGTATTCCTTTCAGATGACGGACATGATCCATCGAGCTTTCATTGCAGCGACCAGCTCAAAACCCGAACCGACGACTTCTATTGCACTCTGCGCTGTTTCGCTTTCTACATCATCTACCATGGCTTACTTTCGTCGCTTTCCACAAGCAGAGGTCGAGGAGGCAGACTATTCCGCTGCTGCGGATGCTGCTGGCATTCGACCCGGGGAACCGGAGTCCACTGAAGATGATTCGACTCTGGGGCCCAATGGAAAGGCGTGGTATGCGTTGACTGGGAGCATTTTTGGCTCTGTCACGCAGTGTCGTGTGGTAAACGAAGCTGATGTGATTTCGGATTTGACATCCATCATGGGGAACACTGACCATTCGCTGTTGGCCAAAGGCTACCTCCGCGACGTCAGCCCAGAAGACGCGAAGCTCCTCGACGGCGTTTCCAGCTTCTCGCTGAGAGGCATGGTATGCCCAGGGGAACCTGAGGCCAACTTCATCTTTGCCGGAGATTCTTCGATGGCACTTGTGGACATGGTCGACGGTTACGCTTCTACGCGCAGGAACATCGGCGAGTACATCAAGGAGAAGCCGGACCTCCTCCCACCAGGCCGCAAGACGGTCTGGCACGATCTCAAATGGGGTCGTGGGCTGCCTGACATCATCAAGGGCGTCGAGCACTCTCTTGAATGTTTGCAGCGGAGGGGAACCTCTCGCCCATCTATCATTGTCATCTCTTATGCTGGCAACGATATTTTTGGGAACTACGGCTTCCTTCACTGTGATTGGCTTGACAAGGAGATGGCATGCTACTCCCAAAAGCGCCGTGACGCAGCAAACGATCTCATGGAGGAAAGGGTCAATACCCATTTCTCCGCTTTGAACGACCTCGTTAAGCTGACGACACGTGCCGACGTTGGGAACATCGTCCTCATCATGCCATGGTACGGCAGGGGGTATGGGTTGCACCCCGATTTTGACCGTCAAATGATTCGCGAAGCTGAGGCTTTGAGGAAACGTGGACTCTGCGTCCTCGATGCCACGTCGCTTATCAAGTGTACTACACGATACGACGGCCAGCACATGGAGAATTCGGAGCACAACCGTCTCCAGTGCATTCGCTTCTATTCCGAAGCTGGCGCTCTCGGCTATCATCTTTTTCGACTTCGGTCGTGCAAGCCATTGATTGAGATGGCTGAGATGAAGAAGCGCCGCGAGGAATCGCTGGCCAACCCTCAACCTGAAAACAACCCTCAATGGGAAGAGATGGAAGAAGTGTTGGTCTCCATGGACGTGGACGGTTGGGAAATCTATGTGAAGGAGACCCGACCCAAAGGGCAACGGCTTCCCAATGAAGTTGACCCCGCACGTGCCCAAGTCGCACAGGCTCCTACGGTGCAGGATGATGCCACTGTGGCCCATCAAACTGGCAGCTTTTGGAGTCCGTGGATGCTGCACTGCCGGGGGAACCCGAGCACTTTGAACCGCATGAGATCAAAGAGCCGGAGGTGGATGGTGAGCTCATCGACGCCATCCTCAAGCCCTTCTTGGATCGGTTGCCTGGTGTTTCCGACGAGCGCGACATTGACGAGCCGGACGCTGACGAGGAGATTGTCTTCAGAGAACCCATCGTCGGCGGCTCAGCATCAATGTTTAGCCAGCGGAAGCTGCGCTCCCATCTGATGAACAAGATCCATGCTGTGGACTTCAGATTGGATGGTTCTGGCGTAGTGAACATCTTGGACACCGACGTCACACGTGACCCTGCCAAGCTTGAACTTCGGCAGGAATCCATGCAGCAGACCGAAGATGGTACAGTCATCATTCGTCGCTTTGACCTGACGGATGAGGAGAAGCATCGTCAGATGGAACGGGAGATCTTTGAGGAGCCCAAGACCGCCGAGGAGAAACTTCGCGCGGGTGACCCTGCTGCCACTGTCCAGATCATGTCGAAGGCCAAGTCGAAGGCGGCTTCCTCATCCGAAGCGGCATCATCTTCGAGCGGCATCGCACAGGTGATCGGGGACACTGTCAGCCAGTTCATCAAACCAAAGATGAGGGATCAGGCTACCATGATTCAGCCCAAGCCTGCTCCGCGGCTCCCAAAGGTTTCAACGGCGACGGGAACGTCTCCCATGGCGTCCCCAAAGCCCAGTCCGCCACCGACTCCGAAGAGTGCAACTGGATCCCCCAAGCCGGAGCCACCTGCACTCCCAGCGGAAGCTGCGGACCATCCTATGCCCAAAGCTTTGCCCTTTAAGGCACCGCCTGCAACGTTGACAACAACCTCACCGAGGGCACCTCCGCAGAAGTCATCGGCGCCTGCTGCTGCGTCTTCGTCGGAGCCTGCCCCGAAGATGGCCAAGAAGGAGCCGCCTATGGCCAGTGCTCCTCCCCCGGGAACGGGTGGACCTCAGCCTCCGGCTGAACCGCCCTTGCGACCAGAGGGATACCCCAAGTGGTACTTCTACTCCCCGGGAACGGGCGAGCGCAGGGAATTCATCGTTCGATGTACCGACCTGCCAGGCCTGAGGGACCTTGGAAGACTCAGTCATGATGATTTCAAATTTTCGAAGAGGGTGACCGGGCTTCTCCGTGGGTATGATCACAAATTCCTCGAGGCGCACCATCGCCATATTCCTCCTGAATTTGATGAGGAGCTGTACGTGAACTTTGAGTCCATGTACACGTACCTCCGAAAGCGGCATCGTGCTCAGCTTTCGCGACAGGACTTGTACCTGATTCTTCGAACTCAGGACAGGTTCATGTGCCGCATTCAGGCTGGAATTGTCGGGGAACTGACAACCATGGACATGCCATACCGCATCACCCACGTGAAGGCCTGCCAAGGCCATGACCAGTCGCTCATTGACAAGGTGGGGACGGCTCCATTGGTTAAGCAAATCATCTCGCTTGACTACCAGTTCACGGTCGAGGACTTGAAGAAGGGATTCTACCCCAGGGTCCCCATTTATCCTCACCTGGCGGAAGCCGAGGTCCCAGAAGAGTTTAAGGTTATTTACCATTACACTTCATGGGACTCCCTCCAGCAGATCATTTGCACGGGGATTTTTCCAGGGGCCACTTCATGCAAGGGTCATGCTTATATGACCCGCCATGCGCCTTGGGAAATCGAAGGCAAGGATCCAGGCGTCAGAACGAACAGACCGCTGTGCATCGCGATCGACACCGATTGTGCTCTGCACTATGGTCTTCGCCTGGTGGAAACCTTGGCCGGTGCACTCATCACTGAGGACTGGGTGCCCAATCATTGCCTCATCTACGCATTCGATTGCGAGAAGTCGCAATACCTTTGGGCGAATCATGGCTACAACGGCGTGAAGAAGTACCTTCGGGACAAGGCCTCCGAGAACGCCCTCACTTGGCAGGAGAACGAGGCTCGGAAGGGCACTCCCAACTACGACGAACTTGAAAGGTACGAGGTTTCGGACCTGGAGGTGTTGAAGAACATGTTCGTGAATGAGTACGACCAGTGGAAGGATGTCATCACCTTGCGACGTCCGCTCATTTACAAGGAAGTTCCGACACCATATCCTGTCGTCGATGAGTTGCTCCCGAAGTTCAAGCAAAGGCCGCTCAACTTCACCAATCTCCTTTGTGTGGCACGCAAGCCGACGGCAACTGCTGCTGGCTTCGACATCGCCCCTGACAACGCGCGGGAACGCCGTTCTGATCGTTTCGATCAGGAGGCATTTGACCCTTCCGCGGAGGGGAACCTCACGCGCTGGCGGTATGTCTCGATGTTGGCTATGCCAGAATTGACATGCCCCCGGTGCAGGAAGATCTTTCCTGAGGGGATGTTGGTGTGCCTTGCATGCGGCTTGTCGCTTGCGACTATGTCCGACATGCGCCGTGCGTGCCAGGTGTTTCGCTTGGAAGAGTTGGCGGAGAAGCTGGGCTTCGAGCTGACGTTGGACCTTCTGGGCGACGACGACGTAGCAGGCACCACCCAAGGTGCCAAGCAGATCAGATCTGCTGCGGCAGTCCTCAAAAATCACGCCCGCTCATACATGAAGCAGGCGAGGAAAGCTGGACTGACCTTGCTACAGCGTCTGGGAACGGACGCCCACTACGCCTTTAATTGTGCGGTCCAGGACCTTACACCTCGGTGTATGCATTGGATTACAGTTTTGGGCAATGTGGTGCTTCCCTCCATCAAGCGCACGCGAGAGGAGATCCGAACTGGAAAGATTCGGCAGTACAAAGCGCGTATGTGCATGGTCGCATACGAGGAGGAACAGATGAAGACGATCATTGTGGATGATCATGTCCTCATCTGGTACAAGAACCGCTTTTACAGAGCCAACCAGTTCGCGGCCGCCTATGCCTTGATTCCGGTGGCCGAGCGTTTCGAGGTCTTGAGCGTCGCCAACACGACGTTCCAATCCCTTGCGTTGTCCAAGCAGGATGTGTATGCCGACATTCTCAGCTATGTCGATAACATCTTGCGCCCCCTCACGGAGGCCAAGGACACGGAAGGCGGAAGCCGACCCCTGCCTGCAACGAAGCAGCAGAACCCAGATGTCACCAGGTCCTCGCGTCCTGGCTATGGTTCTCATCAGGGGCCCACTCATGGCTACAGTCAGCAGGAATGGAATGACTACTACAATCAGTGGACTGACCACGAGTGGGAAGAGTGGCGCCGTCGAAACCAAGGCCATCAATATCGGGATCGACGTTGGTCGGGCTATCGCTGAGGCACCGCGGAGGGGAACCTCTTGCCTGGTGGATTTATCTTCATCTGAGGCGGGGCATTTTCCTCTCATTGCACGGTGTCGCACAGCGGAAGCTGTTGCCTTTTCGGATTTAATTCGGTTAGGCGATTAGCTTCATTTCCACAGGTGGGTGAGCGATTCCACCATCATGTCCAACACAAGTGTGCTAAGTCGGAATTTTTGCCAATCTATTCAAGTTCACAAAAGTTTCATTAACGCTTTGAATGCATATAATTTGAAGCAGGCATTTGGCACTCATCTTATTCTTGCCATGATTCCTTCTTGCATAGCACACGGCTGGTAGTTGCATGAACCGCAGAGCGGAAGCTCTTGCCTTGCGAAGTTAAGGCATCTTTGAAGCATTTCTGAAAGCTTCCCTGCGGGTTCACACCAAGATTGAATTCAGCATTTTGCTTTAATTCATAACGCTTTGCTTTGGCAAGCTCCTGGGCGACCACAAGAACTTTTGTTGCCGCGTGGAAACGCTGGCCTAGTATTGGGCCAAGACCTTTTCTTTCCACCTTGCATGTTCGACCACAAGCCCAGTCGAGCCTAAAAATAAAGTTGAATGCATCCGCCCGAATTGATGTTCACTGCATCCGTTGGCCTTTGTACGTGAAGTAGAGCCGAACGATATGCATTGTCACTTTTGCTCTTGTTTGCCAACTGTTCGCACGCCTGAGGTGAAGACGAAAGTACTACGAAAGGTTAGGCTGCGCCCCGGGGGGTTTTTGTTCTTTGGGTTTGTTGTTGTTTTTGTTATAACGGCATCCCTTAACTCTGTAGTGCATCCTCTAATTTGCAGCTTCACTTCCTGTGCGGTAATTACACTGCACGGGGGGTGTTGATGCACAGTAGTACCACATGTATATAGTGTTTTCACCCTTTGAATATCGTGCGTATGGCTCAAGAAATAGTGCGTGTGCTGTAGCTGTATTTTGTGGTACGTTGTGGTTTGTACCCTGTTTCTACATTTTCCATAGCCGTGTTAAATTACCGGAGGGTACTTGGTTTAACAGCGCAGGGAAGAACCTAAGTTTCAGCACTTTTTCTGAAATCATTTTCCAGGCTCTAAGAGTGTTCAAGTTATTTCAAGTGTCAAGATTGCTGACGCCGCAAAAACCATCAAAAAGCAGTCAAAGGCCGAGTCTGAATTTTTTAACGATCAGACCCATCCAAGAACGAAATACTGCCAATAAGGCTCTCAATTAGCAGACACAATAGATGAATAGATTTTCAATCTGATTCAATACTCAGGGGTTGGCTGTTCTCCTTTGAAATCTCACGATTTTTGAAGCTCCACATGCCCTGCGGCCCTGCGGCCCGGCGCGCAGGCCTGAAATGTGAGCTGTGCTCTCGAGGATATTACTGTGCTGGGGGACGACCTCAGTGGGCTTCAAGGATTCCCTGTGCCAATGGTGAAACGACTCTGTCCAAGGGATCAGCTACTTGACACGACATGACAATGTTCCGTAAAAGAACAAAAGAACGGATCCGAAGGTATATAGATCCGAAGATAGATCCGATGTTTCAGTGCATCTATTTATGATATTTGTAGCATTCCATATGAGATATGTATGAGATATGTGGTATTCTGTTGAGAGATCTACGATTGGCAAGTATTGGTATCTCACTATGCCTTGACACCTCACTCGTCATCACTCCTCTATATCTTGCAGAGACAGAAAGAGAGAGAGAGAGAGAGAGAGCACATCCCAATCAGCGCTTCAAACAGGTGCATGTGGGGGGCATATTTTGTCACATGTCATGTCATAGATCCATTAATCATTAGTAAATGTAGTCGAGGACCTTCAATTTGTAGCACATTCTTGGGGTTCGACGTGGAGTCTGCCCGACCATCCACAGAAGTGCCATTGTGTGTATTTCGGCATGTTTTTGTCAAAGAGTACGCTTCGGCATGCAGTTTGCAATGATTTTAAGATATTTTAAGTTGCGAAGTTCAAATGGACGCAGATTTCAGGTACGTTTGAATCTGTTTGAATCATTGAGGGTCCAGGATCCATACATGCCTAAGTATAGAACAATGACAATGGATAACAATGATTCTGTTTAGTATAAGGGTATGTTCCACTTGTGTCACAAGATTGGTTGCTGGTTGGTGGTGACGCAGACACTTTTTCAAAAATCCATCCATTCCTGGGATGACCCGCAATCGGTACCTGCATCCTGTTCCGTTGCAATAATTTTCTGCTACAGCATTGTGCATTGGGGCGATGCTTGAGCAAACACACACACACACACATTTCAAAATCCATCAAAATCAAGGCAGTTGACAGTAGGTGCAAACTTGAAAAGGACCATGGGCCATGGGCCGCACAGGTCTAGTTTCACCATCGTGTGGAAAAAAACAAGATCAACTATGCGTGCATGAGGTTGGACTATTGCAAGCAATTGAAGAGTCACAATACCTGCAAGCATGTCCTGTGCCTGGAATCCTCATGTTGCAATTGTCGACATCTGAAAATGCTCGAGCAATATGAAAAAAGAAGGTTGTCGCGGCTGAAGGCTACAAACCCTTTGAAGTCAGACAAAAATGGTGAGGCCAGTCACAGCGGCAGACTGTTTAACCAAAAGACGACCGACAGAGTGAAACCTGAAAGGTGAACGTCTGTTTCACTTTACTTAAACGAATTGCTAAATTAAAATGTGTTAATTCAGACATCGGGTCGTTGCATCCACATTCTGCTTAGAAAAACATCCCCCGAAGGGTTCATGCCACCTTGACGAATCCAGCATGAATCACACACTTGCTCAGAACAGTCATTACGAATTCTGATGTGGAATGCATCTTACGTGCAAAAAACACTCCAATAAAACCTGACAGGAATTGGTTGTGACCAGAGGTGAGAAACAGTGCGAAGGAATTCTTTCAATGTCCTTGCTAACAGCAACTTATCCATTTGAACCAAGTCGTTACCTCTCTTCAAAGATTGCGACAGCTGTGCCGTGGAAAAAGGAAAAGCAGAAACCAATTGTTCGACATGCCGGTTCTTGGCTTAGCCGGTTGCCATTGACGAAAAATAGAGATTGAAATGGCAGGTACGCTGGGTTGATCAGACCCAGTATCCCATGATTGTGGTAGCTTCGTTGAGTGCGGTCCCACAATCATGCCGCACCCCCCTGCTTGTAAAGAACAAGTGAAATCGGAAGTAAATTCAAAAACGGAAGTAGAAGTTTTACATCTATTCAGATGGTTCACACACACACACACACTTCAAAATCAAGGCAGTTCACAGTAGGTGCAAACTTGAAAAGGACCATGGGCCATGGGCCGCACAGGTCTAGTTTCACCATCGTGTGTAAAAAAACAAGATCAACTATGCGTGCATGAGGTCGGACTATTGCGCGGAATTCTTTGCGCAAATCTGACTTCCTCAGCTGTTATCACCCACTGTTGATAATCACAGGGGGTTGTGGATGGTGGGATGTACTCACTTGGTTTATTGAGGAGTATATACCATGAACCAGTCTGGGAATCCCGATCTTAACCAGTCTGAGAGTCTGAATTTGAACTCCGAGGCTTCCAGGGACGCGTGTATTTGTGCGAAGGGCTTCGAACCCAGTGGAGCGGATGGCTGCACGGCTTGTGCCGTTGGGTCTTATAAGGATTTCGAAGGCAACGACGGGCAGTGCATTGTGTGCCCAGAAAATTATACAACTTATGCAGTTGGTGCAATTTCAAACTCTTCTTGTTATGAAGAGACGCCTGTAGCGGGCAGTGGCAGTGGCAGTGGGGATTTGCAGAGCTCAGCAACAGTCCCGGCAATTTCTTTCAGCTTTTCAATTGGACAAATTCCAGCCACTGAAGATCCAGAGACACTTCGCGCACAGCTCATTGCAGCTTGGCAGCGTTCGTTAAATGGGATTTAAAGTGTGCATTTATTCCGACGTGCACACGACAAATGTACTGTGTACACACACATATATATATATATAAATAAATTACTAAAATACATAATTACAAATAAACATCACGTACACTTTATACGCGTATATATGCATATATAATATACACATTTTAAGTATATGTAGGTATATAAAAACAATATGTAAATAAATAAGTAAATAAATAGATGTATACATTAAATATGTAAATAAAAAATACATTGAATGAACAGCTAACTAACTAAATAGCTAAATAATAACTAACTAACTAAATAAATAAATGAATAAATAATTATAAATATAAATGTATATACACACACACATATATATATATATATACGCTGTGTATATATGTATATAGATGCACGTATCTTACATCTCGTAAATGGGAAGGCGCTCTCTTTCGCTCCTGCTCCTTGTGCGCCAAGGACATGTTCCTGACAAGTTTGGCTGCCTCCACCGGAGTCGATCCTTCGGCCATTGAAATTGCGTCTTGTCCCCGAAAGCCACAGTGAGCTAGCATTGGTGCGGGCCAGTGACTTTTGATATAACCGTGGGATTCTAAGCACTAATAAGTTGGGATATAAGCCATAACTATGATCAACAACATCCACTTATAATTGCAACATGTTGCAACTGCACCCCCCAAGTATATGGTGAGCTGATTGATCCAAAAAAAGACATCCCAGAAGCAACAAAAGGGATCTGCCTGCACATTTGATGGTCCTGCTGGTGGTCGCCGACCATGAAAAAGCACACATGTCTCCTAACAAAAGATGTGCAAATTTCTGAGCCTAATCAAGGACTTTGGTTATGTAACGATATGATATGGCATGACATGACATGATATGATATGTATGACTCTGTATGACTACCATCGACTACCCATGATTGTGGCGTTTGCTCTTTTTTTTTTTGACCGCGGCAGGTTGATACGGTATAGCCTTTTTTTTTTGCCCGAGGACTTTGGAAATCTTTTCGGCCGACGGCTTGGAGATTTGGCACCGGATATTTTTGAGTCTCGGCGGCTCTTTGATCTGTCAGACATCGTCATTACCATCAACACGCGATCCGATGCCGAAGCGCAGACAACTGCTGCGGACTTGTCAGTTTCCTGGCTTCTGAAAAAGCCATATCATTTAGCATAGCTATGGAAAATGGTTCGTTTATTTATATATATAAAATATAAATAATACATACATATATAAACAAACAAACAAAACAAACAAACAAAACAAAACAAACAAACAAGACAAACAAAATCACATACATACATTACATACATACATACATACATACATACATATATATATGTATATATTTAAACCACTATTTACCTATTAAGAATGGTGATTCTTCAAGTTTTTCATTCTTCATGTTGTGCGGCATGTTGGCAGGTTCAAACGTTGAACAATGAAATCGCTGGTGCAGTGCAATCCAATCCGTCACTTGTTCTGCAGCCATGGCACTTGATTGGTCCCGGGATGCGCGCAGCGTCGTTTGTTCACCCCTGTCGCCGTGAGGACATTGTCCAGCGCCGGCATTCAGCTGAACATGACTTCTGCACCGGAGACCAAGTATGTGACGGTCACTTGTGCTCGACATCGCTCAATACCTCCAGGCCTTGCAGTTTAAATTGAAGAACCAGATCCAGTGAAGCCAGAATACACAATAAATTCAATAAATCGTCAATTGAAAGGCATTGTTTCAGTTTTTGCATCTGAACAACCGCAGGTTTTCCAGTCCAGAGTGCGGCTGACTGCCAGTGCAGTCCTGGTTATGGATATGATCCGACCAGCGACTTTTGCACTGCATGCCTCAAAGGTGAATACAAGGCCGCCGTGCAGAGATGCTGAGCTATGCTGAGCTACTCCTAGCCACTCATTGTATATTCATTGTATCTACTGTAGGTTTGGAGGTACGATGAGGTACGGATACAGGAGAGCAGCTGCCCACGTTTTTTTGCTTCCAGCCGCATTGACATTGCCCCAACTTTTTCACTCAGAGTGACGCGCTTGTTTGTGCGTGGCAGGCCGACATTGCCAATGCCGTTTGTACCAGATGTGGGGCACAAAGATCCACAGTGCAGACAGGCTCAAACTCGAGCCAAGACTGCAAATGTCAGGCACGAACAACTTGCAGCAAAGGGTCTTCCAGTTACTATTTTATTTTATATAATCATATTTGAGCCTCGTGGCGGCTTTGCGGCGAACAATATACGACCCGTACAAACACACACACAATTTATGCACACATTCACCATCATTCACCACAATTATACGCATACACACATACATATATACGTATACATATACGTATACATATACGTATACAATCGTATACATATACGTATACATTGTGAATTTTCAAATGAATCCTGCTTGTAATAGCACATGATCAGATGTTTCCTCCATGCGTCACTGCAGCCGCTGAACGCCAGACATCAGTGGCCGCTTGAGTTCAAGCGAGATTTGCAAAACAGGATGCTGCCTGTTGCCCCTTGCACCATTTGATCATTGCGATTTGGTGCGACCTAGTGTGTGCTGCAAGCACTATGGTCAGTTGGCAGCGGAGCCATGGCATGCCGGACTTCGACCCCTTCGCTGACGATGTTTCTGAGTTCAGCTGGACATCTTCAGAGATCGCTGCAGAAGAGAGGAGATGGTTACCGAGTGTCGATGGTTCGGCTGAAGTAGATCCTAAGGGTCCTGATGCTTGCCGACGAGCCCAATGGTGTTGCTTGCGCTTCAGAGCTGATGACTGGACTGTAGACGCTGATGGGTCGTATTACTGCATTTCATGTGGTGGCACCGAGTTTTTGAATTCTGGCGAGCCTGCTAAGTTAGAAACTGCCACTGGAACATGGATGTTCCCCACAGAACCAGTTCTATGTCAGCTGATGGTGAATCCCCACATGGTTCTGATGCTCATGGTTCGGTTGAACATTCACCTTCTAAAAGCCTTGCAGCTACTCGTAGAGGATTTCCCGATGTGTGTAGCTCCGGGAGTTTCTCGGAGCGTGCTGAAAGTGAGGCGCCCACGGCAGATCCAATTGTCGATCCTGAGAAGTTCGGACCGCGACGACGACGTCGTGGAAGCTCCAGTGCTTCTCATGGTCCGGTTCATGCACCACCTGATGGACTTCGAGGCTCACCGGATTCCAATGCTCAGCTTCAAGGTGATGGCAATGCAGAATTGTTGAATGTGATGAAGCAGCTGTTGAGTGATCAGAAGAAGAGGTACGATGGAAGTGAGTCCTCTTGGACAAGTGCCCGTGGCCGTGCTCCTGGAATGCGATGGCGTGGGGGGACGGACAGCTCCGACGCCTCCCACATGGCAGTACCAACAGAATGACTTGAGAGCTTTCAGCAAGTTTGAGGGCAAGGTGCAGGCTTGGGTACTGCAATCAGAACTACATGACATCCAGCGAGATGGGGTTGGCCTTGTATATCTCGCTACAGGGCGGGGCCGGGTCTGAGGCGGAACGCTTTGATTTGAAGCGTGTCAATGACAAGGATGGAGTGCAGTACATCCTGAACAAGTTGCGTGGACCTCTCCAACAACGTGTCTAGTTTCAGAAGCGCAAGCTGCTGAGCGACTTTGAGACTGTGAAGTGCACTGGTCAGGAGACTGTTCGGCAGAATATGAATAGATATAGGCGCATTGAGCGTGACCTGGAGGATGTTGGCATTCAATCATCAGCAATGTATGATGCGGAATCTCGAGGAAATCGAGTGCTTGAGCGCTGCCTTTTGTCTCCGGACCTTCAACGTTTGGTTCTCATTGGTGCTGGCAACAGCTTGCACTACGATCAGATCTACGAGAGCTTTTGCCTCCAGTTTCCCGACTTCAAGCCTAGCCCTCCTTTGTTTTTCCCTGGCAATAACTGGAATAACAGTAGAAAGGGCAACAGCAACAAGGGTTCTTCAGCATCTAGTTCAACGGGGTCCTCAGTTAGCTCTATAGGCGTCCTCCCTGAGATCCTCTTCTAGCTTTTCTAGTCAAGCTTCCTCAAAGGGGAAAGGTGGCCCCCGAAGAGCTTTCCAAACGGAACATGTTGATGGTGATGAGTCGGCAGACGCCGAATTTGAGGATGCAGCTGAAGTTGAACATGATGGGACCGAATTAGAGCCCATTGCCGAGGAAGATGCTGAGGAGAACGGTGATGACGAAGAAGAAGAAGAAGCAGCTTTGAGTCCTGAAGATCTTGCAGAGACCGCCCAAGTTTTGACTGTCACGTCAAAGAAGTTGCAGGCCTCAGTGTTGGGTCGAACGTTTTCTGGAAGACGTAGCATTGAGGAGCGCAAGAAGACTAGTTCTTGCAGGGCCTGCGGCCAGATCGGTCATTGGGCTGGTGACAATGGCTGTCCAATGTCTTCAGAGCGTGGCGGCAAGAAAGATGGAAAAGGGCATCGATCTGGTGGCCAGAGTTCATCTACCACGAAAGCTGGCAGTTTTGGGGGAAAGAACATCAAGAAGACCTACGTGGTTGGATTTTCACATGAAGATCCACAACATGATGAACATGACCCACATGACATGGAACCCCAAAGTGCCTCTAGCGATTTCACCTTCACCACCGCGCATGTACTTGGCACAGAACTTTCTACAACTTGGGTGACAGAAGCTGTTGATTTGGGTGGTTTCATGGTTTTAGACACAGCATGTCAACGCTCATGTTGCGGAGAACCATGGCTGAAGATTCACTCCAAGATCCTCCAGCGTCATGGTCTCCGGGTGAAACTTCACGATTGCACTGACCAATTTCAATTCGGCTCAGGACGTCCTGTGGAGTTGCAGCAGCGAGCCTACTTCCCGGCAGCCTTTGCAGGCCAGGAGACACAAGGAATGGGTTTTGCTGCAAGCGTTTTGAGAACTGGCATTCCTTTTTTGGCAAGTCGCACTTCGCTGGAACGTTTGGGATACATGCGCACGAAGACTCTCACCTTTACCTTTGGGTTTGTCCATGCCTTTGACTCAACGACATGGACACCTTGCAGTCAGTATTGTGCATTTCATGGATGGGGTTGCCACACATGGATGTTGGAAACAGTTGCCAAAGTCAGAAATTTGGAAAGATCCTGACCCTGAGCTGATCCGTGCGCCCGGCGCAATCAACAAAGGCTCAATTCGTGATCAGCCACCGCGGCCCTGACTTCCTTGGATGATGCTCCGACCTGCCCGATCAGAGGCTTCGTTCTGATGGGAGACCGTGGTGCTGCGGCTGATGATGCTCCAGATCAAGGCCTTCAAGGCGATGTCGAGACTGGTGAAGTTTGGTATGATGCCGAGAAGCTGGATGTCAATGTGGGAGCATCAGAGAGAACTAGAACGACAGCAAGACGAGATGGCCCCACGTCCCAAGGAAGACCCAGCGACATGCCTGCATCCGTCCTTCACCAGGTACGGCAACAACAAGGGATCCTTCAGCAGATGCCTCAGATGCGACAGAGGTACAAGTGGGATCCAAGTCGCGAAGGATGGGTGCCTTCCCACCTCCCTCATCTTCCAACATCCTGCCGATCATGGACGCTCCGGTGAAAGGCAAGGGCAAGACTTCATCGAGGGCCACTGCCTCGAAAGCGATGGCGAGACCGCCTGCCCAGACCCAGATGGTTCACCTGCCGGAGTCCGATCCGGAAGCCTATCCAGTGGACTCGGGCAATGGGGAGGACGGTTACCATGGATGGGACGTTCCGATGGATGTGAGGGACGTTGCGTAGCTGATGAGTGGCAAGTTGATGGACAGGATGTGACACGTGTCCATCATGTTCCCCGCAAGATGTTGTTTTGCCTGGAAGAGTTTTTCAATGTGCCAGATCTATGCCCAGTTCATGTTCACCAACTTTGCCCGGAGTGCACAGTTGAGATGTTGTATAAGGATGGCAGGAATCAGACTATGAGCTATGGATGGCATGATTCCGGGGCATTTTACATGAGCTCACCATGGACTGTTAGAACGACTTTCAAGATGACACAACCTTTGCAAACCACCTTGCTCACCAATGCAGGCCGAAAGACCTTGCGACATTCAGTGCGTCAGTTTGTGAACTTGGCCCAGTTTGAACACGAGGTTTTGACTTCATCCTCAAGTTCAGCTTTGACTTCACCTCTTGACAGGCTCAAGCATCGGTCTCGAGTGGACTTGTTAGAGACCTTTGCAGGAAGGGCTGGACTTTCCTTCCGAGCCAAGAGCTATGGACTTAAAGCTCTGGGGCCAATTGACTATAACACTGGATATGACCTCAGCAGATCTGAGCACCAGTCCCAGGTGGATCACCTGTTGGACTCTTTCAGACCCATGTTCCTCGTGCAGGGCATCGACTGCAAGGACTGGTGCCTGTTGCAGGACAATGTCAACTACATTCGGCGCAAGGTTCTTCTCTTGATGCGTAGAGTCAAGGCAAGACGGCTCCTCAGACAGGTCGTCAAATGGTGTGTTTCTTTCTTTTGGAAAGTCCGGTTACTTGCCGACTGTGGTTGGAACCGTTGATCCTCAAGCTGACGAAGTTGCCTGGCGTGAGTTTTTAAGTTTGCCATTCTGGTGCATACGGCGCCACCAATTCCAAGGGCCAGATGATCAGAAAGACTTTCAAGTTCCCAGCTGTCCTCACGTTTTGGCTCGGCTGTCTCGCCGTTTGAGTCCAGACACTTGAAGGAAAAGAGACAACTCTATCGCAACACTACCCCGACGAGATGATCAAGCAGATCCTCCTTGGCATCAGGCAAACTGCAATGGAGTTCGACTTCAAGGGAGCCCTGAAGAACGCCATGAACCTCTCTACCTTCTTCCTCCTCAAGATGGCATCATGAAGCTGGCTGGAACCTTTTCTGCTCCTTTGTATTTGGTACTGGGGAACATTTAAGCCCTGAAGCAAAACGCTGCCACTGGAGAGTTTGAGTTGCATCTCAACCAAGAGAAGTTCATCACTGAGATGAAGAGCGGCAAGGTCAACAAGAAGCGTTTCAAGGAGACGTTGGATCCTGCCGATTTGGGCGGGTTCCGCTCAGTCCCTGGTTGCCTGCAGTGGCTTGCAGGTCAGACACGTCCTGACGTGGCCTCGGTGGTTAGCTTGAGCAGCAAGGGCGCGAAGTCCACATACGAGGATCTGCACAACATGTATGAAGCCGTCGGCCATTTGCATGCCACGAAGAGCCAAGGAATTGTTCTACGACCTGTTCCCTTGAGCTATGCAACTATGGTCGTGACCTACGCAGATTCTTCTTCTCCGAATGCTGAGGGCTTTGCCAGTCAGCACGGTGCAGTAGTTTGGCTAGCAGATCCCAAAGCGACTGATGTAGTTTCCCAGGGTTTGCTGCTGCTGGACTGGAAAAGTTCAAGGTCCAGTAGAGTTTGTAGAAGCACGTTGGCTGCAGAGGCATCAGTGGCCACTTGAGTTCAAGCGAGATTTGCAAAACAGGATGCTGCCTGTTGCCCCTTGCGCCTTTTGATCGACCTAGTGTGTGTTGCAAGCACTATGGTCAGATACATATACACACACACACATACACACATGCACACATGCATGCATGCATGCATGCATGCATACATGCATGCATTTACATACATTTGCATACAATTACTTACTTTTACATACATTTAAAGACATTTACATACATTTACATCCATCCATCCATACATGCATACATGCATCCATGCATCCATACACACAGACAGACAGACATACAGACAGACATACAGACAGACAGACATAGAGACACACACACACACACAAACACACTGGCATACATACGTGTGTACGTACGCGCGTACGTACGTACGTACGTACCTACCTACATACCTACATACCTACATACCTACATACTTACATACCTACATACCTACATACATACATAGACATAGACGTAGGCATAGACATAGACTTGATCATAGACATAAACATATTTCATACATATACTATAGACTCAACAATTGAGCGATTGGCTTTGCTTCTTTCAGGGCATTGTCAAGCACTTTCCTTGTGGCAGGAAGGGCTCTATGATGATGACATGGGCTCCTGCACTACGTGCCCCGAGGGCTCCTATTGTACCGGAGATGGGCAAAAAGTATTGTGCCCCAACAATTCCACCACCACGAATCAAAGAAGGGCAAGAAGTGATTGTAGTTGCAAACCAGGCTACTTTGCTGTCAGAACATTTTACGCTGACGGATCTCAAGAGACTGATTGCCAACCTTGCCCGCGCAAAAGCTACAAACCGAATCTTGGGGATGGGGAGTGTCCGCTCAAGTGCCCTGCGAATGCCAACAGTGAACTGGGCGCAGTTACACTGGCCGATTGTTTCTGCGAACCCAATTTCTATGCAAGCATTGATAGCAACAGCGGGCAACTTGATAAATGTATTCTCTGCACCTTTGAAGGCCTTGACTGCAGAGGTGGCTTTGAGAATCAGACTAATCACACTGCGACTTCTGGGCCAGGGGTTCATGCCTTGCCTATAGCCCAGTTCCTCAGTTGCACTCAGAACGATGCTTGCCTTCCAATTTTCAGTCACTGCGTAATCACACGGGACTAGGCGGTCATGTTCTCATCACAAGCTTCCTTCCTCCGAAAAGAAGAGTAGGAATGGCTAAGATAGGAATGGATAGGATATACAGACGGGGAGAAGGGAGGGAATAAGCACATGCGCAAGAAGATAGAACAGGACGGCCATCAAGGGGAAGAACAAAAGGAGATGCAGAAGAAAATGACAACAGGAACTGCTATACCAAAAGCCAGCGCAAAAAGCAACGGAGATGGATGACAATCGCAAGATGATCACAACACATTTTTGTAACATGTTTGTAAAGCAGAGGCAGGTAAGGTAGGCCAAAGCGTTGCCCCGATTAGTTCTTTTTACATCCCAATGGGAGCAGTGGCTGAAGACCCAATTCCCCATTGAAACTTAAGGGGATTGGGGATTGGGGCGCGATCGTTTGCCGTCCGTTGTGATGTTTGGCAGATGGGAGGCCTGGCTTCTTCCAGACAGGGCTGACGACGGCCACATCGTGCGACGTTCTCATGCCGGACGGGTCTTCAGCCTGCATGGGTGGTCAAGGCTGCGTCTCGCAACGGCTTGGCCTGCAAGCTCCAGCCGGTTGCCACGGTCCCTTTGGAGACATGGCAGCACTTGGCACACTTGACATCTCTATGGTGTGACATGGTCCAACCGTTAACCATTCCAATTGTACCATAAATGAATATAAATGAGTGATATAAACCATCAAACTATGGGTGGTTTATTGTTACCAACTTTCAACATTGATTTTCATCATTATTTCATAGACCTTGGTGGCAGATCGATGTGCAAAATAGAGTGGTTTCTTGCTGTGAGGCAATGGATGTGGAACCGGTGCCGTCCTTACTCTGGCAGCTGCAGAAAGGAACTGACAGCAGTCTCTAGTAAGACTCTACTCATCAAACATGACTGGCTGGAAAAGCATCATTGATAGACGAGTTTCATCCATTTTCTGATTTCAATGCCACTTTACTGGGGATTTCCCATTGCCATGTTTGATGACTGGAGGGTACATAGCCGGACATGAAGCGTGATTGAATTTGAGAGGTGAATAGCCATGCAACCTGCGCTACGCTTCAGGCTCCGCTGGCGTTCTTTGTGGTCACTGCCCAGACGGTTATTCGCGTGATAGCTATCCAGACTACTGTCAGATCTGCCCTGACGACCCTGGAAGTGTGCTTGCAGCCCCTTAGATTCACAGACCTTTTGAAACGGGTCCTGAAACTGATGGAAAAACGCATGTATAATACGAACCCAGGTAAGTGTAACTGATGGGATTGGAACAGCCATAGGATCCTCACGAATCACGAATTTCCATGAGGAAATTCAGCCGTCCAAGCGGGCCCAGAGGCACCTCACGGACGAACAAAAGGAGGAATATGCCATAGGACTGGCCCGTGAAGGTTTTGACAAGAAAGCCTGCACCGCCCTGCTTTCGCAGGGGCTTTGCCCAGAGACGCCTGAGATTGTTGCTGCCCTGCGCCTGCTGCATCCGACGTCCCCAGCCCCCTCGGTGCCTCCATTGCACGAGCTGCCCATGGCCCCAGTGCTAGACGTCGAGTGCGTCAGCAAAGCTCTTCGGAGCTTCCCTGCCGACACGGCGCCTGGCCCTACCGGCCTGCGGATCCAGCATGTGCGGGACGCCCTGGGGCTTGGTGCGGGAGATGCTCTCATGGACCAGTTGACGGCGGTGGTTAACCTGCTCGTGCAAGGGCATGCATGCAGCAGCATCATGCCTTTGCTTGCTGGGGCGGGGCTGGTGGCATTACCTAAGCCATCCAAAGGTGTGCGTCCAATTGCTATTGGAGAGCTCCTGCGCCGCCTGACGGCCAAGTGCCTCATGCATGAGGTGCGTGCTGACGCCAAGACCTACCTGTGGCCTGCGCAAGTTGGGGTTGCTGTGAAGGCTGGTGGTGAGGCTGCCGTTCATGCCTTGCGAGCATGGGTTGGCCGCCATGCTGCTTCCAACAATTCGGTCGTCGTCAAGGTGGACTTCCGGAATGCCTTCAACACCGTCAGTCGTGACGTGGTGCTACGAGAAGTGCGGCAGCACTTCCCTGCCTTGGCCCGCTGGGCAACCTGGTGCTACCAGGCAGCCAGCACCTTGCAGTTTGGCAGTGCAACCCTCAGCTCCACTTCCGGTGTGCAGCAAGGCGACCCCTTAGGCCCGCTGCTTTTTGCCGCTGCGCTGCAGCCTGTTGCGGCAGCCTTGTGAAATGGGCCCGTTGATTTTTCCGTCTTCTACTTGGATGACGGGGTCTTGGCTGGCCCCGTTGAAGCTGTGGCGCAGGCTCTGGGAACGCTGCAGCAAGCTTCTGCCAACCTGGGGCTGACTTTGAACCTTGACAAGAGTGAAGCTATTGCAGTTGGAAGAACCAGCTCTGCCGCCTTGGCGGCGCACCTGCCTTCTGCTTTGCTCACTCAACCTGATGGGGTGAGCCGTGTTTTGAGGGACTTTGAATTTCTGGGTGCAGCCATTGGACGGCCTGCTTTTTTGGAAGCACACGCCGCCAGCCGTGTTGAAGCTGCCAGCAAGCTTCTGGACGCTGTTGGAGAACTTCCTGATCCTCAAGTCGCCTTGCGGCTGCTCCGGGCCTCAGCGGGCTTTGCCCGCCTGGTGCACACCATGCGGTGCTGCCCTCCTGCAGGACACAGCCAAGCCCTCGGGAAATTTGACCAGCTCGTGCAAACTTGTTTCAGCACTTTCAGCGGTCTGCACCTTGAACCTAGCCAGTGGGAGCAGGCCACCCGTGGCTTGAGCCATGCTGGCCTCGGACTTCGCTCCACCCGCCAGCATGCCGCTGGTGCCTACTTGTCCTCTGTGGGCGGATGTGTTGACCTCTGCGGCGACTTGGACAGCGGCTACTGGGTGGACCACTCCGGGGACATTGCTGCCGCTTTGTCCGACCTGAATGCCGCCCTCCCCCCAAACCAACAATTGGCGGCCACCACGGCCTTGGCCCATACGCAAAAGCAGCTCAGCAACTTGGTGGATGAGGCAGGCTGGACATCGCAACTTGCCGGCGCCTCGGCCGTTCAAAAAGCCACTCTCCTTTCTGAAGCAGCTCCTGGTGCCAGAGCGTTTCTCACTTGTGTCCCAAGCGGGCGCACCAAGATGGAGCCTGCCCTCTTCCTTGCGGAAGTGCGTGTGCGGCTTGGTGTGCCTGAAGCCAGCCAAGATGCTTGGTGTCCCAAGTGCGATGCAGTCCTCGACACCCATGGGCATCATTCTGGCATGTGCCTAGCTGGCGGGGAGCGCGTGCTTCGGCACAACGCGCTCCGCGACCTGGTCTACAGCTGGGCTGAGAGGGCGTGCTTACGGCCTGAAAAGGAACGGGCTGGGCTTCTGCTGCCCCAACGGCCAGATGACGTCAGCAGCGCCCGCCGCCGACCAGCCGATGTATACCTTCCCTCTTTCCTTGGTCGTCCAACTGCACTTGACTTTGCCGTCACGGCACCTCAGCGGTTGGACGTTCTTGGAGCCAGGGGAGCCACTACAGCTGCTGTGGCTTATGCTGACCACAAGCGCCGACATCTCGACACTGCGGCTGCATGCGAAGCCCAGCAAGTCGCCTTTTTGCCGATGGTGGTTGAGACCACCGGGGCTTGGGCCCCCGAGGCTGCCAAGGCATTGGGGCACATTGCTCGCTGCGTTGCTGCAGGCACTATGGCAGACCCCGCTGCTGCGACCTTGCTGCAGCAGGCATGCGTCCTGGTGCGATCTTGGCGGGCCAGGGCGGCCTTGCGCCGCAGGGCTGAGCTGACCAGCTAGACCTTAGTTGCTCCTGGGGCAAGAAGTTGGGCGGCTTTTGCTTTGGCAGTGAGAGGCCTTTACTTGTTTCTGCCCACTCTTTCAGCAGCTGGCCCGGCTAAGCTGCGCTGCCCATGCTGACTTGGTTTCGGGCAATATGTTTTTGTTTGTGGCGTGGCCTCGGTCCATGCATAGCTTTGGTTCAGCACCTTGGCCAGGTTTTTTTTCCCGCCTCTAGGGTGGTTTTTTCCTGGCCGCGTCAGCCCTCGGGTGGTTGCCTGTGCTTTCTTTCGTCCTTCTGCTACGCAGCCTCCCTTTCCTTCTGAGAAGGAATTGCGGTTTGCGTTTAGGTATAGGTGCAAGGATGAACTCACTCAGAATTGTACCGGGTTGGTGAATTTCCTCTAATTACAAAATCCGGGCAGTCAACTGCCCTTCTAAGAATCAATTTTGAAGAGACTAGAATCTTGAGGGGGTCAGAACCCTTGTTGTATACAGCATTTATATAGCGTTCGAAAAGTTGTTCTGTTTTGAAGCATTTCTGACGCAGAGTTTGTCGCTGGGTCTTCATTTCATAGAACAGTGTTTTGTCTGTCAGGGCTGGGATTTCGTAGATGTGCGCCTACCCCAAAACACAATACGATGGCGTGGTTGACCCGACCTGATGAATTTATGGAGGGGTGCCATGGGTACACCATTGGGCTCCCACAGCGACGCCTACTGAGTTGGGAATTGCGTCGGACCTCATTCAAAAGGCCTTCATGAACTTTGTGGTGGCTGTGATGGCTGCCACGACTGCGGTGAAAGGGGGTGTGAAGCTTCACACCAGCATCATTCGCACCTTGCATTATTTCGCAGTAGTTTGTCAGACACCGGTGTGATAATTGTTTCAATTGATTCAAGTATGATGCCTTTCTGTCAGACAAGGTATCGGCTCGCAATGGATAGCAGCTTGCTACCTGGCACAATCACAAGTGATCATCAGCCTGTGCCAAGAGATCTTGTTTTCAGATGCTCTTGCACGGTGAGAATCTCCGTTTTCAATGTAGCAAGACTGAAGGACCCAAAAGAGAACATAGTTGTGTAATGTTGTGTAAATGTGATCTGGTTCCAACGCCCTCCCATGTCCATGGCGACACAAGCACAGTATGCTCGCGAAGGATGTGTGAGTTCGCAGGTTCTGTCCTCCTAGAGTTCAATCTGGACCAACTCAAAAGCTTTGCTTGGTCAGAGGACGAGGAGGAGATGAAGCAATTGCAAGAATGCGCTGATGCAAATGCCACTGCATGCAACACGGATTCGGAGGCCCCAGACGGCGCATGCTCAAGAGAACGGCTTTCTACGGTACGATTTTTCCAGGTGTAGAAAGTCGTGCCAGAAATTCTCGGGTTTTTTTCATCAGGACTAAATGATAAAGCTCGTGACCGGGGGGTCCGAATTTAATGAAGTGCCTGCCTTCACGGATTTCTTCACCAACTCAGGGGCTGAAAATGCCTTGGCCTCCAGAAGCCACGCAAGCGATGCAGAGCCTCTTTTCGGTTTTGAACGTCGTGTCGTCGCCTCAGAGCTGGAGCAGCTGGAGGGGAAGCGGCTATGGTTAGGTGAAAAAACCTAGGCCCCAAAAAGGCTGACCGAAGACGGATAAAACTTGATAAAACATGATAAAACATATAATTTTGAAAACACCTTTACGCGAACTTGGAGTATCCTCCGAACAATACTGATTTTCACAAATCTCCTGCAGAGTCTTCGCTTTGCGCTCAGCAAGTCGTCTCCTACAAGTCACTGCAAGGCCGCGAATCGCCACGGTGGAATTCGCAACGAGCTGTTTTGCTCAAACCATCGTGCAGAATAAAGAGAGCCATGGCAGGAGATGGCAGGACATCGAGGGGTGCCGGTGTGGGCGTTACAAAGCAATCATTAATGATATATATATATATATAAATATAAATATATAAAATGGGAGATGGATGCTCCTTGAACTTTGTGGTGTCAAGGACTTGTTGTTTGCAGGGAGCAGATATTTTCGGAGCTGATGTTTATGGCTGATTCGTGGTCCCAGTTGCTTCGACCGAGGATGAAAGGTTTGAAGCTGATGGGTCCTGCGGTGTACTACCTGACAAACCCCATTTTTGCGATGGTCAGTGTGTATCTCGTGTGTGCCTCTGTGGTTTATGGCTTGGTTCCTTTGGCCAACAAGTTTGGCGTACACTTCAATCCCAAAGCAAAGCGACAGAAGGCAACAAGAGCTGCCATTGAGAAGCTGTCCATGTGTTTGGAACCACTGTTGCCCGGCCTTGGACTCACTTGGGAAGACGTCAAGGACTGCACCCAATTTTTATTTGTCATTGTTGATGTCGCTGTTGATTCTGACTTGACATCTTGGCTGACTTGCTCCAGCCCTGGTGGGCTACAGGAGTCCGGGGTGCTAGAAACAGCAACCTTGGAGAGCATCGAGGATGGCATTGAAGCTCCTCATGAATTCATCGAGGGAGCCATGGATGCATCATGATGCATCGATGCATCCCCAACCTGCCAGCTACCCCGGGCCCGTTCTTGAATGCGGTAGCAACCCCGATAAAGATAGAAAAGGACCATTTCTTTATATATGATTATAGACTATAGATAAACGACAAGCAAATTGCATTTCTATCTTGTGGGGGTTACTACATAGGCGGTATTTTGATTATTATTTTACTTTTTCTCCTTTGCTCTAACCTGCGGCTGTTGGCCGTCAACTTACAGGTAAAAACCATTCCAAGAAGAATCCCGAGGTTGAAATGTCCGCAATGCCCATGATATTTGGATAAGGTTTATCCATGTTTATCCCATAGTAACACATAGAATGGTTTCACATATAGATTTTCATGCTGAGTGCCCCCCATGTCCGTGACTGAGAAACTGGGATCAAAGTTAATCTGAGAATGGCACAACGCACAGTTAACAGAGCATGCTCACATAGAGTATGCCCGCAGAGAGTGTGGCGGCATATATGATCATCATGATAATTCTATATATGTATGTATATATATATAGACATACACAATGCCAAACAACAAACAACGACATACAAATGAATGATTGTATATATATATATATATGCACAGGTTGATAAATAGGTCAAATAGGTTCATTTGTGCGCACACGCAATATCAACAAACACGCTACACAAACATGTACTGTATACAAATGTGTTAAACATCCATTGCAGCAAGTCGCATCGCTGGTGCGACTTGAGACTGCAGGAGAGCTAGCCTTCTCAAAACCCCTGGCTATAAAGATGTGCGACTTGGCTAGCGGCATTGATGGGGATGATTCTATAGCCATGGGCCATGAGTAGTGGACCAGCCACTTTGGCGATGGGGAATGGTGACGGTCCAAGGCCTACAACGTGCTCGCAGTGAATCGTATTTGGTGACTTGGTTGATTGAAAAAGCCATGAAAAGGACTTCCTGTAGCTGATCTTGAGGATAGGATGGATAAGTTGTGGAAGGTCCTGGGAGGTCACAGAAAATCATGGAACGTTCGGGTTTTTGTAGCTCCGAGGCGACTCTTTCGAGGCGGATTCGGCTGAACTGGGATGCCTTCACTGCCAAGCCTGAGCTGCTGGTGTGGGGAATGACACCAGAAAGCTCCTTGCTCAAAACCAAGCTGACCCAGCTAATCTTGGAGCCTCAAATGTCAGGAACATGTCGGCTATTTCAGGGTCCCGGTAAGGGTAAGTTTTTTCAAAAATTAAAAGATGGCCATTTTGCTTTGAGAGATCCACCACTATCCACCACTCTTAGATGCTTTATGACATGGGAAACAACTCCTCAACTGTTGGTTTCATTCATTGATGATTTATGAGTGCTGCATGACACAATGCTGCAGGCTTGCAGGAAACAGCCACACAGCAGCTACTTGGTCCGAGCAATTGAAGGGTTTGGAAAAAACCTCCGCCTATCCGTACCGAACACCCTCTGGCAATATACCATACGTTGACTTTGCTATGGAACATCTCCGTTATTTAACATGGATTAAAATGGTAAATCATCGAACAAAACGGACTTTTTTTTTCCCATAGCTATGTGAAATCACTAGAAGGCAGTCATAATTCGTCATCAATATGATCCCCCCGTAGTGAATTTCGTACTGAGACATTTCGCCATTGCTGTATTGTTGTGTGTTGTATCCGGCCAACACGGGAACATTTTGCGGAGGTGCTTTTGGGTTTGTCCGAAAATGGAGTTTTTCCCGATGTATGCGGTACACCCAATATATGGCAAGTGAATAGGAACAATGATGATCAACCATTGAAATTTTGGGGCATACCTCTACGATACCTCATTTTCAGACCCAGCCATGTGCATTTCTCTAATATTTCTCTGCGTCCCAGCCGACGCGTGCAAGTGCCAGGTTGAGTCCAAGCGAACTGGAGACATTTGCCTCCCAGCTGCGTTCAGTCGCTGCATGTCGCTGCATGATCTGATCCCATGCTGAGAAACCAAGGCGAAGCGGGCCCTGGTGTGGAAACATCGAGCTATCGTTCAAGAGGAAGCTGAGCTGGCCGATGTGGACCCGTTGGAAGTTGCAGCAAAGGCAGCGAGAGAACTTTTTGGGCAACACCAGTACGGAATATGCATCTCTTACCTTGATAATTTATGATAATTTGATATAATTTGTAATAAATACCGTAATGATAAAGGGATGTTGAAAGAGGTATTGCAGATTATTGCAGTATATTGCAGTATGTATTTGTTTCGATTTTTCATTTAAGAAGATGATCGAAGATGTATTCATGTTTTCTGCAAATGGTTCCCCACCAATTCCCTGCGACATTTTGGATACAGAACGGACAGAAGATCCCGGGCGAAGACCCAACGCATAGTCGCATCAAGAACCTAGATATACCTAGATGAAGCAAGCACAGGTTGAAGTTAAGCTTGAGGAGTTTCTCACGATCATTGCTTCAAACCCTCTGCCCGCATTTGATTGCTGTTTGTTTTGGCTTTTGCCAAAGCCATCAAACTGCCTTAAACAAAAGTCGAATGTTCGCCTGTTTGCGATCCGTCTTCGAATATGCTTTTTAATGCTTTTTTATGTTTTTGGAGAAGCACTGGCTATCATGATGGCTTGCTTCTAGTCTTTCTTTCAGCCTTTCGCCTTTGTATATCAGTGTTGCTGGGAAGTGACCGCGTTTGAGCATTGTGGCATTTGCGTGCAAACCAAATGCTCGGATTAATGTTGTGTAGGCAGGATCCTGTTAGATCCTGTTCGGTCCTTTGCAAAGCAGTTGCTTCAGGGACGTTCGGCATTAGGACGGCTCTTGGATGGCACGACTTTTCGAAAGCTCGTGCCTTTCATGATAACCTCAGAATCGGCTCCAATGATCGATTTATAATTCATAATTTATAATATTTTGTAATACTGTATGCTATCAATGCTATTTGCTTTGGGACATAGTTCTTGCCTTTATATACAGCGGATGCTTCACATTTCTTGGAGCTAGTCATGCATTTGCCCTCTGACGGTTGTACTGCGGACGCTTTGAATTTAGGGTGTGTGGTCCTCTTGTGGGTAGCAGCTTGCTTGATGACACCCACAGCGGAGCCTCTAATGGTGTTCAACTCATTGCTGCATTTGTTTGTCATGTTTCAAGTTTGGAGCTTGTCCCAGTGGGGCTTGTACTCATCAAGAAAAAGTTCCGGTACAATCTTCACAAATAAGATCCAACAAGTGGGGGGTCATGACTCATTTAGATTCATTTAGCCCATTCATATTCGTATGGATTTACGCTGCATGTATGCATTGTTTCGATGAAGTTTTCTTTTCTATGTTTGTATGTTCATCCTGTTATAAACTATCATCATGATTGCCAACATCCCAACACATTCATTTGTGCAACATCTGTGTATTCCTCTGAGAAGCCCCAGCAAGAAAAAAACACATCTGTGTATTCACCATGAAGTTCTCAGTTCTATAAACATGTATATACTATAGCAACCCCAAAATGGATGGAAAAGTCAACCCCTGCTAAAATAGTGTTTTCTCTTTTTTTGGGGTTTACTCCGGTTACTATACTTAATCAACTACAGTCGTACCATGGAACTCTCACGTCTTCACGTCTGGACGCGCTGTGGCATCTCGTTGGGATGTTGGGCAGGTGGCAGATTCTTACGACTCCGCAGCGGACCTTTACCAGAGGGTCTTTGCCGACTCTCGGATGGAAACTGCCAGGTTGTCAGGTTGGCTGCTTCAGATAGGTTTAGAATGGTTTACCCTCTGGTAAACTAACATAACTATGGAAAATCACAATTTTTAATGGGAAAACTCACTATAAATGGCCATTTTCAATAGCTATGTTAAATTACCAGAGGGTAGATGATCATTTTCCGCAGATTTTCCAGGATTCCAGCTAAAAAGGCATCCTTTTGGGGGTTGATTCTGCGCATCTCAGGGCGAGCAAACGGAGGCCTTCACAGCATTATGCAGGGCAACATGCGATGCAGTGAGGCACAGAGGGTTGACCTTGTAGAAGGACTGGATAAGGGGGATACAATACAAACCAGAACTATCAAGGGGATCCTTTTGGGGTTTCATGGGTTTTTGACAGCGACAGCTCCAAGAGCATACAATGGGTAACCAAGAACTGTGAGTAATTGGATGTCAAACCGTGAGCCATTCATGGTTTGAATCAATTTCAAATCCCCTCAATGTGAAACATTTGGGTCTGTCTGACAATGGGAGGCATTCCCAAGTGGCCGTTGAATACCCAGGAAAGTATAGGAAAGTGATGATAAAGCTATGGATGGAATGGGGCACCCAATGTTCAAACAAACCGACATGGGCTGACATGGTTTGAGATGGTTTCACAGAGTTTCACCATCAGAAATCCTGAGGCGACCACTTCTACAGGGATCCCACAGCAAACACACGCTGGTCACGGAGGGTCAGCTTATGTCACGCACGACTGTGGATATCGCTCCTTGAAGGCAGATTATATACATGTCAGAGAATCGCAGCCATTCTCCGTTACAGGCTCCGTCTGCCACATAGTTCTCCTGTGTCTTCTTTCATATTCTTTCGTCAACTTTTGCCACTGAGATATGCTTGAATGGTCTTGAATGCTTGACGAAAATTGACGTATCTGGCGTATCTCAAGGTTTGTTTCCACATGTTTCAACTCAGGAAACTCTCGACTTCGGCCTGTTCTCATCTCGACCGTTGCCGCGGAGACTGTTCGTTGAATGTATCCCAGTTTTTTGGGTCATGCTTCTGTCTATGTGGCTTGGAACACTCAGATTCCAGCAGACGCTGGCAAGGTTGCAGGGAGCAGTTTTTCGAGCAGTAAAGATCACTTTTGGACTCATGATTGTTGGTTTGTAAATCAACATCCCCACAAAATCCCCACACAAAATGGTGAAATTGCCATGAAATCACCATTTCTATTAACGTTTTTCCTGAGTTTACTGCCTGCATCCCATCATATCCCATCCTAGCGGTCCGCACTCTACCATTGTTTTCGGCGCGGCTCTGAGGTGGCCAACCTTGCTGTCCAACTTCTTGAAACTGCTCTGGTGCGTGCCGATTTTGGAGGACAATGACGCAGGGATCACCATCACAAAGCAGCGACTAAAGCCTGATCCGGAATTGATCTGCTGGAGCCGGGATCATTTTCTGGTTGCAATCATGTGCTTCATTGGGCTTTCAGTTTGGTGTCTTGGTGTTCCCATCCTGCTGTATTTGAATATTTGGGCGATGAAAGACAGACAGAGCCCGGACAACAACCGAAAGTATGGCTTCTTCATTCAGGGCTACGAGCCACAATTTTGGTGGTGGGACATCATCGTCAAGCGTTTGGATGTTGGCACGATGAATCTGGTGACCTACACTAGCCTGGCAGCTGATGAAAAGGCGAAGCTCTTGCTGTTTCCCATCCTTTCAGGTTGCCAGCTGGGAATCTTTTCCTGGTACAAGCCATTTACAGAGGCGCAAGGTCGCATTCTGGATGTGCTGGAAATGACCCTGCTGATCACGAGGTGGGATTTGAATGGATTTGAAGAGTCATTTTTTTAACTTTCCCCTCCCCACAGGTTACAACTTAACCCACCATAACGCACCATGACATAGAATGACTGGGATGACTGGGGAATCTACTGGGCATATCTGGGCAAATCTTTTGATATCCCATGGTCCCTAAATCAACGTAAATTCAAGGTTCAGCCTTTTCAGTGTGGTCTCCATCATTTTGATCTTCAACCCATCGACCACGGTCACAATGGTCCTGGCGGGCTCGCTGGTCTCCTTGATGGCATTCACCTGTGCCTTCTTTGGGCTTCACATCGTGGCACAGTTTCTCAGAGGAGCAGCAGAAGACATGGCCCAGGAGAAAAAGGAGCAGGAAAAGAGCCCCAAAAAGAACAAAAAGGAGGGGAAATCCATGGCCAACCTTGCAGGCGAGGGATTTTCTGAGGGCATGGGCCAATAGAGAGAGAGAGAGAGATCAGTTGATGGTGATGGTTGAAATCCCTCAAGTTAACGATCCATTAAGCCCTTAGTTACTCAGTTAATGGGAAAGACTCCCATGCGGCTAGTCTTAGTTTTCGTCGACCCAAGCAACTGATGCCATGATTGGAAAGTCTGTGCATGCCAGTCGCTTTTGAAGTTTCCCTACCATGTCCTGCCCCAATTCCTACAGCTTTCGAGCATTGGCCAAAGCCCCCAAGAACACTGAGCAGAGCCAAATATTTTGGAAGGTTACCTTCCATAGTCTAGAGGCTAGAGCCTAACACCTTGAAGCGTCCAATCACGTAGCGCACAGCAAGATTAGGACCAAGAGAATGGATGTTTCAGTGAGGCTTGCTATTGCAAGGCGTGCGCCTAGGGGTTGAAGCCTCCACCCATCTCCACCTCACGGCCCGTTTCAGCATTGTCCAATTGTCTGATCTGACGGCCCTGGCAGTCTCGATCAAGAACTTTGCTATTCACACCGCCTTGCCGTTCTTTCTGCCCAGTGACGATGAGAAGTTCCTTCTGCAGTAACTTTCTTGCAATCCAAGTGGCTCATGTCCCTTCTAGTCGCAACCCGGCAACCCGTGTTTCATCGTTCTTCCAAGCCAGAAAATGGCATGACATCCAGCAGAAACAGAAACCAAAGACATTGGACACATTTGGAAATCACATGCATGGTGGAGTTGTATTACAGTAATACCATTGATAGTGTTTGCTATTGCGATTCAAATGGAGACAGGAACTGGGTGCGCTCAGTTGCCGGAATGCAAAGAGACAACCCGTTGTTCAGCTTCATTGAGTCGAACTATGGCATCCAACTGTCATGAATTCCAACCAGTATCATTCATGGGTCATTATCCGCCTTTTGTTGTCAGCTATAGTATATCAACTAATATAGATATGATATACTATAGATATACTATAGGTATACTATAGATATACCATAGATATACAAAAGATATACTATAGATATACTATAGATATACGTATACTATAGATATACTATAGATATTCTAAAGGTATGAAATAGATATACTATAGATATACCATAGATATACCATAGATATACTATCAGTCAATATTAACTGATATAGTATCAGTCAATATTAATTGATATACTATCATTCAATCTTAATTGATATACTATCAGTCAATATTAATAGATATACTATAAGTCAATATTAATAGATATACTATCATTCAATATTAATTGATATACTATCAGTCAATATTAATTGATATACTATCAGTCAATATTAATTGATATACTATCAGTCAATATTATATAATTGATATACTATCAGTCAATATTAATTGATATACTATCAGTCAATATTAAATGATATACTATCAGTCAATACTAATTGATATAATATCAGTCCATATCACTTGATATACTATCAGTCAATATTAGTTGATATACTATCAGTCAATGTTAGTTGATATACTATCATTCAATATTAAATGATATACTATCAGTCAATACTAATAGATATACTATCAGTCAATATTAGTTGATATACTATCAGTCAATATTAATTGATATATATATATATACTATCAATCAATATAAATTGATATACTATCAGTCAAAATTAATTGATATACTATCAGTCAATATTAGTTGAGATAGTATCAGTCAATATTAGTTGATATACTATCAGTCAATATTAACTGATATACTATCAGTCAATATAAATTGATATTCTATCAGTGAATATTAATTGATATACTATCAGTCAATATTAATAGGCATACTATCAGTCAATATTATCTGATACCCTCCAGTAAATTAACATAGACCCTGGCAGACAGGGGTTGAAAGACTAATTTCCACTAAAATTTGGGTGTTTTCAGGGTCTATGTTAATTTACCAGAGGGTATACTATCAGTCAGTATTAATTGATATACTATCAGTCAATATTAATTGATATACTATCATTCAATATTAATTGATATACTATCCTTCAATATTAATTGATATACTATCATTCAATAATACTATTCGTACATGATTGATACTGTATAGACATATCTATAGTATATCAGTATATTCATAGTATGTATATCTATAGTAATCATCAGTATATCAGTAGTATATCAGTAGTATATCTATAGTATATCTATATATATATTACTATTCGTATATGATTGATATATCATCATATCATCAGCCACCACCAGCCGAGGTGGTCTCCTCAAATGACCGACGTTGAAGTTGTGAGCGCGGCACAGATCAAGGCAGAGCAGGTTAGTGCAAGACGGCGTCGCTGCACTCGTTTGGCTGCTTGGCAAAGGGCCGGTTTAAAAAAAACTGGGATGTTTGTCGTTTTAAATGAACCTTGACTATCCTTGATGTTTCTGATGTATTGATGTATTCATCATTATTTATATAATTTGTTCGTTCATTTACTATATTTATATAATCGACTATGATGATGTTAAGCTTCTTTACTTATCTTTACTTGAGCGTTAAACATATCTTTAAAGCAACTTACCCTCTGGTAATTTAACATAGCTATTGAACATGGCCATAGAAATAGTGGATTTTCCCATTAACAATGGTGGATCTTTCCATAGTTATTTGTAAACGTTTACCAGAGGGTAAACCTCCATTTTCCTATGGTTTTCCTATGATTTTCCCATTTTCCTATGGTTTTCCTATGGTTTTCCATTGCTTTTCCAACCAGCCCTCATGATGTGCTGAGGTTTCTGTGTGCAAGCAACTTCGGGCTCTCGTGTTACGCCTTGGCCCCTCTGTGGAGCGACAAAACTTCGCCAAGGCGTCCAGCATCCTGGTGGGTCCTATGGGTAGCCTCTGGTAAACGTTTACAGTTTTGCGAACTGGAAAATCACTATTCACCCCGCTTCGCGTGGGGTGGCCCCCACACCGCAGGTTTATTTCGGTCCGTGAGAGGGGCTAAGGGTGGTTTTCCCCCGTGGGGGCTCCCCAAGCTAAGAAGTTTCACTTCCCCCCCCCGTGGGGGCTCCCCAAGCTAGGGAATTTTCACTTTTCCCCCCCGTGGGGGCTCCCCAAGCTAGGGAATTTTCACTTTTCCCCCCCGTGGGGGCTCCCCAAGCTAGGGAATTTTCACTTTTCCCCCCCGTGGGGGCTCCCCAAGCTAGGGAATTTTCACTTTCCCCCCCGTGGGGGCTTCCCAAGCTAGGGAATTTTCACTTTTCCCCGCCGTGACAGCTTCCCAAGCTATGGAATTTTCACTTTTCCCTCCCTTGGAGGCTCTCCAAACTGCGGAATTTCAAATAGCTAGACAACGACGCCTAGATAGTCCCCCAAACCCCGTGTTCTTTGAATGTGTTTCCATGTTTTTGCAATGGTTTCCTTCAAAAGCACGGTACTTTACACTTTTGTCGCCATAAAACCGGTCGAAAACATCATGTTCGACAATGCTTCCAATTCCCTTATCTCCCCAACCGTTGAAAATACCGCTATTTACAGTGTTTTCTTCAATTTTTCCATGTTCCAATGCCGGTAGCCAACTCCAACATTAATATATATAAGAAATCCTTCCAAAACATTGTTTTTGACAGTGTTTTTCCAATGTTTCCAGTCAAACAGACGGTAATTTACACGTTTTTTGCCATAAAGGCAGTAAATCCTTCCAAAACATTGCTTTTGACAGTGTTTTTGTAATGTTTCCAGTCAAGCATACGGTAATTTACACGTTTTTTGCCATAAAGGCAGTAAATCCTTCCAAAACATTGCTTTTGACAGTGTTTTTGTAATGTTTCCAGTCAAGCATACGGTAATTTACACGTTTTTTGCTATAACGTCAGTCCAAAACACTTGTTTTTGCAGTGTTTTCAATGCTCTGGCATCCAAAACCCTGCAAAATCTTGCTATGTACAATGTTTTTTTCATTTTTGGCCGTTTTTCCATTGCCGGAAAGCTACCAAAATGACCCAAAATTCCATTTCAATACCCTCTTGCGCTCAGACACCCAAAAATCCTCGGAAAATGTCGAAAACACCACCGTATTCTGGTCTCGGTGCGAAACCGTTTTTGGGGTCTGGTCTCGGTGCGAAACCGTTTTTGGGCCCCCCCCCAGCTAAAGCTGATATAGCGACTGCTATATTAACAAATGTCATTGAGCATTTAGTGTTGCTGTTGCCCCCCAATAAGCACGCCTTCACCGCCAAAGCGGTGTGGGCGGATTTTTAGTAGGTAAATCATGGTAAATCATGGTAAATCATGGTAAATCATGGGAAATCAACTATTTCTATGGGCAATTTTCAATAGCAAACTGTTCAATTACCAGAGGGTACAGTATCTCCAATTTTGAGCCATTTTGATTCATGTTTATCACAGCATACCATTTGTTAAAAAAAACAATTTTTCACATTCATAAAGATTCATAAAACTTAACAGACATCAAACAACCCAAAAAAGTTCATGGCAGTGACATTGGCCAGTTCGCTGTGTCAGGCCATCTCCGAGTTTAGCGCACTTTGGCTCGATTCCTTTGACCAGGCGACCCTACCGATAGACACCATCTATGTGCTTCTCATCCTTGCGGAAACCTCTGGCTACATTCCCACCCAGACCCCCCTGGCTGAAACTGCTTCGCAGTGGCACCACCACGCCCGCAGCTTCATACATGGTGAGCAGCATGGCAAGTTTCTGTCGGCCGACAACTTGGTGGAGGCACGCGTTCGACTACTGAAGCTTGGGGCAGAGGATGCCGTCAATCTGGTGCCGAAGCTGCACTTGGTAAAGCCTGGAGAGGTCTGGATTTCTTGAAAACTGGGAGTGTCATTCTCAGGCTGCGCTTGAATCATGCTTCTTTCGCACCATTTTAGAGAGTTTGACACCTAATCCAAGGTGACCAAAGTGCAGCAGGACCTACTGGCAAGCAGAAAAACACCCTCACATGACTCACATGCTGTCTTGGACAAGGAGACTGCAAGGGCCGGGGGGGATTTCGCCCATTCTGCAAGCTCTGACTTTAGGAAACTGCTACCACCTGTAGATCCGCGGTGGGTGCGAAGACGTTTACCTTCTGGTTATTTAACACAGCTACGGAAATGCTACTGTAGGGAAAATCCTGATTTCTAATGGGCAAATAATCTATAAACGGGCAATTTTCCATAGCTGTGTTAAATTGCAGCAGAGCCCAAAAATTCCGCTGCAT